>JAAALK010000081.1:60656192-61081896 GCA_019279435.1 Zizania palustris
CACACATCTACACGACGCGGCCTGGCCTCCAGCCTCTCCCCGCGTCGAGGAACACGCAGTCTACCACCCTGCTGGTAGAACTGCACCGGATCACTACGAGCCCTCTCTGCTCTCTCAACCCGCTTCCTCCTGAAGCAAAACTCCGCAAGATGCCCGTCTCTCTGACAAAACTCACAATGATAGGTAGGCTTCTTGGGATGTGGTTGAGGCTTGGGATTCTTGGGCTTGGTAGTGTTTGGTGTGGTCTTCTTGGGCTGAGAGGGTCCAGGAAGAGAGTCTAGAGAAGAGTGGAGGTGTTTGGGCTTAGGAACCCAGATAGGCTTCTTGGGTGGAGCTTTGGGTGGTTCATGGATCACTCCATCCTTGGGCTGACAAGCCTGGGAGGTCTCAGTGGAGTGAGTCTTGGGATACCTCTGCTCTGGAGTCATTTTACTCCACTCCACTGCCCGGCTGAGGGCACTCTCAAAGTCAGCCTTGGTGTAGGTGTAACCTACCCCAAACCCATCCTGCCTCTTGAACTGCTGGATCATCATGCCAAGCTGTGGCTCTCTGGCACTGATCCAACTCAGGATAGACCGGAGGTAAAAGTTCTCATTCTGAGAATCAGCTAGCTCCTCTCTCAAAGAAGCTAGAACCTCCACCTGAGACAAGCAGGTCTCACACTCATTCTCTACTTGGACAGACTTCCCGGCTTTTAGCTTAATCAACTCCATTCTAAGAGACAGGCAGTTCTCACAGACAGTGGGTGGAACTGACAGTGTCTCAAGCTCTAGCCTAGTCTGGGCAAGCTCAGCTCTCAACCTCTCAACATCACCCAAATGCTCATCGCCCTTGGATTTCAGCTCAGCTAAGTCAGCTAGATGAGATGGGCAATCAACACAGGGTGCGACGACAGTGGCGTGAGCATCTTTCAGCTCCTGCTGAGCGCTTTCAAGCTCAGTGGCCAAAGCGTCCCTCTCATCAACCCTTTCTGTGTACCTGGACTTCAGAGTCGACAGGTCACACAGAAGCACCTCACATTTCGGGCACTCACTGCTATCACCCAAGCAAGGGGAAGAGGATAGACTCTCAATCCTACCGTTGGCCACGGCAAGCTCACTCTCTAACTCGTCTATCCTTTTCTTAGCCCCCCTAAGCAGTTTCTCCCGATATTTTAACTCCTGACGATTGCTCTCAAGTAAATCGACAATTTCGCGCTCATAAGATGATACCTTGCTATCGTCGTCGTCGGAGTCGTCGGAGGAGCTCTTTTCTTCTCTATCCCCAAGAGCCATGGAGCAGAAGCTCTTGCGGGATCTTCGGCGCTGGTGTGTGCGGCTCTTCGGCTTGTCTCCGAAAGCCATGAAGCAGAGGCCCGCCGGATCATCCTTGTCCTTCCCCTTCTTGATGGTAATCTCCTCATCACTTGAGCTCGATGAAGAGGAAGAAGACGTGGATCTCTTGGAGTAGCTCTTCTCCATCTCGGCGAAGAAGGCCTTGTCGCGCTTCTTGTTCTCTCGCCGGTAGTCCTTCAGGGCCTTCTTGAAGAACCGGGTCTTCGGCTTGCCCTTGGTGAAGGAGGGGCTCTCATGCTTGCCGGAGTCGTGGAAGCTGCTACCGGTGCCCTTCTTGTATCCATTGCGCTTGGGGCAGTCGGCGATGAAGTGTCCTGGATCACCACATTCAAAGCATCCGGATTTTGTGCCGTGTCTTTTGAACATTCTTTTATCATAGACACGACGCACCCGGTTGTTAAAGAGACACAATCATCATCTCCCAACAACTCAAGCTGGTCCTCAGTGATAGACATCAAGGAGAACCCAGCACAACTCACAGCAGAGGGATCAACAGAAGGTGTAGCAAGGGCCAGGGATTTTGATCCAGAGCCAGTGAGATTTGATCTCAACTAGATATCTACCTCAGTGGCCTTCAGCTTGCTAAATAACTCAGAAATGGTCAAGGTATCGTAAGAAGTGCTCTCAACGATAGATGATACCTTGATCTCCCAGATCTTTGGGTCCAAGGTATGAAGAACCTTGAGCGCCTGCTCATGATCTGAGACTAACTGAGCACCCTCAGCCTTGTTGTCCCGAAGCTTGTTAATGATCGACTGAAAGCGACCAAACAAGGCTTCAACAGATTCACCCGGCTTCTGTGTGAAGTTCTCATATTCACGCCGGTAGGTCTGATAGAGCCGAGCCTTGACCTGGGCTGTTCCCTCATGGTGTGCCTTGAGGGTAGCCCAGATCTCTCTTGCAGTGGAGAGATGACTCACTCGCTCAAATTCAGTGGGACCTAAACCAGAAAATAAAATGTTCACAGCCTTACTGTTGCTCAGATGCTGAGCAATGATACCAGCAGTACCTTGCTCAGTAACTGGCAGAATGACAAATGTGGTGTGAACGCAAATGTCCCATATGTCCGAACCCTGGCTCATGAGATAGGCTCGCATGCGAGTCTTCCAATAATTGTAGCCATAGGCTTCCAAGGACGGGACCTTGCCTGGAGACGTCATAGTCACTACTGGGGTTTAGAACCGGTTAAGGTATGGAAAAACCCTAACCTCGCTCTGATACCACTTGTAGGACCGAAAGTAGCGACCAGAGGGGGGGGGGGGTGAATGGGCGCCTTAAAAATTCTTTCGAATCAATGGCCTGTTCCCAATACCCAACGCACCTCAAAATACTACGCAGCAGAAAATAAACAGAAGGCCTAAGTCTAAAGGTTTCTAACCTAGAAGCAACTGATGATAAACAGTGAAAATCTAAGGAAGTGCAATCTAGCCAGATGTACAAGTTATAACAGGCCTAAACTTCTCAGAGTAATGATCTAAGTATGTATAAAGTGAAAAGAGAAGTTACTGTCCAAAGTTGTCTCCTGTTCGAAACTTGGCGAAGCCCCCTTCGCACGTCGAGGTCTGCTTCGGAGGATGATGACGGAGTCTGTCCGAAGTGCCGAAGGTGTCACTGTCTAGCCTAGTTCGAAGAGGTAAGAAGCGAAGTGTACTTCGAAGCGAAGTAAAACAGTGCCGGAGCCTGGTTCGAAGTGTGTACTTCGAAGACAGGACTTCGAACACAGCTTCGAACCAAGAGCTTCGGAGCGAAGTAAAACTGTGCCGGAGCTTGCTTCGAAGTATACACTTCGAAGGCAAGACTTCGAACACCCTTAGAACCGAAAGCTTCGAAGCACAACCTTCGACACAGAAAAGCTTCGAACACAACGCACAAAACGGACAACCTTCGAACAAAGAAGCGAAGCCTGTCACGTGACAGAAAAGGAAGTCCGAAGCCAACACTCTATCTTCGAACAGGGAAAAATTCGGAAGAAGAATCGGAGGCTGACATTCTACAAAGAAATCCAAGCGAAGTCTATCAGAAAAGACAAACTTCGAACCCAACTTCGAAACCTAACAAAGTGTGTACTTCGAACAGATAGATTCGGAGTATGCTAGTTCGAAGTAAGCGATGCTATCCAATATAGGAAGAACTTCGAAGCTAGCAACTCAGACACAAAGACCGAAGTTCGAAGTCTGAGCGAAGTCTTTTAAAGACGTTCGATCGAAGCCTGCCTCACGGAGTTGAGGGGCTTCGCACTGAAACGAGCTTCGCCAGACACACCAGGAAAAAGCAAAAGAGACTGTCAGCTTCGATCAAAAAAAGCTGGGCGATAGAAGGTGAAAAGCTGCAGCCGAACACTGTAGCTACAGTGAAGCAGTACTACTTGCAACAGCAAGAACTAGTACTACCACCGTGAAGAACACACCCAGCCGAAGAAGCTTCTCTTCAAGAATAAATTCAGCAGCCCGTAGGTAAGGCAATAACTCCCTAAACCAAACAAAATGCAAGCAATAAATTCACCAGAGTTCAAAGATTAAATGCATCCAAAAGATTTGAGCCAAAAGAATGCAAGAACAGGGAGAGGAAGCCCCTGGCGGCGCACACAGGAGAGAGAAGGGAGTGACCCAAAAAGGTGGATTTGATTTCAGCACAAAGGGTAGTCCAAACCCTAGGGATTGGGGTGCTATTTATAGGCAGCCCAACACTAGGAATATTCTACCAGCCCCTTAGGGTTTTTTACAGACTCAAAAATACAGAAAAAGACTCTACTGCCCTTAGGAATTTTTACAGACACAACTGACTGACTGTGGGCCTAGAGTAAAAGATGACATATCCTGAAGCTACTCTTCTGGACAGTCGGATACAGAATCAACGGTTGTCAGTTTTACGCCGAAACTGACAAAGCCTCCACCAGCTTTGCACCAGGTACCCGGATTGGGCCGGCCCGACCCCGCAGCTCTCTCAGCCCGGCAATCGCTCACCGCCCGTGTACCTGAGTCAGTCCTGGTCAACAGCCCAGTGGGTCTTCTACTGCTTCTGGCCCATGCACCCGGATTGGGCCAGCCCGACTTCGCAGCCTCCTCTGCCCGACAGTCGCTCGCTGCCCGTGTACCTGAGTCACACGCGGCCCATGAAACAGCAGATCTCTTCTCTTCTTCAGTCCTTGTTGACTATCGTTGACAATGACTCATCACTTCTAGAGCCATGAGGCCCACGCTATTCAGCATGGCTCCTCAAATGGTAAGCAGTCTAGAATAGGGTAGTGCGACAAACAAACCCACCTGGATCTTTTAACTTAAAGCATGCAAATCATGGAATTTTTGATTTTAACCAAGTGAACAAATTGTTTGGTACTTTATGAATATCCATGAAAATGTAGAACAGTTTTCAAGTTGCAATTTTTAGCATCCAAAGAAAAGGTGTCTTGCTATCAAGCAGATAAAAGATAGCTAAAGCGGTCCTGCCTAAGCATGCTAGATTCAAGACTAAGCAGTGAGCACGATTTGACTTTGAAAATAAAACATCATGCACGTGAATGTTTCAGATAAATTAACAAGAGCTGAGCTGTCATGATTTCATGAGTTATAAGCAGGCATATAAATGCATAAGATGTAAATGCAATTTAGCACACAATTAGCAAAGGCATATCCATCAAAAATAGCTCCCCCTCACAAAATGCCGTAAGGGTGACAAATGCCAAGTTCCCCACGCATGTAGGCAAATCGAGAAGCATCGAGGGGTTTTGTGAAAATGTCGGCTAGCTGGTGTTGAGTATCAACATATTGAAGTTCAATATCACCCTTCTCATTGTGATCTCTGAGAAAATGATATCGCACATCAATGTGTTTGGTTCTGGAATGCTGAACCGGGTTGTTTGCAATACAAATAGCGCTAGTGTTATCACAGAAAAGTGGAACACTCTTATAATCTAACCCAAAATCCCGCAAAGTGGAAACCATCCACAAAATTTGAGAGCAACAGCTAGCTGCAGCAACATATTCGGCCTCAGCCGTCGATTGTGCAACACTAGACTGTTTGCGGGAAGACCAGCAAACCAAGGAAGTACCCAGAAAATGACAAGTACTAGAGGTACTCTTCCTATCAATCCTACACCGAGCAAAATCCGCATCGGAATAACCTCGAAGACATAAAGATGAAGATGCTGAATACCATATGCCAAATTCAAGGGTGTGTTTGAGATACCTTAAGATGCGCTTAACCGCTTGACGGTCCGAAGCTCGTGGTGAAGCCTGAAAACGAGCGCACAGACACACAACGACGTGTATGTCCGGCCTCGTGGCAGTCAAGTAGAGGAGGGAGCCAATAATGCTCCGGAACTCCTTCTGATCTACGGCTTCTCCATCTTCGTCAAGATCCAATGCTACAGATGTAGCCATTGGAGTGGCGAGGGGCTTCGCATCGGACATGTCGAACTTCTTGAGCAGGTCCTTGGTGTACTTCGTCTGGTGGACAAAAGTACCGTGTTTGCTTTGCTTGATTTGCAAACCAAGGAAAAAGGTGAGTTCACCCATCATTGACATTTCAAATTCCCTGCTCATGGTATCTGCAAACTCGGCAACCAAAGCATGAGAAGAGCCACCAAAGATGATATCATCCACATAAATCTGCACTAGGAGGAAATCTTTGCCATGCTTGAGAGTAAACAAAGTTTTATCAACAGAGCCCATCAAATACCCTCGCTCAAGCAGAAAAGACTTAAGTCTATCATACCAAGCCCGAGGGGCCTGCTTGAGTCCATAAAGAGCCTTATGAAGTTTAAGGACTTTATGTGGGTACAGGGGGTTTTCAAAACCAGGGGGTTGTTTTACATAAACATCTTCACCTATGAAGCCATTAAGAAAAGCACTTTTGACATCCATTTGATAGAGTTTGAATCCCCGGGATGTCGCAAAGGCAAGCAAAATCCTAATGGCCTCAAGGCGAGCAACATGTGCAAAAGTTTCAGTAAAATCAATCCCTTCTAGTTGAGAAAAACCCTGAGCTACAAGTCTAGCCTTGTTTCTAACTATAGTCCCATCCTCTCCTTGTTTGTTTTTGAAAATCCATTTTGTTCCAATGAAATGAACATTTGGTGGAGGATCAACTAAAGTCTAGACTTGGTTTCTCTCAAAATTTTCAAGTTCCACATGCATGGCATTGATCCAACTAGAATCAGAAAGTGCATGACTAACATCTAAGGGCTCGAAAGAAGCAACAAAAGCAGCATTAGTGAAATAGGCATGTGAACGAGTTACCCTTTGATAAAGCTCACCAATGATCTGCTCGGGAGGGTGCATCCTTTGAACATGATGTGGGGCCTCGCGGCGGGATGCAGTCTCCCCCTCAACTTGTGCGTTGGAGTGGTCCAAGATGACCGATGTCGAGGTAGTTGCTTCGGGACCTCGTGCCGAAGTAGTCGAAGCGGGGTCAGCTTTGGGGGTTGATGTCGAGGGAAGCAGGGGTTCATCCTCGAATAAGGTCTGTTCCATGTCGTGTTCATTAGCCTTTTCAAACGCAGAACTAACAGAGGGGGTTGATTCATCAAAAGTCACATCACATGACTCGATGACAGTGTTAGTCTCTAAATTATAAACACGATAAGAATGACCATGAGTAGTATAACCCAAAAAGATCCCGTCAGAAGATCGCGACTCAAATTTATCCAAGTTACCACGTTTTAGGATAAAGCAGCGACAGCCAAAAACTCGAAGATGAGTAACCTTGGGCTGTCTCCCAAAACGTAGATCATAAGATGTCAAGTTTAAAATTGAGCGCAAGAAGATTCGGTTTGAGATGTAACATGCAGTGTTCATGGCCTCAGCCCAGAATTTTCTAGGAGTCCTATGCTCATCAAGCATCGTCCTAGCCATCTCAACCAAAGTGCGGTTCTTCCTCTCAATAACACCGTTCTGTTGAGGAACCCGCGGAGCAGAGAATTGATGTTCTATGCCATGCTCCATGCAAAAGTCAACAAAGAGACTGTTTTTGAACTCGGTGCCATTATCACTTCGAATGAATTTCAATGCACCTGGGAGTTCAGTGAAAAGTCTCAAAGCCAAGCTCCGAAAGTGTGAAAACACTTCATCCTTGCTGGCAAGAAAGAAGACCCAAGAGTAGCGAGAGAAATCGTCGACAATAACTAATACATACCACTTGCCGCCTAAAGAACTAACCCGAGAAGGACCTACAGTGTCCATGTGGAGAAGTTCTCCGGGTTGTTCAGTCATCACTGTGGTGACTGGCGAATGCGAAGCAGCAATCATTTTCCATGTCGACAAGGAGCGCAAACTAAATTCTTCTCAAACTTGAGCTTGGGCAATCCTCGGATCAGACCTAGGGCACTCAAACGAGCGAGCAACTCAAAGCTCATATGCCCTAGTCTCCTATGCCACTTCCAAAGCTCGGAAGTTGAATGTGCAACAAGACAGTGAGAAGAACCAGATGACTCTGAAAAATCAGCTCCAAAAACTCTCCCAACTCTAAAGATCTTACACACCACAACGCCATCAGAATTGAGCACTTGCGAAGTATCGCGATGGAATCGCACTTCGAAGCCCTCATCAAGCAACTGAGATACAGACAACAAATTGTATCCCAGATTTTCAACCAAAGCAACATCTTTGAGAGTGAAATTCGAGTTAATTCTTACCACACCTTTACCTTTCACTCTACTCCTTCGATTGTTTCCGAAGGTGATATGTTCCCTTTGCTTGGTTGTGGTGAGGCTGGAGAACCATGCTGCATCTCCGGTCATGTGGCGCGAACAACCGGAGTCCATGATCCACGTGCCCTCCAAGCCTCGATCTATCGCCTACACATGATAAGAATATCTCGATCGCTCAGTGTTGGGGTGAGTAAAATAATGACGAGGCATCCAGCACTGAGTGACACGAGTAGTAGGCGCAGTAAAAGTAGACGATCTATGCACATGATAATCTGAATGATGCAAAGTGCGAGGTCTACCTACATGCTGTGATCGAACAACATGTCGAGGTCTCCTACTCTGACGAGGTACAAAGCTACTCGCCTGAGGTCTACCACCATATGGAACATGGTGAACACCTCGAGGAGCAAAACCTCTCCGAGAGCGAGGAGCCTCAAAAGCAGGACGATAGTAAAACTCAGACTCATGCATACCTAAAGATGGGTAATGCATGTCCTGGTAACTCATCGCCTGAAAGCGTCGCTCATCCTTGATGCGACGAAAACAGAACCCAACCAAATGACTCGCCTGCTGACAGTAGGAACAATGAAAAACTCTCCTGGGGGCACTCTCATGGGTCACAGGAGCAACTCTCATAGGCTCCTTGGGTTTCTTCTGAGTGGTTTTCTTGGGAGGATTTTTCTTGGCAGGAGGTGTGGTTTTCTTTGGTGGATGGGTAGGCTTTTTGGCTAATGGGGTGTCTAACAGAGCTCTCTCTTTCTCTAGGGTGGTGGGAGAGGTAAAAACAGTTTTGGACTTACTGTCTGAAGGTGTCCTCTCAAAACCCAAACCTAGAGCTACCCCTGCTCTGTCAGCACACAACTTGGTCTTGGCCAAGAGAAAATCCATCCTACCCTTTCCCTCAGTGCATTTATTAACCACGGAAAGGAGGTATTCATTTTCTGACATGAGGTTTTCAGCTCGCTCTCTAACAGTGCCTAGCTGGTCCTTAAGGGTGATGCAAGTGTCACACACAGGCTGCACATCCTTAGAACTACCGGCCCTCTCCAATCTAGCCTCCAAATCATGAACATGCTTATCACGTAAATTAATGCTTTCGCGTAATAAAGAGCAGTTCATGCAATCAATAACATCATGAGGTCTAGAATCCACCTCCAAAAGCTGCTTCTGTGCAGTCTCAAGCTCAGAAAGGGTTTGAGCATGTACAGAACGCAACTGAGCAAGCTCACCCATGACAGTGGTACAAGACTCACATTCAGCATCATTAACTTTAGACTTAAGCATGGCATATTCAGTAGAAACAGATTCTAGCCTAAGTCTAAGGTCTTTTCTTTCTCTAGCGGCTTGCACAAGTAATCTATCCTGACCAAGAACTACTTCATTTAACTCATCTAATTTAATTAATAGTTGGTCAGATGATAGAAGTACCTCAGATGAGTCAAGCTCATCGCCGCTGTGATCGCTGTCGGCCATGAAGCAAAGGCCGGTGAAGTCTCGTCCCTTCTTGTCCTTCTTGTCCTCCTTCCTTGGGGACTCCTCCTCCTCAGAGCTCGACTCCTCAGTTGAGGACGTGTCGATGTCGCTGAGAGCAGCAACAAATGCTCTGGAAGCGGCCTTGGCTACTTTCTTAGCCATCTTGCCGCGCTTGCCCTTCACAAAGGGTTTCCTCTCCTTCTTGTGGTATTTAGGGCGCTCACTCTCATCTCTCTTCTTGAGTTTTGGGCAATTAGCCTTAATGTGAGAGGTGTCGCCACATTCAAAGCAACCACTAAAACCACTTCTCCTCTGATCCCATTTCTCATGATGAAAACGGGTGAACCTCCGGGCAATGAGAGCAAGCTCATCATCATCTAGAGTGTCCACCTGCTCCTTTGTGATGGAGACCAGGGAGGACAAAGCAAAACCATCTGCAAGAACACAAGTGCCAGATGTGCTTGGTTCTGCAGTGGTGCCACGGCTAGTGCCAGAAACCAATGCCAATGGCTGTGGCAAAGAGCTTCTGTGCACAGCAAGAGATGCCTTGGCAATCTCTGTGGACTTCAGCTTGCTAAAGAGTTCATCATAGGTCAAGGTGTCATAACCTGCAGACTCCTCAATGCTGGATATCTTCACTTCCCATATGCTACGGTCAAGAGCATAGAGAAGCTTGATAGCCCTATCATGATCACTGTAAGCAAGCGTCCCGTTGGATCGCAAGTTACTCACTATTGCATCAAAGCGAGAAAATATGGCATCTATAGATTCACCAGGTGCCTGCACAAACAGCTGATACTGTTGATTGTATGTGCTTTGGCGCCTGGCCTTAATCTGCGTAGAGCCCTCATGAAAAATAGTGAGTGTTGTCCAAATCTCTCTAGCAGTCCTAAGGTGCTGCACCCTACCAAACTCACTCCGGCTCAAACCAATGAACAGTATATTCCTAGCCTTGGAGTTGGCATTATACTGATCCTTCTCTGTTTGAGAGGTGCGTGTCTCAGGGATGGAGTATTGTGAGTCCACAATCTCCCAAATTGCATTTCCTTGGCTTAACAAGTAAGCCTCCATGCGCACCTTCCAGTATGTAAAATCAGTCCCATCGAACAGAGGAATTTTACTGCCTCTATCCATGTCGCCAATAGATCACAAAACCAGTTAAGGTCAACTGGTGATCTTAACCTGCTCTGATACCAATTGTTGGACCGGAAACGGCGACCAGAGGGGGGTGAATGGGAGCTTTTAAAATTTCAGGCTAAAACAGCCTTCGGTTTTAATCCTGTCTTCTGCGGAACAGGCTTCGAACACAACCTTCGAAGGTCTGGTTCGGAGGTACTTTGATAGCTCCGAACACAGGCTTCGCAGGAGCAAAAGTTCGAAGCCAAGAAGACTTCGCTCCACTAACAACCCTCGAAAATCTACTATGCTAAGTCAGTGCAGGCTCCGCACGCAGGGTGCTTTGAGCAGGCTTCGCACTTCACCCTTCGCAAGAGTGGACACCCTACTGAGGACTTCGACCAAGTACTTGGCAGCAGCAACTGGTGCTGGGCTTCGTACACACAGGTCTAAACGCACACAAACGGACTTCGCTAAGGGCTTCGACACAAGAAGCAAAAACGGGCTTCGAACAGGGCTTCGCTAGTAAGCAGTGAGGTCTAGCCTCAAGTTACACAGAGCGACAGCACACTGAAAACACACTTCGCAGAACAACACCCTTCGCCTAGATAGGCTTCGGTGCCCTACAACTAGCGAGGTATGTAACGCGAGCTCAAGCAAAAAGCACAAAGAAGCAGGGCTTTCGCTGCTTGAACAAGGAACACAAAAATATTGAACTCTGGATGAATACAACGAGGTATGTGGCTACAGGAGCTCAACAGTTAATGCTCAAATTGTTAAATGTTACCGACCGAGCCCCCATATTTATAGCCCACAGTTCACCCAAAGGAATTGACTACTTTACCCCTAGGGTTTACAAAGGATTTGTCTCTACAGAACTAAGGGGTACAAAAGATAGTCCACCTTTATTCTGGAGGCTTCTCTGTCAGCTTTGCAGAGGGGACAACGTCAGCATTTTGCAGAGCAGACAGTGTCAGCCTTTGCAGTCTTTGACCTTTTGCAGCCTCCCTTCGCACGCGAGGGGTGCGGTAGCTTCGGCGAGAAGCCCTGAGCCTGGTGGCCTTCGCTTCGCCGAAGATGGCCTTCGATACAGTGACGGTTTTGAGCCGAAGCCATCAAAGCCCTTGGGCCTTCGCACCAACACCTCCGGAGTGGACCACCACGGCTTCGCAGCTACTCCCAGCTCGAACTCCGTCAGTCCGTGTACCGAAGCCATGCAGGCCGAAGCACCACAAGACAACCACACTCCGGAGCTAGCCTCGCTCCGAAGTCTTCCACACTCTGAAGCCCCACCTTCGGAGCACCACCCTTCGAAGTCCCTCCTTCGTCCAAGGCCTCCGCACGAAGTATTCCATGAGCCCTTCGTCGCAATGTCTCTCCCCGAGCACACTCCTCGACGAGCCTCACCCGGACCATGCCTTCGATGCACCTCGACTTCTGAGACCTTCGTCGGGCACCTTTGAATGTCTCCCTCCGGAGCACACTTCGAACTCCTTGCCTCCGCAGAGGACTTGATCCATCCAACTCCGAAGTCACTCCATTCGGAGTACCTTCGAAGTGCCTCACCTCCGAGGACTTTGTCTCGGAGTACCTTCAGCCGGAGCCACGCTCCGCACTCTCTGCCTTCACCTGGCGCACCTCGACCCGAGGACCGACCCAGACCACCTTCGTAGCCACCGTGACGGAGCTCCCCGCTCCCCTGGCATCAAGCCTCCCGCTTGACCCAGGTTCACCTGCTACGTTCGTCCATCGCCTCCGAAGTTCCTGCGCACCACCGACAAACAGACAAGTGTATCCAGTACTCCGGAGACCTCTCCGGGTTAGCAACCTCCGGTACACACTCCGGTGTACCGCCCAAAGTACCGAAGCCTTCGGTACACACCCAGTCATCGTGTACTGTCGGACCCCTCCGACAAGCACACTCCGCTGCAACAGCTGCAGCAACCAAAGCACCGAACACACTTCGGTGAAACCACCTTCGAACACCCTCCGGAGGTACAACCTCCGAAACCTCTCCGGAGGTACCTTCCTCCGAACACCTTCGGAGGTACCACCTCCGAACCCCCTTCGGAGGTACCCTTCGAACAGAGGGTAAAAATCCTGTCAATCACTCATCACAAACACTGAAACCATCCCTTGGTTTCTCAGAATAATTTCTGGAAAAATCTCAAAGGCCCACCATGTAGAGGGAGCATGTGAACCTTTAGTCCTACCTTGCTAGTTCTAGGATAGGAAGACCAGCTTATAAGGGATGGTGCTCTCCTTGCAACTAGAGCTATATGGGTGAGAGAAGACTAGAGAAACACACGTGCGCGCTCGCTCGCCTCGCCTCGTCGGGCCGGGCCGGGCCGGGCTCAGGCACGGGCACGGGCACGGGCCGGGGCCGAGGCCGGGGCCGGGGGGCGCGGGCGCACGACATGCGCGTGAATGGTCCGCCGAAATTGGCTCCGATTTCTTGCGCAGACGCGGCTCCCTTTTGCCATTCCGTTTTGCTGCGGGTGTAATTGGTTGGAACGGTTCCGATTCACCTTCGGAGTAGTTACTAGTGGAGAATGAAGAGACGCACTGATCACGCGTCTATTTCTCCTCCACCAAACACTGAGCGATGGTTCTGTGCTAAAGAGAGAGCTGAAGAGTCTCGCCGATCTCCTCTGTTTTGTGCTTCCATTCGTAGACTACTCCATTCCTTTCATCGACGTGCACCGTTGAGCGGAAGAGCAGGTCTCCGGAACCCATCGCCTTCGAGATCCTGCACTGGGAGAGGGCGAATAAGGTTTTTGGGAAGCGCTACACGCGACTGCTCGCGTTCGTCCACCACGGCTCGTCTTCCTCTTCGCTCGGGTGCTGCCCGTCGTCGCCATTGTCTGGTACCGCGCGTCATCGTCGTGGTATCAGTCCGATCTGTGGCTGCTCCAACTGTGAACATCCGGTATGCTCTTACCACATTCAGTACATTATTCTTGTTCATGTGTATAGTGTACTGCTATACCGTGGTTATGCGTATTCATCTGTTTCACGTCATGATTTATTTGTGGAATAAGTTAAACCTAATAGTGTTGTCATTTCCAACAGTATTAAGGGTCTGTTTGGGAGAACTTCTGGGGTAGATAGAGATTCTCAATAGCTAGCTAGTCTGAGTAGTTCGATAGTGTGAGTATCTCGCTAATAAAAATCTAGAGAAATGATGTTTTCCAGCTTCTAGATTCTGCAGCTACTAATTCTCTAAACCGTTTGTTTAAGCTTTAGAATCTAAAAGTACTTGTAGCCACCAGAATCTCTCCAAACATACCGTAATAGCGATAGCGATGTCAACTAGCCTCCGTATGTGAGCCTACGTGTCTTCTATCTTTATACATATCAATTGTGTGGTCTCATGAGTAATCTGTTTTCATTTTATATCACAAGTTAGGAAGGCAATTTTTGGAATATTGTAGGGTTACTAAGAAAACATAAGTTAAAGAAAAATGCACGACACACATTTAGGTGAAATAAAAAATACAGAAATTTAACAAATTATTCTTATTCGCTGGCTGCTGACACAAGTAAACAAGGACAACACTAAGTACAACTTCTATTCCTATAATCATGCGGTGATCATTCGTGAGAGACATATAGATACTGGGGTATTGGTGGTTGATTAGTAGACCCATTCTTCGGGTAGCAGCACGAGTTGTAGAAAATCTTCATCCACCGTAGTCGTGGTTGCCCCCTCCGGCGGTGGCGGCGGCGCTTCTGCCTCTAATGTTGTCTGGCCACCGCACCAGCTTTTTGTGCTGTAGGCGATTGTGCTCATATATTTTCTTGCTAACTAAATAAAAATTAGACAGTTAGTACCTTTCATCGAATTTCTTCGGATTTAAACCGACAGAAATTTCCAGTTTTCTGTAAGGCTTACATCAGTCTTCTTCATTTCGGCTTCAGCCTTGTCATCACCAGAAGGTGCACTCACATCTGCACATAACAGTTTTGTACATTAATTACTATTTTACTAACAAAAATATTGTGATCCGGATTTACACTTTTGTGCCACACAAATTGGTCATTTTGTATTTTTTATACTTGTGAATGACATATTGTTCTGAGCCCTAAGCCCTGAGCCCTGAGCCCCGGTTACCATACACTAGAGTGGGATAAAAATGTAAATTACACTTAACTTTGAAGAAAAATAAATTAATAAACTGTGGAAACGTGGACATAACAATATATTAATGTCTACATATTTTATGGTGGATTTAATAAAAATAAATTTGATGTTGGTATATTTTTTCTATAAAACTGATCAAAATTTTAGTTTGATTTATAAAAAATCAAATCATTTAGTATTCTATTGAGACCAATATTTGTTACTTGCCAGCAGTACTTAATTAATTACTTGTTAACCAGTGCATCTACTCAGGTATTGGGAGCTATGTATATACACAGTAGTTGCATATGTGATCAGCATAGAAAATTGTATCCTTTAATTTCTTTTTGATAATCCAGGGAATTGTAAAACTATCTAATTCCTCAAATTTCTTATATAAGTCATTTTAACCTTTTCAACACTTTTTCAAACATAAGTTAATTTTTTTCTTTTCTTTGATATTTGTTCTTGTCAAATAAATGTCATCCCTCTCAAAAAACACAACTCACATTTTCAAAACAGAATAAATGAGAGACAATAAGTTTTTTACAAATCCATGACGATCTATATACAAGGAACTATATATAAAGAATTAGAGTGAGAACATTAATTTCATCATTTTTGCTCTTTATACGCACACTAATTCTATACTTGAAATTTTAAATACATTTATATGCTCTGTTTGGCACAACTTTACTCGCAAGATTTCTTGGAACCGGTCAAACCTAACTACAAGAAAGAAATCTTGGATGTGAGTGAATTGAGTGTCTTTAGTGGAAACATCTACTTTTAATTTTGGACTGAAAATAAAATTTAAATAATATTATTTTATTATAGAGCTATTCCAAAGAGAGCATAATAAGAGTAAGATTAGAAGTAATATAATTCAACCGCAAATAAAGGATGCATGCAAGCCCCACATTAATCTAGGCATAATCTCTATTGATTCACATGCATCTATATTCCAAATCTTCAAATCCATATGCAGTTTAATTTTGGTTGCAGAATGGCAATACCTCTTAGCAGTGGCGGTTGGGCAAAACGCTAATTTTCATCGGCTTTCGGTCGACGGATGTTTCCAAACGAAAGATACCTATTTTCCATCGTCAGCTAGATTAGGCCGACGGAAGTTCAGGAACGACGAAACAAAAACTTAATTTTTATCGGCTAACTGCAGCTGATCAAAGTTAGCTACTAACAACTTCCGTCGACTAATTGTGGCCGGCGGAAGTTAGATGCTGACAACTTCCATCGGCTATGGTGAGCCGATGGAAGATAGATTGTTGATAACTTCTATCATCTGACCATAGCCAACGGAAGTTAACTTTTTTGCATTTTTCTGTCATATTACATTCACATTCACATTCACATTCATACAATACATTCACATTCATATTTAAAATCATTCATAACCCAATCACATTCACATTCAAAGTCAACAATTGAAGTATATTGTAATATTCAAAGTCACAAGTCACAAGTCACAAGTCATATCCAGGACAAAACATAACATTCAAAGTCATTAACAACCCTCACTTGGATGGTTGGAACTATGGGCTCTACCTCTGGGAGTAGCGATGTGCTTCTCATAAAGATTTGATGCTAAGACTCTGTCATGATCAAGAGTATGGATAATTTGAAGCAATATATAAATATGGAGAAACATTATCAACTAACAAGCCAACTCAAGTAACCCTCCAAGTTTTCATTCATGTAAAATAGACATTAAAACAAAGCAACATGCCACGAGGTATGAAAGCTATGTTCAAAGTAACCCTCCAAGTTCACATTCTACTTCCCTCACCCCTAGCCAGGATGTATGCAAGCTATTAGCTATGTTAAAAGAAATTAAGGAAACATGTTACTTTTCTCTATTTCATACTATATTACATCTTACACAATTAGCTTCTTATATCGCATCAGCCAAAGTAATATAGCTATAGGATAACCAGATGGAGATAGTGATGGAAGAGGTCAGAACAACGACATGTCAAGTCCTTGTTGTTGTGCTATTTAGTATACATGTTGTAATGCAATCAATTAGTTTTAAAACTATTGCTAAATGCTATATAGTTGTAATGCAATCACTCAACTTACTTGAAGCATTGCATGCTGATGTGCTAAGTAAGCACCGTAGTACTCGTCTCGCTGCCTCAATGCCTCATTAAGCCTAATGATCTCTAAGTCCTCATCTAAGCAGCGACGGCTAGATATAACCCCTAAGCTCTATGTCGACTAAGTTTACTTTTGATCTCTCACCTACCTTGAGTCAATTATTCCATTGAATATTGAATAACTGTAACATACATACATAGTAGTACGACCATTTGATAGATAATTTACTAGCATAGTAGCATACACGACCATTCAGAAGCATCATCTAACTGTCCATGGATCTTTCCACCTGCACTAGAGTGCACAAACATTAGATCGATGGTTCCTTTCACCATTCATACTCTTCTCCACGGAGTTTCACCATTTCTTGACCATATTGCATTTGCAAAAAAAAACCAACAATGCTGATTAGATAGAGAAAATGGGGCATACTCTTAAAAAATGTTAACACCTCACCAAATGATATGTGGTTGTCTGACTACACAATTGAGCTTGGTTTGAAGGATCTGGTGCTTTATGAGCATCTACATAGACCTCAATGTTACTTGGCACAACACCATTTCGAGCTTCCTATAGATATGAGTTAGCCGTATTACAACGTATATAGCATTCAACACAACACAAGTTCTTACCATGCGTTTATCCTTGTGGATATGCCCATCACCCCAAATTTGTGCTTCGAATCGGTTTCACGACAAAGTTTTTTATTCTCGAAAACAAGCTTGAAAGCACTTGAAGAACAAAGCTTGCATAATTCAAAGTGATTCACATCACAGTTTCTACACCACAGAATCCTTACCTAAACAAATATGGAGCTTCTGCATTATATGAAAACAAATCTCAAAGGTTGAAGATCAAAAGTCTTAGAATTCTTTACAGAACGGTATTATTCCTTAGTCAAGTATATAGATGAAAAACCCCACTCCCTATTCATTAGTTACCCTAGTTTCTCCTTATAATACTGATTGTTCTCCTAAATTCGAGCATAGGAAATTGCATCCTTGACAACCTTATGTGCATTATTGTTAAAGACCACAAGTATGTGATTATGGTAATTGCTTGTTTGTGGAAAGCGAAAATGTAACTACCAGCAGGCAAGACGCTTCAAAATTGGTTGAACAGAAGCGAAACCCGTTTACATCATATTGACTGTAACTTTTGGTAGTAACTCTTCTGTAAGAGAGCTGACGTAGGTCCACATGTACATTGCCAACTAGACCACAGTGCAAACTAGGCCCTCCATGTATTCCTTCCCGACGCAGCTTATCTAATTGCTTCACCGTTAGTTGATGGCCAAACGTCAAGTATTTCGAATCGAACATACTGTCATTATAAATGAATAAGTAAACAAATAAGCTATGAACCACCATGAGTAAAATAGATAATTAAAAAGCATGCACTTACGTGAAATATTGTTCCATCTCATCCATATGTGAGTACATGTAGAGCAAAGCAGATATCCGCTCTTCTTGAGTTATACATTATGTCATGGAGGCACCAACAGTCATGCCCTTTCACTGAAAAATTTTAAGGTCACTACAAGGATTGTCTTCATCCACATGGTACTGCATAGTAGGTGGATTGACATTGTGATGCTCAGCGAAGTATACATTGGTGAAGTATGCTATCTGTTTTAATTTAAATTCTTCTACGATGCAACCTTCAACTCTTGCCTTATTGCCAACCATCTCTCTATGCTTATTTAGGGTCCGTTCAATGTGATACATCCACTAATATTACACAGGGCTACCTACCTTAGCTTCACATGAAAGATGAACACGTAAATGTTGCATTGGATTGAAGAATTCTAGAGAAAATATTTTTCCAATTTACATAAAAGCACCATTATCTCTTTCTCCAACTTCTCCATCATCTCTTTCTTAATTTATTTAGCACGTAGTTATCTATAAAAATGGCTCAGGTTATCTAGCACCTTCCACACATCATCATTCAAGTACCCGTAAAATATTACAGGAAGGAATCT
This sequence comes from Zizania palustris, assembly GCA_019279435.1. Lineage (NCBI taxonomy): Eukaryota > Viridiplantae > Streptophyta > Magnoliopsida > Poales > Poaceae > Zizania > Zizania palustris. Next base: position 60,674,984 of record JAAALK010000081.1, read on the forward strand.
TTCCATCATTATGTGGTAATCATGACTTTTCAATCCATCTAACTTCCCCATCTTCAAATTGAAAACTCTTCTCAAGCCCGTGGTGTAACCATCTGGGAAATTCAATTTTTTCAACCACCTCATTACTTGCTTCTTTTCTCTAGGTTTCAAACAAAATGGCGCATTTGGCTTGCCACAACTATTTGTCAACTTAAGGGTATGTCAATTACAAATCATAACTAAATCCCTCCTGGCCTTTACATTATCTTTTGTTCTGTACACGAAGTCCATGCATGTGCTTACGATGCTTTCACCAACATTATATTCTTGATGCAAGACATCAATGTTGTGCATCAAAATTTGCGATTTGATATACAATAGTTCCCATAATCCACATATGTGGGTCCAGTTATGCTCCGTTCAAAATCCTACAAATCCATCCCCATTTTCAGCATATCAACGACCTCTGGACCACTTAAACACCTTGGTTGTCCCTTTAGGAAAACATTGCCGTTCTCAGAAGTGTTCCTATATAACCTACATGAGTGATCTATGGGCAAAAAACAACTATGACAATCAAAGTAGCATACCTTCCCTCAAAGTTAAGGCAGAACTTAAGTAAAAACTGTCATCGGGTGCTTAACTTCCGTCGGCCTAGGGGTGGGTCGACGAAAGTTAGGTATTACTTTCGTCGGCTCAACCTAGCCGATGAAAGTTAGTTTTATTTCATCAGCTTTACGAAAAACCGATGAAAATTGAATAAACGATCTAAAGGCTCCAGTTTTCATGTAGTGGGTGGTGAATTGAACAAAATTGGTTTGCTCCTGCCACCCGTTGGTGTTGATGTCAGCAAACATGTGATGGTAAGGATCTAGTAAGAACACGCAGATGCCAGGTCTTTGTGGTGCACCGTCCCCTATTCTAGTGTTGGTGATTAACCTTTGTGGCACAATGCCACTGGTTTTGGCAATTGGCCCCAATGCCACCGATGCCTATCCTTTGTCACCTAAGGTCTAGGGCCACTAGTGCTAGTTCTAGGCCTTTGCGACGCAACTCTGCCAATACTTGGCCTTTGTGGCTCAGCGACACCAGCGGTGGTGGAATTTTTTAAATAATATATTTTTATTCAAAATTTTAAATCTGATGTGTGGATTTCAATATACATAAAAATAGCCTACTGTTAGGATATTATTTGCCGACAGAGGTTTTTTTGGTCTCTAGCGGCAAACCATATACTAATTTATCCTCTATTGATAGATGGTTTGCCGATACAGGCTAGCCAGTGGCCATGTTGGTAATTGTCAGTCAGACATGCCTTTGTCGGTAGACCATCTACTGAATAAGGGTAAATTGGTAGATGGCCTATCAACATAGCACTATTTATCTTTTTATCCTTTCTCATTCTCTATTTTTTAAGTGATATTTAGTTCTAACGAGATTACAATATCTAGTGAAAAGAATTTTGAAGTGCGGGAGAACGTACAAGCATAGTCCAATACTTTTTGATAATCCAAGGAACAAGGAAATTCTGGATTGTGTCTAAAGTGCTTTTCTAAATGCTTTTGTTGTAGTATTGAATTCTTTTTTAATGGGAACAAACCCGTGGAGGAATGAGAAGTATATTGAATTATAAATAGCTTATATATTAGCAGGCTACGTCACGGGGAATCACACTATTGATAGCAAAAAATGGCATTAATGGTCAAAATTGTCAAAATGTCAAAATTGGTACTTTTGGCCAAAAATATGCAATTCCTAGCATAGGCCAATCCAATCGGCCATATAGGCCTGGTCCGACCGGCCATACAGGCCTGGTCCGACCGGACCAACCTGAGTCCGAGATAGATTGATTGGTTTCGAGATGATATTATCCCTAACTAATTTTTAATGACTTAGACTCGTCTCCTAATAAATTAGAGTAGGAGTTAAGCCTAGGATTAGCCATAACATCCATATTAGTTGGTTTGCATTGTAAACCATCCATCTGTCGCGTCATAATCATGGTAATCCTTGTCGATTCAGTCATGAATCATCCGTTTAATCCCCGTAATAGATTTCTATCATTTTTATCGATTTCTATCGGGTACCTGTTGGCGTAAAAGATTACGCTAACAGGTTTCTGAAGATTAGAAACTAACAAACGAATTGTTTGCGAAGGAAACTATTCTAAGCCTCCGAAAGGATAATAACTTAGAATAGTTCGAATGTGTGTATTGAATAACTTGTATTCCGTCCTCATTACAGGGTAAAACAGGGGGTATTTATAGGCCCAAACATTAAGGAAAAGACCTTTTTATCCCTCTATTACAACCGACATAGTGGAAACTATTCGGTACCCTTAATAGGGCTAAAATGGTAAAAGACTAATCTAGTTAGAAAGAAGATAAGTCTTCCATCTTAGCTGCCAAAGAAGTTCCTGGAAGAGTCTAAGTTCGAAGATGTACTCCGAACTAGAGCCCGTCATCATACTTCGAACTTGACCGGATGCATCTCCGAAATTATATATCAGACATCTTCATCTTAATCATTAGTCTTTATCTTGTTGCTACGATAATCTTGAATATTGAATATTTTCCCCCAACAGTAGCCCCACGAATACGCTTCTCCGTTAAATCTGTGATGTTAGGGAAGCAGTATACGCAAGGAAACATATTCATGTGTAGAGATTAACAGATTTGAACCATCTCCGAACTACGTGGAGATGTAAACTTTGAATCAGTTTATAATAAAATTACTTTCGAAGTAATTTAGAACTAACTCGAAAAGTCTGAAAGTCTTTTTATACTTAGAAGAAATAGCCGTTAGTTTCTTTCTTCTAACGGAAGTTACGGAATGCTTTAATTTCGGAGCAAAGTAACGGTTGGGAATGTGAAACGACACAGGCAAACGGTAAAAAATCAGGGTTTGGGCTATAAATAGAGGGCCCAAACCCTTCTTGAGTACCTTTTCACTGCTTTCGTGCAAACAAGCCATCACCCGAGCCCTAGCCGCCGTTTTTTCTCTGAAACAATCCACAAAATCCAATGGCGAAAACTAGTTTTAAGGGCCCTGGAGCGACTTCAGCCTTGGCCCGGCAGCAAGCTGCTACGGCGGCAGCGGCTACATCATCGGCGACGGCAACTCCAAATCCTTCAGTGGCGGCAATGGCACCAGTGGGAGGAAATCCCCAAAATGTCGTTCCTCAAGACCTCTTTCCGGCGTCGACGAAGTATACAGACCAGTCTTATCAACTAGGGTCGTCAACCTGCAGAAGGGAATCGCTTGCAGCTGCAATAGAAGGCAAGATTAGTTCGGGGGTTATGATTCGCAAACCTGGGAAGGAAATCATTCCGTCACCAAGGCCTGGAGAAGTGGTCGTCTTCGAAGCCTTCTTCGAAGCTGGTTTGGGGCTTCCGGCAGTCGACTTTTTAGCGGAGATATTAGACTTGTTTCATGTAACCCTCCCCCAACTCTCTCCGAGTGCGGTAGCACGCCTTGCCATCTTCGAATGGGCGTTGCGAGCCGAAGGTTGTGAAGGAAGAGCGGAGATCTTCGCAGCACTACACAGAGCATCATGCCAACCGAAGACCTTCGTAGGCTCCGGAGGTGAAAAGATAGTAGTGGCCTTCGGAAGTATCAACTTCAGACTCCGGGACGAATATGCTTTCTGATTTCCTACCAAGGCCATTAATGCTAGATGGTATACTGATTGGATCTTGAGATGGTTTTACGCCGAAGTTGGGGCAAGCAACCGCTTAGCTGGACCTCTGCGAGAAATCCACTTCCGGAAGGAAGCCTTGGTGCACCCAGATCTAGGCCAACTCGAAGCTCGCTTGAGCTTGCTTCAAAAAATCAGTCGTCGTTTGAGCATGCGGGACTTAGCCGAAGAATTCCTAGGGCTTCAAATTTCTCCCCTGATGGCCAACTGGCCTATCATCTTCGAAGAGGATTCGGAAGGCGGTCTTCGAAAAATTTCCTCAACTTCGAGTACTGCAGGTAACTTCGAAAACAACATACTCTATGTATATTTATTCGAAGAATTAACAAACTTAACTCATTTTTTAGCTTCTTTAGCCCCTATAACTTCGAAACAAATCGTACAGGCTTCGGAGAAGATTTTGGGCGTTCCAACTCCGACCGAGAAAGAATGGAGAATCAAGTTGGTTGGAAGTTGGGAACGATCTAACAGAATGTGGGGGCTGTTGGAAATTGCTCCACCCCCTCTGATGGATTGGGTACCTTCGGAGAAGGGGCCCAAGAAAAGGAAAGCCGAAGCTGGAACTTAGAGCTCTTCCAAGACTCCGATTAAAAAGGTGGCTCGAAAGCCAAAAGTCCCAGCACCTTCAAGCCCAAGAGCTTCAATCTCCGATTCTCAAGAGGATGAAGGTAGGCTGCTCGTAAGGTTGATTGACAAGGATGCAGCTCAAATGGCTGTACAAATTGAAGAACCTGCGAACATGCCGGAGTCTCAAGAGAATCTTGAGCAAGCGAGGACTCCGGCTTTTCAAGAGGATTTACCTCAGGACGGAGCTCCTGTGGATGAAAGTGGAGTCGAAGTCACTGTAGCTTCGATTCCGGATGAAGCAACAACGACTGTTCAGGAAAATGTTCCGACAGTCGAAGATTTGACGCTTGATTCTGACGAAGATCTCGCCTTCGATCCACCAAGCAGTCCAATGCTCATCCGCCGCCAAAATGTCGAAGGTAAACTTCGAATAATTCTTTTATCTTTTTTTTTAATGCGAAATTATACAATGTATAATACCTTTGTTTTTACAGAGTCCACTTCTATGGAAGAGGTCCGTCCCGAAGATACAGTTCCTGGACCTTCGACAATTTCGGAGCCAATTCCAGGAGCCACTCAAATGGGGCCTGGAAAAGGCAAAGGGAGGATGGACTCCCTCCCTGCTCCATGCTCAGGATCAACTCCGTCTGAGTCAACAGATGAGAGCCAATCTACTGAGGGGGGCCAGTCTACTGGGGCTCCGAAGACCACAGCTCAACACTCCGGGCCTTCGCCAAACGAAGATGACAAACAAGCCTTAAGTATGCTCCCCCTTCTAGCTCCTTTCTTAGAGCGAAGAACTAGGCTTTGGACTTTGCTCGAGCCTTTGGATCGAGCTAGTCGCGAAGTTGGGGAGACGGACTTGGTGGCCATCTTGAGTGAGGCGGAGAGCTCGGAGCTTAATGCTGCCATGGAACGCGTGGCATACCAGGTACAAAGTATCTGCAAAATAGAATCAAATTTATATACAAATAATTTCTCACCTTGACTTTTTCTTTTCGCAGCAAACAGTCTTGGCTCGAGCTGCGAATATCTCCAATGAACGTGGGAACATTCGCCTTCGAGAGGAGAATGCAACTCTTCAACGAAATCTGACTATCTCTGAAGGTCGAGTGGCCCACATGGACAACATGGTTTCAACGGAGCGCAGGGCCAGACAAGGCTTGGAGGTTGCGAACAAGGAGCTCGAAGCAGAAAAAATTGTGCTTCGAGCAGAAATTGAAAAGATGCGGGCGGAGCACGCTACTGCGGGGGCCGAGCTTGTTAGACTCCGAGAAGAAGCTAGCCAGCTACTGAATCACAAGAATTCTTTAACTACGGAAGCGGCTAGGCTCTCTGGAGTAATAGAAGAGCTAACTTCGATGAACGATGCGTTAATTGAAGATAAGCTGAAGTCTGAGAAGGTAGCTGCGGAGGTCATGGATCAATTGCTAGGCGTTCTGGAGTACTTCGGTACTACTGGGACACTTCCTTCGGATGACAACATCTCCCTACTGCGCCGGTTGAAAAGGATTCAAGGACTAGCGAAGCAAATGAAGACAGCAGGCATTCGTTACGAAGAAATCTTCGGACAAGTGGATGTCGTTGGTCTACTTCGTTACTATGAAGATTTGGGCCGATCAATAACTCCGAGCGCAGGAGAGGGTCCCATTACCTTCGACTATGACCAGCTTCTCACGCCCTCCGAAGGTGTGGCCTCTGCTTGGCAAGCCTTTCAAACTTCATGGAGAGCCGAAGGTCGTTCTGTGATCAAGGCCTGGATTGACGAAGGACAACGCTAGAAGCAGGCTCGGTCCCAAGCTTCGAGCAGTCAGCCTCCTCCAAACCCGCAGGTTTAGAATTACCTTAGGATCTTCAACTATGTAAAGCACTACGCTTTTGTACATTTATGAATGAAGATTTGTTTATCATGTTTTTAGGCTTTGCCTCATATGGAAGATGTCGAAGTGTTAGATGTTAATGACGAACTTCGCTTATTATGGGCTACCTTCGAAATCTTAAAACTTCACAAGCGCCCTCGATTTCTAGTTCCTCGAGATAGTTCCGGAATGATTACGTCCGAAATAAGCAAAGATATATTATCTTGCATTAAAGAGGAAGAAAAAGAAGTTAACTTGGAAACTTCATCTTCTGAAGACATTATATGGTCTGAAGACGAAGATGAAGCTCAAGGTAAAAAGCCTGAAGAACTTGGAAGCTGGGAAAGGAGCCCCGAACGGCTTCGAACTTGGGCCGAGCTTCAGCAAGAACAAAAATACTTTAGAGCTTCGAAGGGAGGTAGGAGAGTTAAACGCAAAGTTGTTAGGACTACCGGCACTGGAACTAGTCGTTCCAACCCTAGCTCTAGAGATCGAAGGGGTCTCCGATTCCTTCTTGGTATAGATACCAATTTTTCATGATGTAATCATATTTGTTCGAATAATAAATATCGATTTAAAATTGTCTCCCTATTTATTAGCCCCTCTTTTGGCGTAATCAACTTCGAATTGTATTCAAAGATGGTTAGGCACAAAGAAAACTTAGGAGTACAATTTTTGGGGTTCGAAGCCCCTCAGTAATTTAAAGATCGAATAAAATCTTATAAAATTTGTCTTCGACTATTTGTAGTCTGAAGGTTGGCAACTTAGTACCTTATGTTTTTGAAAGAAATCACTTGAGATAACTTTCCGGACACTTTAGTGTTTTAGATAATTTGTCACTTTGGACTTTCTTAACAGACATTCGAAGCTCATGGCTCAAACTTTGTTTTGTTTTGGCCTCCTTCGGCACTTTTTTGCGAATTCTGTCAAACCAGTGGTTTGGAGTTCGCAGTGGTCTCTTTGGACTCTTTTTACGGATACCTACAAGCCGGTGGCTTGGGCTCCGCATCATTTGGTCTCTTTGGACTCTTTTTACGGATACCTACAAGCCGGTGGCTTGGGCTCCGCATCATTTGGTCTCTTTGGACTCTTTTTATGGATGTCTTCCAGCCAGTGGCTTGGACTCCGCATTCTGTGGTTTTCGGGCTCTTTTACGGATGTCTTCAAGCCGGTGGCTTGGACTCCGGATTATGTCAGCCCACCACCTCGGAAAATATGATTCAAATTAATGACACTTCCCTCTCGGTCAACTCCGTGGTTCCAGTGCGTCCACTCGGAAGCTAGAAGTTTATGAGGGGTAGGCATTATCTGAACCATATGCTTTATTGATTCGAAAAGTGATTACACATGATTACAAGGAGCCCTTATGCGAAGTATCGCTTTAGGTGCTCCGCATGCCAAGTATGCGCTAGTTCTTCACCTTCCAAATTAGCTAATTTAAAAGAGCCAGGACGTCCTGAACGAACAATTTAGTATGGACCTTCCCATTTATTTCCTAATTTTCCTGGCGCTATAATGCTTTGTAAAACGAGATGACCCGGTCTAAGCTCATTGATCTTAACTTTTGGGTCAAACCAAGCCTTCGTCTGCTGATGATACTTTGATAAATTGGCTATAGCTCGAAGTCTTGTCTCCTCTGTTAAATCTATCGAAGCTTGTCTTTCTCCTTCAATCTCCGATTCGGTGCTGCGAAGTGATCCTCCTTTGAGCTCCATTGGAGTCATAGCTTCATCTCCGAATAGCAATCTGAATGGAGTGAATCCTGTGGACCTTGTTTGCGTAGTCCGAATGGACCATAAAATCTTCGGAAGTTCTTCGCTCCACAGTCCTTTTGCTAATCCTACTATCCTTCGATTTAGTCCTGACAAAATATTTCCATTGGCTCTTTCTACAGCTCCATTAGACTGAAGATGCCTTACTGCAGCAAAACATAACTGGATGCCTAGATCTTCGCAGAACTTTCTGAAAGGTTCTGCATCGAACTGTGTTCCATTATCAACTGTGAGTTGTCTAGGCACTCTGAACCGGCAAATGATACTTTTCCAAAAGAATTTCTGTACATTGTTCGAAGTGATAGCTGTTAAGGGTTCTGCTTCGACCCACTTAGAAAAATATTCAATATCTACTACTGCGAACTTTAAATTTCCCTTAGCTACTGGAAAAGGCACCAATCAAATCCATACCCCATCTGGCCATGGGCCATACCGGAGCAATAACTTGAAGAGCTCACAGGTGGGCGATGACTCCGTCGACCCATCCACTGACACCCTTGGCCTGTGCGGACTAAGTTCTCCGCATCTGCTACTATCGTAGGCCAATAAAGTCCCTGGCGAAGTGTTTTCCCTGCCAAAGCACGAGGGGCCAGATGGCTACCGCAAAGCCCTTCATGAATATCTCGAAGAATATCTTGGCCTTCGGTTTGGGATATACATCGGAGTAAAGGGGAACATACTCTGGCCTTGTATAAAGTACCGTTGATTATTTGATAATTCCTAGCCCTGAGTTTCAATCTTGAAAACTGTGGCTCTTCAAACGAATTTGCTCCTCCTTGCAAAAGTTCCATGATCGAATTTCTCCAATTTGTACTTGGAATGCAAAGAATCTCTGCGGAGGGAATTTGTGGCACCGAAGGTGTACTGAGCTCCTCATAAAAAACTTCTTCTGGTATATCCATAGCTCCGGCTGCAGCTTTTGCTAAGATGTCCGCTTGCACATTTTCTGTTTTTGGTATATTCCGAATTGAAATACCCTTGAATTGTGCTTCGATCTTACGGATTTCTTCTAAGTACTTTGCAAGCTGTGGATGCCGAACTTGAAAACTTTTATCTACGTGCCCTGCTACTATTTGAGAATCTGTCTTTATAACAACTCTTGTAGCCCCTAGAGCACGTGCTTTTCGGAGTCCCAGTAAAATTCCTTCATACTCCGCTATATTATTGGTAGACTTAAAGTTGAGTCTTGCGGAGTACATTGCTCTTTGCCCTGAAGGCGAAATTAAAACTGCTCCAACACCTGCTCCGGATGCTTGGAAAGCCCCATCAGAAAAAATAGTCCAAATTCCTTCACTTGACTTCTCTGGAACCCACGTTGCAGGGGGAGTCCATTCTGCTACAAAATCTGCTAAGACTTGGTATTTGATTGTTGTCCTTGCCAGAAAGGATATGCCGAAGGGTGCTAGTTTAACTGCCCACTTTCCAATTCTTCCAGTGGAATCTTTACTTCGGAGCATCTCTCCCAAAGGATACGAAGTTGGTACAATTATATTATGAGCTAAAAAATAATGTCTCAACTTCCTCGAAGCCATTATCAGAGCATAAGTGAACTTTTCGAGCTCGGAATACCTTGTCTTCGCTCCTGATAATGCTTCGGACACAAAATAAACTGGATTTTGTACCAACTTCCCATTGAAGTCCATTTCTCTGACAAGGACTGCGCTGACAGCAGAGCCTGTAGCTGCAAGGTAAAGGAGTAGGGTTTCGTCCGCAGTAGGCACCGTGAGTGTAGCAAGATTACTGAGATACTCTTTAATATCTTCGAAGCTTTTCTGACACTCTGGTGTCCATGCAAAATCTTCGGACCCTTTCAATGCTTTAAAGATGGGCAAACTTCTCTCCGCAGACCTTGCTAAAAATCTGCTAAGTGCTGCCAGACGACCAGTCAGCTTTTGCACTTGCTTTAAATTTTCTGGAGGAGCCATCTTCTGTAGGGCAGTTATTTGAGTAGGGCTAGCTTCAATCCCTCTGCTTGAAACTAAATACCCTAACAACTTCCCAGCCTTAACTCCGAAGATACATTTCTCGGGGTTAAGACGAATCCCACATGCCCGAAGGCTACTAAATGTTTCTGCTAAATCTAGGCTATGTTGGTGCTTTAAAGCACTCTTTATTACAATATCATCCATATAGGCCTCCACATTGCGACCTAATTGATGGCCTAGAGCCTTAGCAACTAATATCGAAAAAGTAGCCCCGGCATTTCTTAAGCCAAAAGGCATTCTTACATAACAGAAGACTCCCGAGGGAGTTACGAAGCTTGTCTTGATCTCATCTTCGTGTTTCAACCATATTTGATGATAACCAGAGTACGCGTCAAGGAAGCTTAATAACTCCGAACCTGCGGTGGAGTCGACCAATTGATCAATTAGGGGCATGGGGTAGGGGTCACGAGGGCATGCTTTATTCAAGGATGTAAAATCAATGCACATGCGCCACTTCTCGGAGGATTTCTTCTTGACGAAAACTGGGTTGGCTAACCATTCTGTGTGAGCCACTTCTCTGATAATCCCAGCCTTCAACAATTTTTCAACTTCATCTTTTGCAAGAACAGCTCTTTTGCAGACATTTTTCGGAGTCCTTGCCGAACAGGCCGGGCCTTCGGGTTTACAAGTAAACTATGTTCAATAATATCCCGATTGACTCCGGTGATGTCTTCATCAGACCAGGCAAAGACATCTAAATTATCCTCAACTACTTTTTCCAAGGAGGTAGCAACTTCTGGAGGTAAATCTTTACCAAATTGAAATGAATATTCTTTACCATCTTTAACAATAACCTTCGTTGCAATCTCTCCTTCAGGACTTGGTCTTGGGAAGGATTTTTTCGAAGATTCGCTAGGAACAGAAAAATTTTCTTGATTATTTTGCACACTATTCACTTGTCTTGGATCAAGAGGGGGCCGTGACCATACTCCGCTCTTCGGGCGGTAGCTTGATCTCCGAAGATAGTGAACACTCCCACTTGCGTGGGCATCTTCATGCACAAGTAATTGTGGTGTGCCACAGCTCCGAACTGATTTAACATGCCTCTTCCGAAGATGACGTTGCAGGCATATGGAGCATCTACGACGTCGAAGATTACTTCCTCTGTCCTGGCTAACAATCCTTCTCCGAAGGTAACTTCCAGGCCAATTTGGTCGAGTGCATCAAGCGGAGGTCCTGCGAAGCCTTGCAAAGGACGAGCCGCTGGAAGAAGGTGCTTTCTGGAGATGCATAATTGATCGAAGGCTTGAACAAAAATAATGTCTGCCAAACTCCCTCCGTCAATTAGAACTCTTCGAACCTCAGTTCCTGCAATGTCGGCAGTAATGACAAGTGGATCTGCATGTGGAAATTTAATGCCAGTTGCATCCTCTACAGAAAAAGATATTGGCACATGGGACCATTCAGGCATAGCAGCTGTAGACGACGAAGTTCCAATGTGCCCCACTTCTCGGACATACTCTCTCCTCTGCCTTTTTGACATGCTTCCGAGAGTACCTCCTCCGGAGATAGGGAGGACTACTCTTTTTCCTCGGTCTTGCCCCTCTTCTTGCTTCGGAGGTGGCATAATATTGACCACCGGGGGGCGTCTTGCGGCTTCGAAGTTTTCTATCTGCGCCACAGCCTGGACATGCTCCGGGCGCACTTCAGCTGGAACTCGGTCAGTAGTACCTCGACCCGAAGTTCTCTCTAGATATTCTCCTCTCAGGGCAAGTATAGCTTTGCACGCATCAGTTGTGTGACTTCGGTTTTCACCATGAATACAGCAGAAAAGGGTCTGGCCCTTGACAGCGGGTTTCCCTGGCGGCCTCCAGCCGCTGACCTTGTTTCCCGAAGGTTGTGGAGCTCTTTGGGCAAACTTCTGCGGGGGTGCAATGTTCAGAACTTCTGAACGAGGATGCTTTTGCCCCCTTCTCCTATCATGCTGAACTTCGAAGACAGGATCCCGCGGTTGTGCCGAAGTTTTCACTTCCAATTTTACTTCCTGCAGTATGGACGGAGAAGCTGCAGTTCTCTGAAGCCAGCCTTCTTCTGACCTTGCATATTCTTCGAAATAGGACATCAGTTGAGAAACAGAAGATATGTTTTTCCGGTGGAGTTTATCAAGGAGGCTTGGATGAATGACTCCTTACCGAGCTGTGTCAACTACTGAAGATGTAGTTAACCCTCGGATCTGCGACTTCGTATGAGCGAAGCACTTGAAGTATTGTCTTAATGTTTCTCCAGGGAGTTGCTTCACTTGGAAAAGACTTCCCATCGACATTGGAGGCACGAAGGTGCCTTGGAAGTTACTCACAAACTTTTTCTTCAATTGTCCCCATGAACTGATTGATCCTGGTTTTAAAGACCAGAACCATCGCAAAGCTACTCCCTGAAGAGCTAGGGGGAAACATTTTGCCATGGTGTCCCGCACTCCTCCACTGGCTTCAATCGCCAAAGCATAAGATCGGACAAATTCTCCAGGATCTTCATCTCCGGCATACTTGCATAGCTTCGAAGTCTTAAACTTCGGGTCGAAGCAAAATTTTTGCAGTTCAGGATACAGCGGAGATTTGGTATCAAAGGAGGCGTTCTCCGGGGCTTCAGGATAGATAGGTTCGTCGTCTTCAGGCACTTCTGGAATAACTGGGATGGCTTGAGAGCGAAGCCTATTTGCAGCTTCTTGCCGCCATCTCGCTACTTCGGCTTGGAGATTGGCCATTTGAGCGTCCATATCACCAAGATTATCTTCATCTCCTCCGGAAGGATCTTCCGGGTCTTGAGAACTATAAGGATCAGTTTGGAGTGGAACTTGAGGTGGAAGAGGAACTCCGGGTGGTCGAAGTATAGATGGAGTTGATGGAGGAACTTCGTATGCTCGAGGAATGGGAATCCCTTCCGGAGTTTGAGGTGGAGGAAACGTCGAAGGTCCTCCGACCTCAACTGTGCCGGGAGATGTCACTCCGGAGGTCCGAGGGGACCTCCGAGCAGGGTTACTAGTTGCGCTCCGCTTAGGAGGCATGGTGTAAGAAGTTGGTAGAGAACGAAGTTTCTTGGACTAAGTTCCCCACGGACGGCGCCAACTGTTGGCGTAAAAGATTATGCTAACAGGTTTCTGAAGATTAGAAACTAACAAACGAAGTGTTTGCGAAGGAAACTATTCTAAGCCTCTGAAAGGATAATAATTTAGAATAGTTCGAATGTGTGTATTGAATAACTTGTATTCCATCCTCATTACAGGGTAAAACGGGGGGTATTTATAGGCCCAAACATTAAGGAAAAGACCTTTTTATCCCTCTATTACAACCGACATAGTGGAAACTATTCGGTACCCTTAATAGGGCTAAAATGGTAAAAGACTAATCTAGTTAGAAAGAAGATAAGTCTTCCATCTTAGCTGGCAAAGAAGTTCCTGGAAGAGTCTAAGTTCGAAGATGTACTCCGAACTAGAGCATGTCATCATACTTCGAACTTGACCGGATGCATCTCCGAAATTATATATCAGACATCTTCATCTTAATCATCAGTCTTTATCTTGTTGCTACGATAATCTTGAAGATTGAATATTTTCCCCCAACAGTACCCTTGGTAATTCGGTCTCTAGGACAAATTGGTATTTGATTTCATCTATTTAGTAGGGCTAAGATCTTCATTTTCGTTGTCGAGGAGCCCTGCATCCATCTATTACTGTCGAGATGATTGTCAGCAAGATGGAGGCTGCCTCGTCTCTCTTATCAGTCTGACCGACGGCACCCCCGGTCCGACCGGCCTGTGCTATGCCATCATCTAGCGTGTAGGCACGCCTCGGTCTGACTGGCGGCCAAAGGTCGGTCTGACCAACCGTGTGTGGAGACTCCTCCGATCGCCCTTTGCACCAAGCATCGGAGCCCCTACTTTAGCCATCTTCGTACCGAGCGATGGAGCCCCCACTTCGGCCACCCTCGTACCACGCACTAGAGCCCCTTTGAACCCCCTTCGCGTCCCTTTGGTCCAACAGGCAACCCGAAGCCGGTCTGACTGCCCGTGGGAAGGTGGCTTCAGTAGCTTCCTGCCCTTTGCACACCGAAGGCTTTGGCCACCACTTCGCACCGCCAGTCCGACCGGCGGCCTATTGTCCGCCTGACCAGCCCGCCTTGGACAGTTTGACTGGTGGATCCACTTCGGTCCAACCAGCCCTGACTTGGTCGGTTTGAGTGTTTAATCCATACTTCGGTTAGTTGAGCCATTTTCTCGTAATTTGGTTTGACTGCTTGGCGACTCCACCCATATCCCCTTATCACAGTCAAGGGTCGTCGGAACATGGTGTCAGCGTCATGTGACATTTAGCGGGCCTCCCCTAGGCATCCGCGTGCTTTTGGATTGCCAAACTGACGTTAGTGTCCTTTGGTGCTTTATCGATATATTTTAGCATCAACACACTTTTTGGTGACTACGCTGGGGACATACACACCAAGAACGACTACACTAACGATTGGTATGACTACTATGACTACATTAATGGTACCCTCTACATCGGCAAATATAGCGGGAAGTGCAGAGATCGACGATGACATTGTCGTCCTCCCCACTATCGATGACATCTCCAAGGAAGATGAGGCTGAGATCGAGGCCAAGACAAAGGAGTTGCATGCCCTCATACTTGTACGCTACACAAAGACTCACGCAAGTTTCATCAAGTGTACCCTCAATATGCCCAACATCTCTATGGATAAGGTAACGCTGCCTCCCCCTCTATCATCTCTAGACATTGAACAAAAGATAGCAGCAACCGTAGATCAAGCGGTTACTGTCACATTTGTAAATAATCTAGGGCCCGAGATGGAGGCGATGCTTAAGAGATTCGGCTTTTCTGAGGACGCTTCTCTGACTTTGATTGCTACTGTACCCCTGTTCATCACATCCACAGTAGAACCGATTGGAGTACCGGGAAGGGTATCGCATCTTCGTCTTTAAGAGACATCGTTTTTTCCTATCGGTCAGACCAGCTCTCTGGCCGGTCAGACCGACGCGTGCTAGGTTTTGCCACCGACAACCATTGGTCTGACCGGCCTCCAGCACAGTTCGATGTGGATCCATGTTGAAGATCATGGGCCTCATGGCTCCAAAAGTGATGAGTGATTGTCAACGGAAGTCAAAGAGAGAGAACTGAGGAGATGATACATGTCGGTTCTTGGGCCACATGTGGCTCAGATACACGGGCGGTGAGCGACTGTTGGGCAGAGGGGCCGTGGAGTTGGGCTGGCCCAATTTGGGTACATGGGCTAGGAACGGCAGAGGATCTACTGGTCTATTTGACTGGGTTTGACTCAAGTAAACGGGCAGCGCGAGATTGCCAGGCTGAGGGAGTCATAGAATCGGGCCGGCCCAATCTAAGTACCAAGTGCGAAGACAGCAAACACTTTGTCAGTTTTGGCATAAAACCAACACAACTATCCAGTCCTGAAGCGAAGCCGTAGCTGCTACAAAAGCTCCGCATCGGGACAAGTTACATTTAGTTAGGATTTTTCTTTTTTCGTTTTAGGCCCACAGTCTGTGTTAGTCGAGTATGTAAAAAACTAAGGACATTTTAGTCTTTTCTAGTTTATTTCTGCGTCTGTATAAAACCCTAAGGCTATATTAGGTTTTTTCTGATTTATTCGGCTGCCTATAAATAGGGCCCCAATCCTCTAGAGTTTCTTAACTATTCTAAATGAAAAATCTGAGTTCACTTTACCCATTTTGCCTATTTTTTCCACATGAGAAATTTTGCCATTGTACTGTTCTTCCATGCAGCACAAAAATCCTAGCAGTTTATTTTCGGTTTTTCTAGGGAACTACTATTCCCTACACTGGCAGTCAGCGAGCTTCAGTCAGCATAGTGTGCAGGACAGTTTTGAGCGGGCGGCGCGTAGAGAAGCCTGTAGCTTCGCTCCGTGTGAAGAGCATGAGGATCGGGCCTGCTTTCGGTAGCGGCGGAGCAATCGGTGCTGCGGCTTCTCTTGGAGCGTGAAGCGGTGCCTGGCGTTAAGTGGTGGCACGAGGTTTTCATCTAACTGGTGTTCGTGGTTTTTCCAGAACCAGGTGCGTGGAGGCTGAAGTTTTGTGACGTGCGGCCTTCGTTGACTGGCGCGGTGGCGCACTAATTTGGTGCTTGAGTGGGAAGGTGTTCGACTTTTGCCCTTGCCAACGCATGAGCGTACAACACTGTGCTTATGAGGCAGCGGCGCAAGATTTCTTGAAGCGCGGAGACAGAAGGCCAAACAACACTGCAGCACACGAATTATCCTACACAATAATCTTTTCTCGATTTGCATGCATTTACATATTTCATCTCTGAATATTCTGTGATTGTTAATTGTTATATCTATGTGTTATTAGTGCATTTTAAGTGCTTGTTGAAACAACCGTGAACATCCTTATTTAATGCATTTATTTTGATTAAGTGCATTAAATATTGTGTTTCCTTATATTTGTGAATTGTCTGTGTACTATGAATGATTTGCCTGATGGAACTGTCATTTGATCTGTGAGTGAACTCAATCTGCCTTTAAGCACTTTGTTGGTGTCTTTTTGTTTAGGACATTAGTCGTTTTTACGCTAGATTTTTTAGTGATTATCATCTCATAGATTGTCTCATCACATCATACGTGACATGAGAGTGATAACAATATTATTGTCTGTGAAATTTCTGAAACTTGGTTTGTTTCTGCTGGTTGTCTTTTGAGGTGTGTTGGGTGTTTTTGGGTAGGCCATCGATTCGAATGAATTTGTTGAGGCACCCATTCACCCGCCTGCCTCTAGTCACTACTCTCGGTCTAACAAGTGGTATCTGAGCGAGGTTAGGGTTTTTCCATAACTTAACCGGTTCTACCCAAAGTAGCGATCATGACTTTTTCTAGAAAGGTCCCATATCTTGAGGTTTTTGGCTATAATTATTTGAAGACTCGCATGTGAGCCTATCTATTGAGCCAGAGCTCAGGGATATGGGATATGTGTGTTAATGCTACTTTCATTGTGCATCCGGCTACTGAGCGTACTACCCCTGAGATTGTCGCTCTGCATGACCTGAACAACAAGGTAGTGAACATACTATTTTCTGGTTTAGGTCCCACTGAGTTTGAGCATGTTAGCCATCTTGACACTACTCGAGAGATCTGGGCTACCCTCCAGGCACACCATGAGGGGATAGCTTAGGTCAAGGTTAGTCTCTATCATACCAACCGGCGTGAGTATGAAAAATTCTCACAGAAGCCGGGAGAGACTGTCGAGGCTTTGTTTGGGCGCTTTTGGTCGATCATTGATAAGCTTCGGGCCAACAAGGCCGATCGTGATCAGCTGGTCTCAAATCATGAACAGGTGCTCAAGGTTCTTCATACCTTGTACCCTAAGATCTGGAAGATCAAGGTATCCTCTATTGTTGAGAGCGCTTCCTATGATACCTTGACTGTTGCAGAGCTTTTCAGCAAGCACAATGACTTAGAGGTTGATATCCAGTTGATATCTAGTTGAGATCAAATCTCACTGGTTCTAGAGTAAAACCCTGGCCCTTGCGACAACTTCTGCTGATATTGCTTCTCTGATTTGTGCTTTGCCCTCCGTGTTCGTCATGTCTATGATAAGAGAATGTTCAAACGACATGGCACAAAACATGGTTGCTTTGAGTGTGGTGATCCAGGTCATTTCATCACCGACTGCCCCAAGTGGAACATACAC
Source organism: Zizania palustris (assembly GCA_019279435.1). NCBI lineage: Eukaryota > Viridiplantae > Streptophyta > Magnoliopsida > Poales > Poaceae > Zizania > Zizania palustris. The sequence continues at coordinate 60,692,514 of JAAALK010000081.1, forward strand.
AAGAAGGGCACTGGCGGTGGCTCCTATGACTCCAACAAGCACAATAGCTCCATCTTCACCAAGGGCAAGCCCAACACGAAGTTCTTTCAAAAGGCTCTGAAGGACTACTGGTGCGAGAAAAAGAAACGAGACAAGGCCTTCTTCATCTAGAAGGAGAAAATCTATTCCAAGCGATCATCCTCTTATTCCTCTTCATCAAGTTCAAGCGATGAGGAGATCGTGATCAAGAAGGAGAAGGACAAGGATGATCCGGCGGGCCTCTACTTCATGAGTTTCGGCGACAAGCCGAAGACTCGTTCGCACCACAGCCGAAGATCCCACAAGAGCATCTTCTCAATGGCTCTTGGGTATAAAGAATATAAGGGCTTCTCTGACAACTCCGATGACGATGACGAGAAGGTATCTTCCTATGAATGTGAAGTCATTGAATTAATTGAAGAGAACCGTCAGAAGTTGAAATAATGGGAAAAATTGCTTAGAGGGGCTAAGAAGAGGATAGATGAGCTTGAGAGTGAGAATGCTATAGCCAATAGCAAGATTGAGAGTCTATCTTCTTTCTCTTGTTTTGGTGAGAATAGTGAGTGCCCTAACTGCGAGGTGTTGATGTGTGACCTGACTACTCTAAAGTCCAAGTACATAGAGAGGGTTTATGAGAGAGACGCTTTGGCCACTGTTGGACCAAAAACGGCGACCAGAGGGGGGTGAATGGGAGTTTTTAAAATTTCAGACTAAAAATAGCCTTATGTTTTACTTCTGTCTTCTGTAGAACAGGCTTCAAACACACCCTTCGAAGTTCTGGTTCGAAGGTATTTCAGAGCTCCGAAATCAGGCTTCGCAAGGAGCAAAAGTTCAAAGCCAAGAAGACTTCGCTCCACCCACAACCCCGAAAATTAAGCTCTGCTAAGTCAGTGCAGGCTCCGCACACAGGGTGCCTTCGAGCAGGCTTCGCACTTCACCCTTCGCAAGAGTGGACTTCTCTCTGAGGACTTCGATCAGCTCTGCTAAGTCAGTGCAGGCTCAACACACTGGGTGCCTTCGAGCAGGCTTCGCACTTCACCCTTCGCAAGAGCAGACTTCTCTCTAAGGACTTCGATCAAATTCTCAGCGCTAGCAACTGGTACTAGGCTTCGCACTTCAGAGGTCTAAACACACACTGAACACACTTCGCCGAGGACTTCGACAAGGTAAGAAAACGGGCTTCGAACAGTGCTTCGCTAGTAATCAGAGAGGTCTATCCTCCAGTTTACACAGAGTGAACAGACACTAAAAAATACACTTCACCCAGACAGACTTCTCACACACCTCTCCAGAAAACTCACAAGAAGATGGTGCATAGAGAAATCAAAGCATGCAGTGCAACACACAATACAAGTTCAAGTAGTCAAAGAAGAACAGAATTAAAACTTCATTGCATGAACAGGGAACACAAAATGAACTCACAGGATGAATAGAGAGAGTGTGACGGCTAGCACAGGAGTTCTACAATGGCTGCTCAAAGTGTTGATGTGACCTAGCCAGCCTCCACTATTTATAGGCACTATTCAGCCCTGTGAATAGACTACTTTACCCCTAGGGTTTACACCGGTTTTGTCTCATCAGAACAGGGGGTACAACTGCTAGTCTACTTTATTTGGAGGCTTCTTTTGTCAGCTTCGCTGAGGGGACAGCACCAGCTTTTGCAGAGCAGACACTGTCAGCCTTTGCAGTTTTGGACCCTTCTAAAGCCCCCCTTCGCACGCGAGGGGTGCGGTAGCTTCGGTGAGAAGCCTTGAGCCTGATGGCCTTCACTTTACTGAAGTCAGCCTTCGATATAGTGACGGTTTTGATCCGAAGCCATCAATGCCCTCGGGCCTTCACACCAACACCTTCGGAGTGGACCACCATGGCTTCGCAGCTTCTCCCAGCTCGAACTCCGTCAGTCCGTGTACTGAAGCCATGCATGGCCGAAGTACCTCAAGTTAGTCTCACTCCGAAGTCAGCTTCACTCCGAAGCCAGCCTCACTACGAAGCCCCACCTTCGGAGTACCACCCTGTAGGACCGAAAGAAGCTACCAGAGGGGGGTGAATGGGCGCCTAAAAATTATTTCGAATCAATGGCCTGTTCCCAACACCCAACGCACCTCAAAAGACTAAGCAGCAAAGCAGATCACCAAAGCCTAAAAGTATCTATCCTAGAAATGACCGGTGTCCTAAACAGAGAAACACCAATATAGTGCTAATAGGCAGATAAGCAAAATATTCAAAACATGACAGATCAAACTTCTCAGCAAATGATCTAAGTGAACATAGTACGAGATGAGAAGTTACTGTTCAAAATTTTTCTCCTATTCGATACTTGGCGAAGCCTGCTTCATGGTGTCGAAGCCTGCTTCGGAGTGTCAAAGCCTGCTTCGCTGTGTCGAAGCCTGCTTCGGAGTACAATGTCAAAGTCCGTGAAGTCTGTCGTAGATATGCCAAAGGTTGATGTAGTCGAAACTTGTCTGGAGGTGATGTGCGGAGTTGGTAGATGTCGGAGGTTTGTGGAATCTAGCCTAGTACGAGTGAGGCAGAGTGCGAAGTATGCTTCGGTGTGAAGTATGAAAGTGTTGAAGCCTTCTTCGAACAGTGTACTTCGAAGCCTATACTCCGAATAGAAAACTTCGAACAAAGTTCGCAAAAAAGCAAACTTCGAAAGAGAAGCGAAGCCAAACACACAACAGGGAGACCAAAACAAAGCCTACAATGCTACCTCCGAAGCTAGCTAGATCGAAGTATGACTACCGAAGTGGTAACCTTCGAACTATAGACCAAACTTCAAATCGAAGTCTACTGATTCTCTCAAAAGAAATCGAAGCATTGAAACAACCTTCGAAAGACAAGCTTCGAACTCATAAACTGAAATCCACGGAAATGACAGCAACAGAAGATCCTTAGAAAACACACTCCGAGCGAAGTCTACCAAAAAGACATGCTTCGAAGCTAACTTTGAAACCAGTCGAAGTATTGACTAGGAAGAGCTCGAGTCGGAGTACACCTTCACAGACAGATTCGAAGCCTGCTTCATAGAACAGAAGGACTTCGCACAAAACATGGGGCTTCGCCAGAAACAGCCAGAGAAATCCTAGACCCTGTCTACTCGATCAAAAAGGCTATGTAGCAAAAAACAAGGCTAGAAAACTAGCGTACTGTTGCCTTAGGGAGTAGGTACTACTTGCTTCTATAGGAGCACGCAAGGGTTAGTACTAAACCAAGGAACAGAAGCATCCAGAGAAGCAGTTCGCACAGGAATAAACGATTTCACATGCAAAACGAGGTAAACATAACCACAGGAAAAATGCTGGCAGCGCAGAACGTTAGAGAATAAAAAATCTTGTGAAGAACAGACAGCACTTCTTAGGAAAAATCTCAAGAACAGAACCTGGTGGCGCACGCAGGGAGAGAGAAGGCACAGGAAACACAAATGACCCAATCCTTGATAAAAAGTGATTTCTTGAAAGGGTGACCTAACCCTAGGGATTGGGGCCCTATTTATAGTCTGCGCAATGGCTAGGAATATTCCACCAATCCCTTAGGGTTTTTTACAGACTCTGAAATAAACGGAAAAGACTAAACTGCCCTTAGGTTATTTTTACAAACTCGACTGACTGACTGTGGGCCTATGGACAAAGTAGTAAACTCCTATTTACAAATGACTTATCTGGAAGCTAAGCTTTCGTAGCAACTACGGCTTCTCTTCTGGACAGTCCGATCTGAGATCAGCGGTCGTCAGTTTTGTGCCGAAACTGACAAAGCCTCCACCGACTTTGCACCAGGTACCCGGATTAGGCCAGCCCGACTCCGCAGCTCTCTCAGCCCGGCAATCATTCACCGCCCGTGTACCTGAGTCAATCCTGGTCAACAACCCAGTGGGTCTTCTACTGCTTCTAGCCCATGTACCCGGATTGGGCCAGCCCGACTTCGCGGCCCCTTTGCCCGACAGACGCTCGCTGCCCGTGTACCTGAGTCACACGCGGCCCAGACGCAGCAGATCTTCTCTCTTCTTCTATCCTCTTTGACTATCGTTGACAATGACTCATCACATCTGGAGCCATGAGGCCCACGCTCTTCAGCATGGCTCCTCAATCTCCCCCTTGATGAGTGCATTGTCAACACTTCACTTCTTCAGCTTTTCAGTACCTGCGAACACATGTGGAAACACGAAAACAAAACACAAGAAAACAGAGAGAAAGAAAAATAAAGTAAAAGTTTAACCCTAATGACTAAAAGCTAAACAAAAGCAAGAAGCGGTCATTATGGTTAACAAAAATCGCAAAATGAGTGCAATCTCAAAATTATCAACAAGGATATCAAAAGAGTAACGACAAACGGGACAAAAACTCCCCCTGAAACAAATCCTAGAGAAGGCCAAAATTCCCCCTTAAACTCTTCTCCCAAAATTTCTCCCCCTTGCTGACAACTTAACTCATCAAGCGAGACTAAAATGCACTCTAAAGAGACACATACTCCCCCTGAAATGCAACTCCCCCTCAAAATATGCAAAGAATGCAACTGGGTTGTAGGTGGAGTGTAGAAAACATGCTTCTCAGATATGATTGACTGCAATTACAACATCTAACAAGTATAGCAAGAGACATACTGTCTAAGACACATGGCATGATCAGTGCAACAGATGATATCTAAAGAAAGTCATTCGCACGTATTTTTCAATTTTTGCAAAATAAAAGCATCACCACATTTTCCAGTTAACAAGCAAGGCAAAGCATGAGATGCAGAAGCTAACTGATATCTACCAAGATAAGCATTGTCCAAAACAAAGTTCTTCAGCAAACTTGTTGTCTTTTTAATTTTCAGGCTTTTTCATTTTCCTTTTTCATTTTTGCCAAGGGTTATTTGCATGTCAAACCTTTTGCTAACCAACCAAGTCAAGCCTAGGCCAGAACTAGACCATCGAAAGCTTAAGACATTGGTCTTGGCATACATTACACTGTCCTAGTTCATACCAAAGTGCTATGGTAAGCAGTCTATAACAATGTAATGCGACAAGGCAAACCCACTTGGATCTTTTCAACTCAAGCATAAAAAGGCATGGAATTTTCATTCATTTTTAATTTTTATCATTTTTATAGCACATTTTCCATGTTAAAGCATAAAGATGTCCAAGTTGCATATCTACATCTATGTGAGGAACTAGCTACAAGGCATGTAACAGATAGCAAAAGTACTTAGCCTACACATGCTAGTTACCAGAAGCAATGGTGATCATTCTTCAAGTTTAAAGCGTAAAAGCCATGCATATGACAGATATCAGACATATCAAGCGAACTAAAACAAGGCATGATCATTGACAAGTAATCAAAAGCATGTACCAGCTAGAATAAGTAGAGCAGTTCAATCATATAACAGAAGCAAGCTCAAGGGTGTGATATGTGAATATGCATGATATGAACACACACAAAAAGACTCAAGAAAAGAGTAAAGACGAAAGAAAATTGATGCAAAATATCCTAGAAAGGATACACAACACCCAGATCCCCTCGTAAACCCTCAAAGGTAGACTGATCTAGGGGTTTGGTGAAAATGTCAGCCAATTGATGATGGGTATCAACATGAACAAGGTCAATGACACCTTTCTCATATTGATCCCGCAGAAAATGAAAGCGCGCATCAATATGTTTGGTTTTTGAATGGAGACAAGGGTTTTTCCCTACACTAATAGCATTGGTGCTGTCGCAAAACAAAGGAACTCTGGTAGGAAAGAACAACCCAAAATCTCGTAATGTGGAAATCATCCAAACCAACTGTGAGCAGCACCTACATACTCAGCCTCAGTGGTCAAAAGAGCAACTCTAGATTGCTTTCGAGAAGACAAAGACACAAGAGACAAACTAAAAAACTAGCAAGTACCGGAAGTTGACTTGCGATCCAACCGGCACCCACCAAAGTCAGCGTCTGAGAAGCCAGATAAATCAAGAGATGATGATGCTGAATAGAAAAGACCAAGATTAGGTGCATAGGTAAGATACCTGAAGATGCGCTTGACAGCCTGCCGATGAGACGCGCGTGGTGAAGACTGGAAACGCGCGCAAAGTCCCACGACGAACTGTATGTCCAGTCTTGTCACCGTCAAGTACAGCAGCGAACCGATCATCCCTCGAAACTCTCTCTCATTGACCTTGACGCTGCTCTCGTCCTTGTCCAATCCTCCAGATGTGCCCATTGGGGTCATCTGCGGCTTCAACTCCCCACCAAAGTCAAATTTTTTTAACATGTCACGAGTGTACTTACCTTGGTGGATGAAGGTGTCGTCCTTGGTCTGCTTGATGTGGAGCCCTAAGAAATACTTGAGCTCACCCATGAGGCTCATCTCAAACTCGTTGTGCATCTACTCAGAAAACTTGGACACAAGATCATTAGTAGTACCGCCAAAGATAATATCATCCACGTAAATCTGAGCGACTAAGAAATCTGAAGCATCTCTGAGCAAGAAGAGAGTTTTATCCACAGAACCCATCACAAAGCCCTTCCCCGATAAAAACTGCTTTAACCGGTCATACCAAGCCCTAGGGGCTTACTTCAGACCGTATAAAGCTTTCTGCAGCTTAAAAACATGTCGAGGAAACTTAGGGTTCTCAAAACCGGGGGGCTGCCTAACATAAACTTCCTCCTCTATGTACCCGTTCAGAAAAGCACTCTTGACATCCATTTGAAAAAGCTTAAAACCCTTCGAAGTGGCAAAAGCTAAGAGAATGCGAATGGACTCAAGACGGGCAACGGGGGCGAAAGTTTCTTCAAAATCAATACCCTCTTTTTGGCAAAAACCCTGGGCAACTAATCGAGCTTTGTTGCGCACCACAACCCCATCTTCACCTTGCTTGTTCTTGAACACCCACTTGGTGCCTATGGGGTTGCATCCTGGTGGCAGCTCAACTAGTGTCCAAACCCGATTGCGGACAAAATTCTCAAGCTCTTCTTGCATGGCATTAATCCAATTCGAATCAGAAAGAGCATGAGAAATGTCTCTGGGCTCAAAAGATGCAACAAAAGTAGATTCAGCAAACACAACAAGAGAGTCAACAGATGGATGCAAAGTTCTCTCAGTCAAATCACCTATGATGAGCTCTGAGGGATGATCACGCTGAACTACTCGGGATCTCTGGTGTTCTGAAGTCACCTCACCGGAGTCAGTAGCTGGAACCTCTGGACTTGACTGAGGGGGCTCGATCGAAGTGGAATAAGTTATTAGAGGTCTGCCCTCATCCTCAGTCGAAGTCTCAGAAGGTGTGGGCTCTGCAGGAGGTGCAGAAGGCCCACCCTCATCAGCAGCTGGAGTATCCTCATCTTCCTCGAAGATGGACTCTCCGAGCTCATCATCACCCGAAGGCTCAAAAGAAGGAGTCAAAGAAGGCAAGGACTCATCGAAAGAAACTTCACAAGTCTCGACAAGCTATTGGGAGTCGAGGTTCCAAACACGGAAGCCTCGAGAATGCAAAGCATAGCCAAGAAAAACTTTGTCCCAGCAATGAGACTCAAACTTGTCCAAATGCCCTCCCTTCTTGAGCACAAAGCACTTGCAACCAAACGCTCGCAAGTGGCTCACCTTGGGCTGTCTCCCAAACCGCAACTCGTATGAGGTCTTACCTGGGTAAGCTTTAAGAAAAATGCGGTTGGCCTGATAGCAAGCCATGTTCATGGCTTCAGCCCAAAAATGCCTAGGAGTCATGTGCTCATCGAGCATCGTCCTGAACATCTCGACTAGCGTGCGATTCTTTTGTTCCACAACGCTGTTCTGTGGGGGAGTATAAGGAGCAGAAAACTGATGATCAAGACCCTGATCACTACAGAAGCTGTCGAACTGAGAGTTCTTGAACTCAGAGCCGTTGTCGGAGCGAATTGCTCACATCCGACCATTGTTCTCATTCTTCAGCTTCAAAATCAGGTCATGAACAAAATGAAAAGTTTCATCCTTAGAGTCCAAAAAGAAAACCCACGAGAATCGAGAAAAATTGTCAACAATCACAAGCGCGTACCACTTCCCACCGACTGAGCGTACCCAAGATGGACCGACAGTGTCCATGTGTAACAGCTCGCCCGGATACGAAGTCATCACCTGAGTCACAGGTGAGTGAGAAGCGGCAACCATTTTCCCATGACGACAGGGATGACAAACTAGATCTTTCTCCATTTTAAGCTTGGGCAATCCTCGGATGAGGTCCATAGAGCTCAACCTGACTAGCAGATCAAAACTCAAATGACCTAACCTCCTATGCCATTTCCAGAGCTCAAAAGAAGATCCAGCAATCAAACAACGAGAAGGGCCAAAAGAACTAGAGAAGTCAATTCAAAAAACTTTACCAAATGGTAAGATCTGACAAATCAAAGACCCTCTAGAATCAAACATAGAAGAATTGCCCTTCTTAAAACGAACCTCCAAACCATCCTCAAGAAGTTGCGAAACAGAAATCAAATTAAAGTTCAAATTTCCAACCAAGGCAACATTCTTCAAAGAGAAATGGTCTGAAATGCGAATTGAGCCAATGCCACTTACCTTCCCTTGACCACTGTTCCCGAAGGTGATGTGTTCTTTGGAGCTCAGGGGAGTGAGACTGGAGAACCATCTGCGATGTCCCGTCATGTGGCGAGAGCATCCTGAGTCCATGATCCAAACGTCCCCCAGTTCCTGATCCTGCACAATTAGTGGTTGTAAGGGGGAGCAAATGGTCTGGCACCAGGTTTAGAAAAAGAACTAAACCAGTGTCGAGACATATGCTCAAAAGACGGAAAGCAAAAACCATCAGAAGAGTTAGGACCAATACGCCGCTCAAAGCGCGGTCCTTGGTTCTGCCTTTGGCCACGAGGTCTAGGACCGTAGCCAAAACTGCCTAGATCTCTGCCGAAACGAACACCACCATCTGGAGCACGGGCATGAAAGTCGTCTCCTCTACCACCACCTACACGATGCGGCCTGGCCTCCAGCCTCTCCCCGCGTCGAGGAACACGCAGTCTACCACCCTGTGGGTAGAACTGCTCCTGACCACCACGAGCTCTCTCTACTCTCTCAACTCGCTTCCTCCTGAAGCAAAACTCTGCAAGATTCCCGTCTCTCTGACAATACTCACAATGATAGGTGGGCTTCTGTAACAGCCCCAGAATTTAAATAAAATAAAAATGGGGGAAATAATTTTTCTGAGTTTAAAATAAATAAATCAATTACAGAAAAGACTTAAAGAACCCAATTAAAGCAAAACAAGGAGAAATAATTCAAATTTGAAGCTGGAAAATTCATGGTGGAATCCAAAAGCCAAGAAATATTTTTGAGAATTTTTACAAAATTTTAGCAACAGAGCTTCAAGCCTTAAGTAAATATTTGTATTTCTGGAATTAAATTTAATGGAAAAAGCATTTTAAAGCTTATTGGGCCACAACCCTGTTTCCCCCCCCCCCCTAAAGCCTTTCGGCCCGGCCCGGCCCAGTCCAGCCCCGCTCGCTGACGGGAGGGACCCGTCTATCGGTGCCGTTCCCCCCTCTCTCCTCTGCCGCGCGCCTATTCAGTCCCACCTAGCTGCCTCTCGCTCGCTCCCCTCCGCCGCTTACATCCCGAGCCCGCCTGTCGGCACGATTGCCCTCGCCTTTGCCCACTGACATGTGGGACCCACCTGTCAGATTCGTCTTCAACAATGGAAGGGGATCTCCCCCTTCCTTTCCCGACAACCCCTTGCCTTAAACCGTCACCGGCCGGCCGGATTCGCCAAACCAAGCGCAGGATTCTCTTCCCTATTCACCGGCGATCTCCTTCCACCCAAAATCGACGCGCTTTCGCCCTTTTGGAAGCTTGCCGAGGGTATGGAAACCTCACCGGAGGAAATGTGGATCTCCTCCCCGGGTTCCTCCGTTCACCTTCCAAATCCACACCGTCGGCGGTCCTATTTAAACCCTGGACACCACCGCAGCCAAGCCACGCCACCGGAGCCCTATTCCGCGCAAATGCGAAGGCCGCCACCCCCTTTTTCCGGTTTTTCCTCTGTTCGCACTCCGGCAAGCCCTCGCCGGTGCTCCGTGCCACTGCCGCCCTAACCGTCGCCACCTCCGGGATCTCCATCACGCGCCCTACCTCGGCATCGCCTCCGCTAGGCCAGACGACCACCGGAACGCCTTCGCCACCGCCAACCCGAGGACACCGCCGCCCTATCCTCATCGTCGACCACTGCCTCTGCCCCATCGTCATCGCCGCTGGTAAGCCTAGGCTCCCCTCGTGCCCCTCTATCCATTTTTAGCCTTAGTCGTGCCATAGGACCTCACCATCGCCTGGGATCCACCACCGTCGTGTCGCCGGAGCCGGAGAAGAAGGGTACCCAGACCCCTTCCGCGCGTGCCGTACCGGATGGGACGACAGCCATCCGATCAGATCTGGATGCTTGGTATTAATTTGTTTCGGTGGATTAATCTGGGACGTCCGATTCCGGCGAAGGGGTATCGGTGGATCCTAGCCGTCAGATTCCACTTAAAGCACCCGCACACACTCTGGTCATTGGATCTTGATCCAACCGCTGCCACGTGCCTGGTCCACGCGCGCAGTCAACGGTTCACGGTGAACCCAGTTCACCGTGGACCTGAGACTGTTTCTGGTTTAAAATAAAATTCCGAAAATGCTTTAAACTTTAAAAATTCATATCTTGCTCAAATTAACTCCAAATTTCACCATTTCAATTCTGGAAAATTTGTATTTTTATTATCTACACTTTTATGCAATAAAAACAATATGCTTACTTGGCACAAAATAATTTTATTAATTAATCAAGAAAAGACCCCTTTAGGATTTAATTAATATTACCTTTAAATAATTCAGAACAACCTTTAATAAATGATATATTAAATTCAGAAGACTTAATGACGTTATTCCACTATTTTAATGCAATAAAAATAGCATGTTCACTTTGCCCACTTTATTTTATTAAATAATATGGCAAAAGCCCTTTTAGGATATTTAATTAATTCATATAAAGTCCACACTTTATGAAAATGACCTAAACACTTATATAACAACTTCAGAAGACATAATAACTTAATTTCACTCTTTCTACTTCAATAAAAACATTAAGGCTAATTTTATACCTTTTAATTCATCTCTAAAGGGAAAATAGAAATCTCCTTAGGAAAAATAATTATATCAAGTTATAAAATTCAGAAACCCCTCTAAAACTTAATATTTTTTTAATAAACTCATAGAACTTAAAAACATATCTCCTTTACTTAACCCAACAAAAACATGTATACTTGTATGATTGGTTTTTGGAATGTTTATTGAATGTGGTGTTTACTTTTCCGTATCGAGAAGACTACTACGTCGTCGACGATCCGAAGTCTTACCCCGAGGTTCCACCTTCACCATTCGCGGATCAAGGCAAATCATCGAACCCTCCTGTGGAAATAGTTGATCATCATTGAGCCCAGTTTTTCTTAACTATCGCTATAACTCATAGGATAATATTGCATTAGTCAAACATCAAGCTCTACGCTTGTATTTATTAGATCCCCGTCCTTGTGTGCAAACCCATGCCATGCTTATTGAGCCTTAACTCCTTGTCACTCTACAAATATTATATTAGCTAGTGCCCAATGTACCGGCACAACTGCTATTGGATAAAAAGAATGAGTCGTAGATAGATGGATTCTGTTATATGAATTTCCCCGTTATTCTTGTTTCTGGACTCTGTTGGAGTTGGCTATGTTATAAGTATGGTGGGTTCCGGGTGCAAGCTCGGGAATTGGTTGGTCGCACCCGGGGCACTATAAGGACCGGTCTGTGGGATCCGTTGCAAAGCACTTCCGTACTAACCACAAGTCTAGTGGGTAAGTCCTAACTGGAGGTTTGGATCGTACCAACTTGGAACACCATAGTGGAGGGGTACAAGGGGCAAGCCTGCGGGCGACTTGTACCGACGTGGCTCAAGGGGGGGATAAGGCGTGGCCCGAAGTGACTGGGAAACCTTACGAAACCTATAAGAGGGTGTTATCGAATTGGTGCGTTCCATGCTGAAGGTTTTGGCACGAGCTTCTCGTGACAGGAGTCATTTAACACACTGTGGTGTGTGGGAAATGAGTGCCTTGTGGGTACAGTAGTACACCTCTGATCAGAGTTATAAATCATTTCGAAAAGCCGAGCCCACGGTCAAGGGCGGGTTGTGTGACCTCTCGCAGATAGTTTACTGTTATGTGCATGTTTGTGTTATTCATGGCATGTAAGGACTGTTGAGCGAGGGTGGGCTGACTGTACCCCTCGAGGTAGAAGATGATGAAAGATGATGCATAACTCATGTTTACGTTTCCACAATAATAACTTGATTACATTAATTGCTTTACAAATTGTGCTTTTCCTCAAAAGTAAGCCACTACCTTCCTTGTTATTACCTTGCATTATGATTGCATTCGGTGGCTTGCTGAGTACGATTGTACTCACCCCCATTGACATACACCACCAGAGGTCGTCTACTATGAGGAGGGCGAAGGTCTGGAGTAGCGACCCAGTCAAGGCACGAGACTGGAAGAAGACGTTCATCTAGAGGATTTATTTTCTTAGTTTCTCTTTATTTAACTCTTTTGTATTAATATGGTCTACGAACCATGATTGATTGGCGTATTGTACGCAGTCGTGTGATGAACGTCTTGTATTTATTGATTTTCTATGGAATTTCAATAAATTCCCGGTTTTATTAAATCGGGGCGTGACAAGATGGTATCAGAGCCGACTTGACTGTAGGAAGCCAAACAGACCTATCCCTAGGACTTATATTAACCATATTTTCTCACAAAATTACTTATCCTCTCATCTTCCGTGGTTTTCACAAAAATTTCCTCTCTTTTGTAGATGCCGGTCCATACCATGAGTGGAACTCTCCGTGACGAGGCTGGATTCGTCCGCGAGCTTCACAGACTCATCGACTTCCTCGGGTTCGTCCATGAGCCCACGTTCCATGGGATCTTTCTCGATGCGAACGAGAGCTACTGCGAGGTCACGATCGTCATCCGCCCCTCCCCCATGCAGCCTCCCTTCTACACCCATGAGTCGGAGGACCCTCCTTCGTGGTGGCCAGCCAGCGCGCCGCTCTTCAGGCCCTCGCTGAGCTCAGATTGGTGTACGACCGCTAGCTCTGTGACACCATCTACCACTTCATGCCCATGCGCACACCGGGGAGTCACCGCAGCATGTACATCAGCTCCCTCACCCAGCACAATTCTGCCATCGCCCGCACCATGAGACTCTTGGAGGCTATGGACAATCTTCACACAGAGGCCATCCTCGACGCTGATAGCCAGCACGACACCATCGACTACTATCGCCACTCGTCGGAGAACCTGAACCACGAGAACGCCGACCTTCGTCGCCAGGTGCAACAGAACCATCATCTGATCACCGAGGTGGAGGAGTTGAGGCGTCAGAACGAGCTTCTACGCCAAGGCGCCATCGTCACCGCACACCTTCACCATCAGCTTAAGGAACTAAAGAAGGATCTCGAGGAGGTCACCCCTCTTCTGCCTCGCAAGCGGAAATCGCTTCAGTTTCCCACAGTGAAGCCCAAGAGGATTTCTCGCAGCGCACCACCAGCTGGACCATCCATCTCCACCACCCCTGCACCGACCACCTCCATCGAGCCCGTGATCGAGTCATCCCCCGAGCTTCCTTAGACGTAGATTACGGTTGTTTGTTTCTTTTGTTTGTTTATTTGTAGTGCCACTCATGTCAGAATAGAAGACATGAGTGTAGACTTTAAATAATAAGAGATCAAAATAAAAGATGTAAGCATCTAGGTCTAATATTCATTTTGAGCAATAAAATCAATATCAGTTCCCCTTAAATTTTGGCACCTTCTTTCTGAACCCTTCAACTTTAGGATGGCCAACGACCAAGGATCTGAAGCCCCGCGCGATGGAAACACCTCGGGCAACCTGCCTCAGTGGGGAGCAACTGGCCAATGGCAGGCCCCTGTTGCCAATCACCCCACACTAGCGGAGGTGATGGCAAACCAAAACCAGCTGATTACCTCTCTACTTGCTCAGATGCAACATCAGCAAAACCAGATGCAAGAGCAGCAGGCACAGTTGTTTCGTCTCCATCAACATCAGCCCGAGCCTCCTCTCTGCCCCGCCGTCCATGCTCCGGCACCAGTCTCTCAACTCTCAGAGTTTCTGCGTGTCCGGCCCACAACTTTCTCTAGCACCACCAACCCAATGGAGGCAGGAGACTAGCTGAGGACCATCGGCAAGAAGCTAGACCTTCTTCCATGTTCCGAGCAGGAGCGAGTGGCCTTCACCGCTCACCAGCTCCAAGGACCCGCCGCGGAGTGGTGGGACAATCTCCGTGAGACTCAGCCTGAGGGCCATGAAATTTCATGGGCTGAGTTCACCACTGCTTTCTAAGCCGCCCACATTCCGGATGGCGTGGTAGCCCAAAAGCAGCAGGAATTCCGGGACCTGCATCAAGGAAGCAGGACCGTTACGGAATACCTGCACGAATTCAACCGGTTGGCCTGTTATGCACTGGAGGAAGTGCGCACGGATGCCACCCGCCAAGATAAGTTTCTTCGGGGACTGGAGGACGAGCTCTCCCTTCAGTTGGTCTCCGGGGATTTCGCCAATTTTCAGAAATTGGTGAACAAAGCCATCATTCAGGAAACCGAACAAAACAAGGTGGACCTGAAGAAGCGAAGGATGATCGCCTACCGCCAGCAGCAAGTGATGGTGTCGAAGCCACGCCCGGTGATCACGCCTCAAGCCCCAACCACTACCGAGCCACGAACCACCCTTGGATGGCCAACCTCAAGCATCCCACCCCAAGCACCGCCAGCCGGAAAAGCTCCCGTGCAAGCCGCCGAATACAAGAGGGACATGCACAGCAACCCGATTGTGTGCTTCAACTGTCGCCAAGAAGGCCACTTCTCCAACATGTGCCCCTACCCCAAGCAGGCCCCATCTTTCGTTCCAAACCCGATGGGACGTGCTCAAGTTCATCACATCTCCGTCCAAGCAGACCAAGGTACGACCGAAGACACTCCCTATTTGGTCTCAACTAACCCATATCCGAAGGTCACTTTGCCTACTTCTGATGTAACCCCTCCTCCTAATGTGGACCAACCGTAGAACCCCGTCCCCTAGTTTCCCCGAGGTTCGCTTCGAATCTCGAGGACGAGATTCTTTGTAAGGGGGATAGGATTGTAACAGCCCCAGAATTTAAATAAAATAAAAATGGGGGAAATATTTTTTCTGAGTTTAAAATAAATAAATCAATTACAAAAAAGACTTAACGAACCCTATTAAAGCAAAACAGGGAGAAATAATTAAAATTTGAAGCTGGAAAATTTATGGTGGGATCCAGAAGCCAAGAAATATTTTTGAGAATTTTTACAAAATTTTAGCAATAGAGCTTCAAGCCTTAAGCAAATATTTGTATTTCTAGAATTAAATTTAATGGAAAAAAGCATTTTAAAGCTTATTGGGCCACAACCCTGTTTCCCCCCCTAAAGCCTTTCGGCCCGGCCCAGTCCAGCCCTGCTCACTGACAGGAGGGACCCGCCTGTCGGCGCCGTTCCCCCCTCTCTCCTCTACCGCGCGCCCGTTCGATCCCACCTAGCAGCCTCCCGCTCGCTCCCCTCCGCCGCTTACATCCCGGGCCCGCCTATCGGCACGATTGCCCTCGCCTTTGCCCACTGACATGTGGGACCCACCTATTAGATTCGTCTTCAACAATGGAAGGGGATCACCCCCTTCCTTTCCCGACGACCCCTTGCCTTAAACCGTCATCGGCCGGCCGGATTCGCCAAACCGAGCGCAGGATTCTCTTCCCTATTCACCGGCGATCTCCTTTCGTCCAAAATCGACACGCTTTCACCCTTTTGGAAGCTTGCCGAGGGTATGGAAACCTCACCGGAGGAAATGTGGATCTCCTCCCCAGGTTCCTCCATTCACCTTCCAAATCCACACCGCCGGCGGTCCTATTTAAACCCTGGACACCACCGCAGCCAAGCCACGCCACCAGAGCCCTATTCCGCGCAAACCCGAAGGCCGCCACCCCCTTTTTTCCGGTTTTTCCTCTGTTCGCACTCCGGCAAGCCCTCGCTGGTGCTTCGTGCCACCACCGTCCTAACCGTCACCACCTCCGGGATCTCCATCACGCGCCCTACCTCGGCATCGCCTCCGCTAGGCCAGACGACCGCCGGAACACCATCGCCACCGCCAACCCGAGGACACCGCCACCCTCTCCTCATCGTCGACCACCACCTCTGCCCCATCATCGTCGCCGCTGGTAAGCCTAGGCTCCCCTTGTGCCCCTCTATCCATTTTTAGCCTTAGTCATGCCATAGGACCTCACCATCGCCTGGGATCCGCCGCCGTCGTGTCGCCAGAGCCAGAGAAGAAGGGTACCCAGACCCCTTCCACGCGTGCCATGCCGGATGGGACGACAGCCGTCCGATCAGATCTGGATGCTTGGTATTAATTCGTTTCGGTGGATTAATCTGGGACGTCCGATTCCGGCGAAGGGGTATCGGTGGATCCTAGCCGTCGGATTCCACTTAAAGCACCCGCACGCGCTTTGGCCGTTGGATCTTGATCCAACCGCTACCACGTGCCTGGTCCACGCGCGCAGTCAACGGTTCATGGTGAACCTAGTTCACCGTGGACCAGAGACTGTTTCTGGTTTAAAATAAAATTCAGAAAATGCTTTAAACTTTAAAAATTCATATCTTGCTCAAATTAACTCCAAATTTCACCATTTCAATTCTGGAAAATTTGTCTTTTTATTATCTACACTTTTATGCAATAAAAACAATATGCTTACTTGGCACAAAATAATTTTATTAATTAATCAAGAAAAGACCCCTTTAGGATTTAATTAATATTACCTTTAAATAATTCAGAACAACCTTTAATAAAGGATATATTAAATTCAGAAGACTTAATGACTTTATTCCACTGTTTTAATGCAATAAAAATAGCATGTTCACTTTGCCCACTTTATTTTATTAAATAATATGGCAAAAGCCCTTTTAGGATATTTAATTAATTCATATAAAGTCCACACTTTATGAAAATGACCTAAACACTTATATAACAACTTCAGAAGACATAATAACTTAATTTCACTCTTTCTACTTCAATAAAAACATTAAGGCTAATTTTATACCTTTTAATTCATCTCTAAAGGGAAAATAGAAATCCCCTTAGGAAAAATAATTATATCAAGTTATAAAATTCAGAAACCCCTCTAAAACTTAATATTTTTTTAATAAACTCATAGAACTTAAAAACATATCTCCTTTACTTAACCCAACAAAAACATGTATACTTGTATGATTGGTTTTTGGAATGTTTATTGAATGTGGTGTTTACTTTTCCGTATCGAGAAGACTACTACGTCGTCGATGATCCGGAGTCTTACCCCGAGGTTCCACCATCACCATTCGCGGATCAAGGCAAGTCATCGAACCCTCCTGTGGAAATAGTTGATCATCATTGAGCCCAGTTTTTCTTAACTATCGCTATAACTCATAGGATAATATTGCATTAGTCAAACATCAAGCCCTACGCGTGTATTTATTAGATCCCCATCCTTGTGTGCAAACCCAAGCCATGCTTATTGAGCCTTAACTCCTTGTCACTCTACAAATATTATATTAGCTAGTGCCCAATGTACCGGCACAACTGCTATAGGATAAAAAGAATGAGTCGTAGATAGATGGATTCTGTTATATGAATTTCCCTATTATTCTTGTCTCTAGACTCTGTTGGAGTTGGCTATGTTATAAGTATGGTGGGTTCCGGGTGCAAGCTCGGGAACTGGTTGGTCACACCCGGGGCACTATAAGGATCAGTCTGCGGGATCCGTTGCAAAGCACTTCCGTACTAACCACAAGTCTAGTGGGTAAGTCCTAACTGGAGGTATGGATCGTACTAACTTGGAACACCATAGTGGAGGGGTACAAGGGGCAAGCCTGTAGGCGACTTGTACCGACGTGGCTCAACGAGGGGATAAGGCGTGGCTCGAAGTGACTGGGAAACCTTACAAAACCTATAAGAGGGTGTTATCGAATTAGTGCGTTCCATGCTGAAGGTTTTGGCACGAGCTTCTCATGACAGGAGTCATTTAACACACTGTGGTGTGCGGGAAATGAGTGCCTTGTGGGTACAGTAGTACACCTCTGATCAGAGTTATAAATCTTTTCAAAAAGTCGAGCCCACGGTCAAGGGCGGGTTGCGTGACCTCTCGCAGTTAGTTTACTGTTATGTGCATGTTTGTGTTATTCATTGCATGTAAGGACTGTTGAGCGAGGGTGGGCTGACTGTACCCCTCGAGGTAGAAGATGATGAAAGATGATGCATAACTCATGTTTACTTTTCCACAATAATAACTTGATTACATTAATTGCTTTACAAATTGTGCTTTTCCTCAAAAGTAAGCCACTACCTTCCTTGTTATTACCTTGCATTATGATTGCATTCAGTGGCTTGCTGAGTATGATTGTACTCACCCCCGTTGACTTACACCACTAGAGGTCGTCTACTACGAGGAGGGCGAAGGTCTGGAGTAGCGACCCAGTCAAGGCACGAGACTGGAAGAAGACGTTCATCTAGAGGATTTATTTTCTTAGTTTCTCTTTATTTAACTCTTTTGTATTAATATGGTCTACGAACCATGATTGATTGGCGTATTGTACGCAGTCGTGTGATGAACGTCTTGTATTTATTGATTTTCTATGGAATTTCAATAAATTACCGGTTTTATTAAATCGGGGCGTGACAGCTTCTTGGGATGTGGTTGAGGCTTGGGATTCTTGGGCTTAGTGGTGTTTGGTGTAGTCTTATTGGGTTGAGAGGGTCCAGGAAGAGAGTCTAGAGAAGTGTGGAGGTGTTTGGGCTTTGGAACCCAGATGGGCTTCTTGGGTGGAGCTTTGGGCTATTCTTGGATTACTCCATCCTTGGGCTGACTAGCCTGGAAAGACTCAGTGAAGTGAGTCTTGGGATATCACTGCTCAGGAGTCATTTTACTCCACTCCACTGTCCGACTAATGGCACTCTCAAAGTCAGCCTTGGTGTAGGTGTAACCTACCCCCAACCCATCCTGCCTCTTGAACTGCTGAATCATCATGCCGAGCTGTGGCTCGTTGGCACTGATCCACCTCAGGATAGAACGGAGGTAAAAGTTCTCATTCTGAGAATCAGCTAGCTCCTCTCTCAAGGAAGCTAGTACCTCCACCTGAGACAAGCAGGTCTCACACTCGCTATATACCTGGACAGACTTCTTGGCTTTTAGCTTAATCAACTCCAGTCTAAGAGACAAGCAGTTCTCACAGACAGTGGGTGGAACTGACAGTGTCTCAAGCTCTAGCCTAGTCTGCGCTAGCTCAGCTCTCACTCTCTCCAAATCACCCAGATGCTCATCGCCCTTGGCTTTCATCTTAGCTAAACTAGCAAGATGCGATGGGCAATCAGAACAAGGCGCGACGACAGTGGCTTTAGCATCTTTTAACTCCAGATGAGTGCTTTCAAGCTCAGTGGCCAAAGCGCCCTCTCATCAACCCTTTCTGTGTACCTTGACTTCAGAGTCGACAGGTCACATAGAAGCACCTCACACTTTGGGCACTCACTGCTATCACCCAAGCAAGGGGAAGAAGATAGACTCTCAATTCTGCCGTTGGCCACGGCAAGCTCACTCTCTAACTCATCTATCCTCTTCTTAGCCCCCCTAAGCAGTTTTTCCCGATATTTTAACTCCTGACGATTGCTCTCAAGTAAATCAACAATTTCACATTCATAAGATGATACCTTTTCGTTGTCGTCGTCGTCGGAGTCATCGAAGGAGCCCTTCTCTTCCTTATCCCCAAGAGCCATTGAGTAGAAGCTCTTGCGGGATCTTCGGCGCTGATGTGAGCGGCTCTTCGGTCTGTCCGCGAAGGCCATGAAGCAAAGACCCGCCGGATCGTCCTTGTCCTTCCCCTTCCTGATGACGATCTCCTCATCACTTGACCTCGATGAAGAGGAAGAATACGTGGACCGCTTGGAGTAGCTCTTCTCCATCTCGGCGAAGAAGGCCTTGTCGCGCTTCTTGTTCTCTCGCCGGTAGTCCTTCAGGGCTTTTCTGAAGAATCTGGTCTTTGGCTTGCCCTTGTTGAAGGAGGAGCTGTCGTGCTTGCCGGAGTCGTGGAAGCCACCACCGGTGCCCTTCTTGTGTCCATTGCACTTGGGGCAGTCGGCGATGAAGTGTCCTGGGTCACCACACTCAAAACACCCGGATTTCGTGCCGTGTCTTTTGAACATCCTTTTGTCATAAACATGACGCACCCGGTTGTAAAAAGACACAAATCATCATCTCCCAAAGACTCAAGCTTGTCCTCAATGATAGACATCAAAGAGAACCCAGCACAGCTCACAGAAGAGGGATCAACAGAAGATGTAGCAAGGGCTAGAGACTTTGATCCTGAGCCAGTGAGATTTGATCTCAATTGGATATCAACCTCAGTGGCCTTCAGCTTGCTAAACAGTTCAGAAATGGTCAAGGTATCATAAGATGTGCTCTCAATGATAGAGGATACCTCGATTTCCGAGATCTTTGGGTCCAAGGTATGGAGAACCTTGAGCGCCTGCTCATGATCTGAGACTAACTGAACATCCTCAGCCTTATTGTCCCGAAGCTTGTTTATGATCGATTGAAAACGACCAAACAACGCTTCAACAGATTCACCCGGCTTTTGTGTGAAGTTCTCATATTCACGCCGGTAGGTCTGATAGAGCCGAGCCTTGACTTGGGCTGTCCCCTCATGGTGTGCCTTGAGGGTAGCCCAGATCTCTCTTGCAGTGGAGAGATGGCTCACACGCTCAAACTCAGTGGG
This sequence comes from Zizania palustris, assembly GCA_019279435.1. Classification (NCBI taxonomy): domain Eukaryota; kingdom Viridiplantae; phylum Streptophyta; class Magnoliopsida; order Poales; family Poaceae; genus Zizania; species Zizania palustris. The sequence continues at coordinate 60,713,369 of JAAALK010000081.1, forward strand.
ACCTAAACCAGAAAACAAAATGTTCACAACTTTACTATTGTTCAGATGCTGGGCAATGATACCAGGAGTATCATGCTCAGCAACTGGCGATATGACAAACGAAGCGTGAACGCAAATGTCCCAGATGTCCGGGCTTTGGCTCATGAGATAGGCTCGCATGCGAGTCTTCCAATAATTATAGCCATAAGCTTCCAACACCCAACGCACCTCAAAAGACTAAGCAGCAAAGCAGATCACCAAAGCCTAAAAGTATCTAGCCTAGAAACGACCAGTGTCCTAAACAGAGAAACACCAATACAATGCAAATAGGCAGATAAGCAAAATATTCAAAACATGACAGATCAAACTTCTCAGCAAATGATCTAAGTGCACATAGTATGAGATGAGAAGTTACTGTTCAAAATTTTTCTCCTGTTCGATACTTGGCGAAGCCTGCTTCGCGGTGTCAAAGCCTGCTTCGCGGTGTCGAAGCCTGCTTCGTTGTGTCGAAGCCCGCTTCTCTGTGTTGAAGCCTGCTTCGGAGTACAATGTCGAAGTCCGCGAAGTCTGTCGTAGATATGCCGAAGGTTGATGTAGTCGAAACTTGTATGGAGGTGACGTGCGGAGTTGGTAGATGTCGGAGGTTTGTGGAATCTAGCCTAGTACGAGTGAGGCAGAGTGCGAAGTATGCATCGGTGCGAAGTATGAAAGTGTCGAAGCCTGCTTCGAACAGTGTACTTCGAAGCCTATACTCCGAACAGAAAACTTCGAACAAAGTTCACAGAAAAGCAAACTTCGAAAGAGAAGCGAAGCCAAACACACAACAGCGAGACCAAAACGAAGCCTACAATGCTACCTCCAAAGCTAGCTAGATCGAAGTATGACTACCGAAGTGGTAACCTTCGAACTACATACCAAACTTCGAATCGAAGTCTACTGATGCTCTCAAAGAAATCGAAGCCTTGAAACAACCTTCGAAAGACAAGCTTCAAACTCATAAACTGAGACTCACGGAAATAACAGCAATAGAAGATCCTCAGACAACACACTCCGATCGAAGTCTACAAAAAAGACATGCTTCGAAGCTAACTTCGAAACCAGTCGAAGTATTGACTACGAAGAGCTCGAGTCGGAGTACACCTTCGCAGACAGATTCGAAGCCTGCTTCACAGAACAGAAGGACTTCACACAAAACATGGGGCTTCGCCAGAAACAGCCAGAGAAATCCTAGACCCTGTCTACTCGATCAAAAAAGGTATGCAGGAAAAAACAAGGCTAGAAAACTAGCGTACTGTTGCCTCAGGGAGTAGGTACTACTTGCTTCTACAAGAGCATGCAAGGGTTAGTACTAAACCAAGGAACAGAAGCATCTAGAGAAGCAATTTGCACAGGAATAAACGATTTCACATGCAAAATGAGGTAAACATAACCACAGGAAAAATGCTGGCAGCGCAGAACGTTAGAGAATAAAAAATCTTGTGAAGAAAGACAGCACTTCTCAGGAAAAATCTCAAGAACAGAACCTGGCGGCGCACGCAGGGAGAGAGAAGGCACAGGAAACACAAATGACCCAATCCTTGATTAAAAAGTGATTTCTTGAAAGGGTGACCTAACCCTAGGGATTGGGGCCCTATTTATAGGCTGCCCAATGGCTAGGAATATTCCACCAGCCCCTTAGGGTTTTTTACAGACGCTGAAATAAAAGGAAAAGACTAAATAGCCCTTAGGATATTTTTACAAACTCGACTGACTAATTGTGGGCCTAGGGACAAAATAGTAAACTCCTATTTACAGATGACTTATCCGGAAGCTAAGCTTTCGTAGCCACTAATGCTTCTCTTCTGGACAGTCCGATCTGAGATCAGCGGTCGTCAGTTTTGCACCGAAACTGACAAAGCCTCCACCGACTTTGCACCAGGTACCCGGATTGGACCGGCCCGACTCCGCAGCTCTCTCAGCCCGGCAATCATTCACCGCCCGTGTACCTGAGCTGAGAGCGAAGAGTGATGATCAATCGGGTGAGCTAGAGACAGTTTGCGCTTAGTTAGAGCAGACTAAGCTTGATCTTGAGACATTGTTGTAGGACCGAAAGTAGCGACCAGAGGGGGGGTGAATGGGCGCCTAAAAATTTCTTGCTAAACTATATTTTAATCCCACCATCCAAAAGAACTTAACCAGACAAAAATATTTGCAAAGCAAATTTTAGGATTTAAAGTTGTCTAGCTTAAAATGACTGGTGTCCTAATTAAAATGATAACAATGATAAACTAAATATAAATACTGCAGTAAATAAAAACTCCTAGATAAAACTCAAAATGTTAATAGCTCAGTCTAAAAATAAAATACTAATTAAATAAACAAAACATGGATCAATAAAATTAATTCGAAATTAACCCGAAAATATTGCAAAAAAAAATATTAACTGTGACTAATAAATTTTTCTATTCTTTTTATATGTGCAGATTATACAAATAAAAAGGTAACACGAGATAACTAATAAACTTTAACAGATTAAAATTGATCTACTGAAAAATAGGAGATTAAAATACTAGCGTCAACATTTCGATTTTCGTTCCAAACTTTCTCGCCGGCCGCCGTGTTTGCTTGCGCTAGTATTTGGACATTTCAAAATTCACCCGCTGGGGCCCACGTTGAGTGGCTTCAAGGAATCCTAGTGCTGCACGTTCGCGGCCTTGGGAGCTGCAGTTCTGCGCCCGTGACTCACCGTGGAAAACAGCATTTGCCTGGGTGGTTTTCCTTTCCGCCGAACAGTGTTGCTCGTGGGGCCCGCTGACATGCATGCGCCGGATTGCTACAGAGGCTGCTGCCGCTTCTGGTTCCTGGCGTCGCGCAGCCGTGGAGAAATAAAGATCGCCGTGGGAAATTGCCGCGCCACTGTGGCCAAGACGCCGTCGATCAAAAGACCGATCGTGGTTAAAAACCAGATAAAAATATTGTACTTCGCGAAGAACAGAAAGGAAATGTTCAGCGACCAGAAAGAAAACTTGTGATGGAAAATTTTGTTGGACTATAAATTGTAGATTGATCTAAAAAACAAAACAGTCAACTATCCCCAAGGGGATAGGGGCCTATTTATAGGCAAATCCTAATACATGAAAAGACTACTTTACCCTCGGGTAAAATAAACTGACTCTAAAATAAATTCCGAAAATTACTAAAATATTCTTAGAAAAATTAACTGACTCAGAATAAAAATATTCTAAACTTAAAAACTAAATATTAATATCCTAAAAACGAATTAATGATAGATTGTCAGTTTTACGCCGAAACTAACAAAGCGTCCACCGTCTTCGCACCGGGTACCCGGATTGGGCCGACCCGACCCCGCAGCTCCCTCAGCCCGGCAATCGCTCGCCGCCCGTGTACCTGAGTCAAACCCAGTCAACAGACCAGTGGATCATCTGCCGCTCCTAGCCATGTACCTGGATTGGGCCAGCCCGACTCCGCAGCTCCTCTGCTCGGGCGTCGCTCACTGCCCGTGTACCGAAGTCACATGCGCCTCAGACTCGGCAGGTCTTCATCTATCCCTTCCATTTACTTCAGTTGACAATCACTCATCACATCTGTAATATCAAAACCACATTCTTCAACATGGTTTCTCAATCTCCCCTTTGATGAGTGCATTGTCAACACCCTTTTCAGCTCATCTCCAGAACCTGCAAAACATGTGGAAATAGAAAAACAAAGACAAACGAAAATAGAAGAAAGGAAATAAAAGTTGTAACTCTAATGACAAAAAGCCAAATAAAAGCACGAAAATGGTCATTATGGTTAACCAAAAATAAAGCCTCAAAAACAAGTGCAAATCTCAGAATTACCAACAAGAATAAACTCCCCCTGAAATAAATCCCAGAGAAAGCCAAAAATATATCCAAAATTTCTCCCCCTTGTTGACAATTGGACTCATCAAGTGAGACTAAATGCACTTTAAAGAGACATAAACACAAACTCCCCCTGAAATGCAGCTCCCCCTCAAAATATGCCATGAATGCAGATGGAGTGCAGGTGGAGTGTGAAAAGCATGCTTCTTAGATATGATTAACAACAATTACAACATCTAACAGGTATAGCAAAAGATATATTGTCGAAGATACATGACATGATCAGTGCAACAGATGATATCTAAAGAAAGTCATTAGCACGCATTTTTCGATTTTTTCAAACAAAAGCATCACCACATTTTCTAGTTAACAAGCAAAGTAAAGCATGATATGCAAAAGCTAACTGATATTTACCAAGATAAGCATTGTCCAAAACAAAGTGCTTCAGCAAACCTGTCATCTTTTTAAATTTTCAGACTTTTTTCTTTATATTTTTCATTTCTGCCAGGGGTTATTTGCATGTCAAACTTATGCTAACCGACCAAGTCAAGCCTAGGCCAGAACTGGACCATCAGAAGCTTAAGACACTGGTCTTGGCATACATTACACCGTCCTAGTTCATACCAAAGTGCTATGGTAAGCAGTCTAGAACAATGCAATGCGACAAAAGCAAACCCACCTGGATCTTTTCTGATAATCATAAAAATGCATAAATTTTTATTTTTCTGAATTTTTATCATTTGTATAGCACATTTTCCATATTTAAAGCATATAAATGTCCAAGTTGCATATCTGCATCTAAGTAAGGATCTAGCTACAAGGCATGTAAAAGATAGCGAAAGCATTCAGCCTACACATGCTAGTTACCAGAAGCAATGGTGATCATTTTTCAATTTTAAAGCACAAAAGCAATGCATATGACAAATATCAGATATATCATGTGAACTGAAACAAAACATGATCATCGACAAGTAATCAAAAACATATACTAGCTAGAGAAAGTAAAGCAGATTCATCATATAATAGAAGCAAGCTGAAAATGTGACTAATGATTATGCATGATATGAACACACACAAAAAAGACTCAATAAAAATAAAGAAGAAAGAAAAACTGATACCAATGAAAAGCTGACTCAAAATATCCTAAAAAAATACACAGCTCCCAAAACATGATCAATAATCATGAGTGGGATCAAACGGTCCAATGCCAGGTTTAGTAAAAGTGTTGAACCAGTGTCGAGCCATCTGCGCGTATGTAGGAAAGCAAAAGGAATCATATGAGTCTGGACTGAAGCGCGAATCAATGCGCGGTCCTTTGTTCTGCCTAAAATCACGGTCGCGAGATCCAAAACCGTATATCGAACGATACGGAACTCTACCGGAACGGAAACCACCCTCCGGAGCACGATCATAAAAACCGTCTCCACTACCACCACCTACACGACGTGGCCTGACCTCTAGCCTCTCTCTACATCGAGGGACTCTTTGTCTACCACCCTGTTGGTAGAACTGCTCCTGCCCACCTCGATCTTTCTCTGCTCGCTCAACCCGCTTCCTCCTGAAGCAAAACTCCTCAAGATGCCCGTCTCTCTGACAAAACTCACAGTGATAGGTAGGATTCTTGGGATGTTGTTGTGGTTTAGGGTTCTTAGGCTTGGTGGTGTTGGGTGTAGCATCCTTGGTATGAGAAGATCCAAGTAAGGAATCAAGAGAAGTGTGGAGAGTTTTAGGCTTTGGGACCCAGATCTGCTTCTTAGGTGGAGCTTTCGGTTGTTCTTGGATCACTCCATTCTTGGGCTGACTATCCTTAAAGGACTTAGTAGAGTGAGTCTTGAAATATCTCTGTTCGGGAGTCATCTTACTCCACTCCACTGCTCGGCTAATAGCACTCTCAAAATCAGCCTTTGTATAGGTGTAACCTACCCCAAACCCATCCGGTCTCTTGAACTGCTGAATCATCATGCTGAGCTGTGGCTCTCTAGCACTAATCCAACTCAAAATCTGACGGAGGTAAAAGTTCTCGTTCTGAACATCAGCTAGCTCCTCTCTCAAAGTAGCTAACACCTCCACCTGAGACAAACAGATCTCACACTCTTTATCAACTTCGACAGACTTCTCAGCTTTTAGCTTGATCAATTCCATTCTAATGGATAAGCAGTTCTCACAAACAGTGGATGGAACTAACAAGGTCTCAAGCTCTAGCTTAGTCTGCTCCAACTCACCTCTCACTCCAGCTAACTTGCTCAACTGCTCATCACTCTTGGCTCTCAGCTCAGCTATACTAGCTAAATGAGATGGGCAGTCTACACAAGGTGCGACAACAGTGGCATGAGCATCTTTTAGCTCCTGCTGAGCGCTTTCAAGCACAGTGGCCAATGCGTCTCTCTCATCTACTCTCTCTGTGTACCTGGACTTAAGAGTCGTCAGGTCACACAACAGCACCTCACAGTTAGGGCACTCACCACTATCACCCAAGCAAGGGGAAGAAGACAAACTCTCAATCTTGTCATTCGCCATGGCTAGCTCACTCTCAAGTTCATCTATCCTCTTCTTAGCCCCTCTAAGCAGTTTCTCCCGATACTTCAACTCCTGACTGTTCTGTTCTAATAAATTAACAACTTCTTATTCATAGGATGAAACCTTCTCATCGTCGTCGTCGGAGTCGTCGGAGGAGTCCTTTTCTTTCTTCTCCCCAAGAGCCATTGAGCAGAAGCTCATGTGGGATCTTCGGCTGTGGCGTGCGCGACTCTTCGGCTTGTCCCCGAAACCCATGAAACAGAGGCCCGCCGGATTGTCCTTGTCCTTCCCCTTCCTGATCATGATATCTTCATCACTTGAACTTGAAGACGAGGAGGAAGACGAGGATCTCTTGGAGTATCTTTTCTCCATCTCGGCGAAGAAGGTCTTGTCTCGCTTCTTGTTCTCATGCCTGTAGTCTTTCAGAGCCTTTCGAAAGAATTTTGTCTTGGGCTTGCCCTTCGTGGAGTTATCGTACTTGCCGGAGTTGTAGGAGTTGCCACCGGTTCCCTTCTTGTAATTCTTCTACTTAGGGCAGTCGGCGATGAAATGACCTGGATCACCACACTCAAAGCATCCGGATTTTGTGCCGTGTCTCTTAAACATTCGCTTATCATAGACACGTCGCACTCGGTTGTTAAATAGGCACAAATCATCATCTCCTAGAGTATCAAGTTGTTCCTCAGAGATAGACATCAAGGAAAAAGCAGTACAACTCATGGCATTAGGATCAGCAGACGGTGTCGCAAGTGCCAGAGTCTTGGAGCCAGAATCAGTGAGATTTGATCTCAACTGAATATCGACCTCTGAGGCCTTGAGCTTACTAAAAAGCTCTGCGATGGTCAAGGTATCGTAAGACGCGCTCTCAACAATAGAAGAAACCTTGATCTCCCATATCTTAGGGTCCAAGGTATGGAGTACCTTAAGTGCCTGCTCATGATCCGAGACCAGCTGATCACGCTCGGCCTTGTTAACGCGAAGCTTGTTAATGATCGATTGAAAACGACCAAACAAAGCCTCAACAGTCTCACCCGGCTTCTGTGAGAAATTTTCATACTCGCGCCGGTAGGTCTGATATAGTCTAGCCTTGACCTGAGCTGTCCCCTCATGATGTGCCTGGAGGGTAGCCCAGATCTCTCTAGCAGTGGTGAGATGGCTAACACGCTCGAACTCACTAGGACCTAGACCAGAAAATAAAATGTTCACCGCCTTACTATTATATTGATGCTGGGTAATTATATTTTCAGCAGTATCCGCAGCAATAGTCATAATGGTGAAACTAGGATGAACACAAATCTCCCATATGTCCGAGCTCTGGCTCATAAGGTATGCTCGCATGCGAGTCTTCCAATAAGTGTAGCCAAAAGTTTCTAGGGATGGGATTTTATCAGAAGACATCATGGTCACTACCTAGGTTTTGAATCGGTTAAGATATTAAAAAAACCTAACCTCGCTCTGATACCACTTGTAGGACCGAAAGTAGCGACCAGAGGGGGGGTGAATGGGTGCCTAAAAATTTCTTGCTAAACTATATTTTAATCCCACCATCCAAAAGAACTTAACCAGACAAAAATATTTGCAAAGCAAATTTTAGGATTTAAAGTTGTCTAGCTTAAAAATGACTGGTGTCCTAATTAAAATGATATCAAAGATAAACTAAATATAAATACTGCAGTAAATAAAAACTCCTAGATAAAACTCGAAATGTTAATAGCTCAGTCTAAAAATAAAATACTAATTAAATAAACAAAACATGGATCAATAAAATTAATTTGAAATTAACCCGAAAATATTGCAAAAAAATATTAACTGTGACTAATAAATTTTTCTATTCTTTTTATATGAGCAGATTATACAAATAAAAAGGTAACACGAGATAACTAATAAACTTTAACAGATTAAAATTGATCTACTGAAAAATAGGAGATTAAAATACCAGCGTCAACATTTCGATTTTCGTTCCAAACTTTCTCACCGGCCGCCGTGTTTGCTTGCGCTAGTATTTGGACATTTCAAAATTCACCCGCTGGGGCCCACGTTGAGTGGCTTCCAGGAATCCTAGTGCTGCACGTTCGCAGCCTTGGGAGCTGCAGTTTTGCGCCCGTGACTCATCGTGGAAAACAGCAATTGCCTGGGTGGTTTTCCTTTCCGCCGAACAGTGTTGCTCGTGGGGCCCGCTGACATGCATGCGCCGGATTGCTACAGAGGCTGCTGCCGCTTCTGGTTCCTGGCGTCGCGCAGCCGTGGAGAAATAAAGATCGCCGTGGGAAATCACCGCGCCACTGTGGCCGAGACGCCGTCGATCAAAAGACCGGCCGTGGTTAAAAACCAGATAAAAATACTGTACTTCGCGAAGAACAGAAAGGAAATGTTCGGCGACCAGAAAGAAAACTTGCGATGGAAAATTTTGTTGGACTATAAATTGTAGATTGATCTAAAAAATAAAACAGTCAACTATCCCCAAGGGGATAGGGGCCTATTTATAGGCAAATCCTAATACATGAAAAGACTACTTTACCCTCGGGTAAAATAAACTGACTCTAAAATAAATTCCGAAAATTACTAAAATATTCTTAGAAAAATTAACTGACTCAGAATAAAAATATTCTAAATTTAAAAACTAAATATTAATATCCTAAAAACGAATTAATGATAGATTGTCAGTTTTACGCCGAAACTAACAAAGCGTCCACCGTCTTCGCACCGGGTACCCGGATTGGGCCGACCCGACCCCGCAGCTCCCTCAGCCCGGCAATCGCTCGCCGCCCGTGTACCTGAGTCAAACCCAGTCAACAGACCAGTGGATCATCTACCGCTCCTAGCCATGTACCCGGATTGGGCCAGCCCGACTCCGCAGCTCCTCTGCCCGGCCGTCGCTCACTGCCCGTGTACCTGAGTCACATGCGCCTTAGACTCGGCAGGTCTTCATCTATCCCTTCCATTTACTTCCGTTGACAATCACTCATCACATCTGGAATATCAAAACCACATTCTTCAACATGGTTTCTCAATTGTTAGTTCCACCCACTGTCTATGAGAACTGCTTGTCTCTGAGGTTGGAGCTGATCAAGCTAAAAGCTGAGAAGTCTGTTCAGGTTGATAGAGAGTGTGAGATCTTCTTTTCTCATGTGGAGGAGATAGCTTCCTTGTGAGAGGAGATAGCTGATGCTCAAAATGAGAACTGTTACCTCCCTCAAATCATGAGTTGGGTGAGTGCTAGAGAGCCTCAGCTCGGCATGATGATCCAACAGGTCAAGAGGCAGGATGGGTTTGCATTAGGTTATATCTACACCAAGGATGACTTTGAGAACGCCTTGAGTGGTGGAGTAGAGTGGACTAAGATGACTCCAGAGCAGAGATATACCAAGACTCACTCCACCGAGTCATTTCAAGCCAGTCAACCGAAGGATGGAGTGTTCCAAGAACAACCTAAAGCACCACCCAAGTGAGGAGGCATGCTGAAGAGTATGGGCCTCATGGCTCCAGATGTGATGAGTCATTGTCAACGGAAGTCAAAGAGGACTGAAGAGAAGAGAAGACCAGTTAGGTCTTGGCCGCATGTGACTCAGGTACACGGGCAGCGAGCGACTGTCGGGCAGAGGGGCCGCGAAGTCGGGCTGGCCCAATCCGGGTACATGGGCTAGGAGCAGCAGAGGATCCACTAGGCTATTGACCAGGATTGACTCAGGTACACGGGCGGCGAGCAATTCCTGGGCTGAGAGAGCTGTGGAATCGGGCCGGCCCAATCCGAGTACATGGTGCAAAGTCAGTGGACGCTTTGTTAGTTTCGGCGCAAAACTGACAACTGCTGATCTCGGATCTGACCGTTCTGAGGTGAAGCCGTAGTTGCTACGAAAGCTCCGCTTCATGATAAGTCATCTGTAATTAGGAGTTTACTATTTTGCCTCTAGGCCCACAGTCTGTCAGTCGAGTCTGTAAAAATATCCTATGGGCATTTTGGTATTTTCCATTTTATTTCAGCGTCTGTAAAAAACCCTAAGGGTCTTTTGGTGTTTTCCTAGACTATTAGGCTGCCTATAAATAGGGCCCCCATCCCTAGGGTTAGGGTTACCCTTTCTGAAATCACTTTTCTAATACAAAGAGATTGGGTCACTTTTGGTGTTCATCTTCCTGCGCACGTCGTTGCTGTTCATCGCAAGCCAACCGAGCCTGCGTTTTGTCTCTCAGGTTTTGAACGCCTCGGTTTGCGTGTCCTACTGGATCGCCTATACTGGTTTTGCCGCAAAAAGTTTTGTTTATTCTCAAAGCCATCAAAATCTCAATTGCTTGCGATTTTTTCCACCGAGCGCATTTATTCTGTTGCAATTTTTTCTCGGTCGCTTTGCAGTATAGCTCTTGCAGCTAGTAGCATAGCCCTAAAGTCTATCGCTAGTCTTCTACGTGTCAGGTTGTAGTCTTAGGAAGTTGTGCTGAAGCCAGGCTTTCAAGTTGTTTTTTCGCCGGAGTGTGCAGCATCTTTTAGTCAGCAGTTGTTTGCACATCTCCCATGTCGTGTTTGTAGTCACGTCTCTAGCTAGTTGCTCACAGCATAAAATCTTGGCACGTTGCCTTCTAGCGAAGTCCACACAACAGGCTTCGTAGCCCTCAGGCTCCGCGAACGAAGCCTGCATCCAACGGAGTCTTCGAGGTGCACATAGTTCGATGCTCAACTTCGGCAACTTCTCTTGAACTATGTTGGATTTGCTGTCCGAAGTTTTGTCTATGGTGTTTATTAGCGAAGTGTGCTGCGAAGGTTGCTGCAAAGCTTCGAATTGTAGGCTTCGTTCTTCAAAGTCTATGTTTCTTTAAAACCTGTATGAAGCTCTTTTGTCCAGGCCAACAGACTTCAGTCAGATTTTTTCTCAAGGCTTCGAAGTCCAAGCTTTGTTACTGTTTCAAGTTAGGCTTTGGCAAAACACTTCCCAGGCTTCGAACCGAAGTCTAACATCACTAAAAAGCTGCAGACTTCGCATGAGAACTTCGAACAGGCTTCAACAAGTATCGAACATGAGACAAATCTGAACAGTAAACTTTCATCTCCTTTTTGCGTGCACTTTAGTTAAATGCATGTGATGATTTACTTTCATGAAGCTTGAAATGTTCATGTTTTAAATGTTCTGCTAAATCTGCCTTTAAGCACGGTGTTGGTGTCTTTTCGATTAGGACACCGGTTGTTTTTAGGCTAGATTATTTTTGGCCTTGTGGACCTATTTACTTTACCCTGTTAGTCTGTTGAGGTGCGTTGGGTGTTGGGAGCAGGCCATTGATTCGAATGAATTTTTTAGGCGCCCATTCACCCCCCTCTAGTCGCTACTTTCGGTCCTACAAGTGGTATCAGAGCCTGGTTAGAGTTTTTCCATACCTTAACTAGTTCTAAACCCAGGTAGTGATCATGACTTCTTCTAGAAAGTTTCCGTCCCTGGAAGCTTATGGCTATACTTATTGGTAGACTCGCATGCGAGCCTATCTCATGCGCTAGACCATGGACATTTGGAACATTTGTGTTCACCCTACTTTCACCATAGTGCCTGTTGCTGATGATACATCTACAGATATTATCGCCCAGCTTTAGAACAACAACAAAGCGGTGAACATTTTGTTTTCTGGTTTAGGTCCCACTGAATTTGAGTGTGTGAGCCATCTCTACACTGTTAGAGAGATCTGGGCTACCCTCCAGGCACACCATGAGGGGATAGCCCAAGTCAAGGCTAGGCTCTATCAGACCTACCGGCGTGAATATGAGAATTTCACACAGAAGCCAGGTGAATCTGTTAAAGCCTTGTTTGGTCGCTTTCAGTCGATCATCAACAAGCTTTCATTGAGATCAAGGTATCCTCTATCATTGAGAGCACCTCTTATGATACCTTGACAATTTCTGAGTTGTTTAGCAAGCTGAAGGCCACTGAGGTTGACATCCAGTTGAGATCAAATCTCAGTGGTTCTGGATCAAAAACACTGGCCCTTGCTACACCTTCTACTGACCCCTCCTATGTGAGTTGTGTTGGGTTCTCCTTGATGTCTATCACTGAGGACCAACTTGAGTCGCTAGGAGATGATGACCTATGTCTGTTTAACAACCAGGTGCGTCGTGTCTATGATAAGCGAATGTTCAAAAGACACAACACAAAATCGTGATGCTTTGAGTCTGGTGATCCAGTTCACTTCATCGCTGACTGCCCCAAACGCAATGGTCACAAGAAGGGTACCGGTGGTGGCTTCTATGACTCCGGCAAGCACGACAGCTCCTCCTTCACAAAGGGCAATCCCAAGATAAGATTCTTTAGAAAGGCCCTGAAGGACTACCGGCATGAGAACAAGAAGTGAGACAAGGGCTTCTTCACCGAGATGAAGAAAAACTACTCTAAGCAGTCTTCGTCTTCTTTCTCTTCATCAAGCTCAAGCGATGAGGAGATCGTGATCAGGAAGGGGAAGGACAAGGATGATCCGGCGGGCCTCTGCTTCATGGCCTTCGGGGACAGGCTGAAGAGCCACTCACATCACCGCCGAAGATCCCGCAAGAGCTTCTGCTCAATGTCTCTTGGGGATAAGAAAGAGAAGGGCTCCTCCGACGACTCCGACAATGACGACAATGAAAAGGTATCTTCTTATGAACGTGAAATCGTTGATTTACTTGAAGAGAATCGTCAAGAGTTGAGATATCGGGAGAAACTGTTTAGAGGGGCTAAGAAGAGGATAGATGAACTTGAGAGTGAGCTTGCCATGGCCAATGGCAGAATTGAGAGTCTATCTTCTTCCCCTTGCTTGGGTGGTAGAAGTGAGTGCCCAAATTGTGAGGTGTTACTGTGTGACCTGACTACTCTAAAGTCCAGGTACACAGAGAGGGTTGATGAGAGGGATGCTTTGGCCACTGAGCTTGAGAGCACTCAGCTAGAGCTGAAAGATGCTCATGCCACTATCGTCATGCCCTATGTTGATTGCCCATCCCATCTAGCTAGTTTAGCTGAGCTGAAAGCCAAGGGTGATGAGCAATTGGGTGATTTGGAGAGAGTTAGAGCTGAGCTAGAGCAGACTAGGCTAGAGCTTGAGACACTATCAGTTCCACACACTATCTGTGAGACCTGCTTGTCTCTTAGATTGGAGTTGATCAAGCTGAAAGATGAGAAGTCTGTCCAGGTTGATAGAGAGTGTGAGACCTGCTTGTCTCAGGTGGAGGTTCTAGCTTCCTTGATAGAGGAGCTAGCTGATGTTCAGAATGAGAACTTTTACTTCCGTCAGATCCTGAGTTGGGTGAGTGATAGAGAGCCACAACTTGGCATGATGATCCAGCAGTTTAAGAGGCAGGATAGGTTTGGAGTAGGCTACACCTACACCAAGGTTGATTTTGAGAGTGCTATTAGCCGGGCAGTGGAGTGAAGTAAAATGACTCCTGAACAGAGATACCCCAAGACTCACTCCATTGAGTCTTTCCAGGCTAGTCAGCCCAAGGATGGAGTGTTCCAACAACAGCCTAAAGCTCTACCCAAGAAGCCCATCTGGGTTCCATAGCCCAAACACCTCCGCACTTCTCTAGACTCTCTACCTGGACCCTCTCACACCATAAAGTCTACACCCAACACCACCAAGCCCAAGGACCCTAAGCCTCAACCACATCCCAAGAAGCCCACTTACCATTGTGAGTATTGTCAAAGAGATAGGCATCTTGAGGAGTTTTGCTTTAGGAGGAAGCGGGTTGAGAGAGTAGAGAGAGCCCATGGTGGGCAGGAGCAGTTCTACCAGCAGGGTGGTAGACTAAGAGTTCCTCGACGCGAGGAGAGGCTAGAGTCCAGGCCGCATCGTGTAGGTGGTGGTAGAGGAGACGGCTTTCATGCCCGTGCTCTGGAGGGTGGTGTTCACTCCAGTAGAGCTCCAGGCCGTTCTAGATATGGTTTTGGACCTCGTAGCCGAGACTTTAGGCAGAACCAAGGTCCGCGCTTTGGTCCAGACTCTTATGATGCTTTCTGCATTCCGTCTTTTGAGCAGATGGCTCGACACTGGTTTAGTTCTTTTGCTAAACCTGGTGCCGGACCATTTGCTCCCCCTTATGACCACTGATTGTGCAGGATCGGGGAATAGAAGACGTATGGATCATGGACTCAGGATGCTCTCGCCACATGACGGGACATCACAGATGGTTCTCCAATCTCTCTCCCCCGAGCTCCAAGGAATACATCACCTTCGGGAACAGTGGTCAAGGGAAGGTACACGGTATTGGCTCAATTCGCATCTCAGACCATTTCTCTTTGACGAATGTTGCTTTGGTTGGAAATTTGAACTTCAATTTGATTTCTGTTTCGCAAATTCTTGAGGATGGTTTGGAGGTTCGTTTTAAGAAGGACATGTTTTTAGTGGTTGATTCTAGAGGGTCTTTGATTTGCCAGATCTTACCCTTCGGTAAGGTTTTTTGGATTGACTTCTCTAGTTCTTTTGGCCTTTCTTGCTGTTTGATTGCTGGATCCTCCTCTGAGCTCTGGAAGTGGCATAGGAGGTTAGGCCATTTGAGTTTTGATCTGCTTGTCAGATTGAGCTCTATGGACCTCATCCGAGGATTGCCCAAGCTTAAGATGGAGAAGGATCTAGTTTGCCATCCCTGTCGTCACGGGAAAATGGTTGCCGCTTCTCACTCACCTGTGACTCAGGTGATGACTTCGTACCCGGGAGAGCTGCTACACATGGACACTATTGGTCTAGCTCAGGTCCGCTCAGTCGGTGGGAAATGGTACGCACTTGTGATCATGGACATTTTTTCTCGATTTTCATGGGTCTTCTTCTTGGAGTCTAAGGATGAGACTTTTCAATCTATTCATGACCTGATTTTGAAGCTAAAGAATCAGAACAATGGTCGGATGCAAGCAATTTGCTCTAAAAATGGCTCTGAGTTTAAGAACTCTCAGTTCGTCAGCTTCTGTAGTGATCAAGGTCTTGATCATCAGTTTTCTGCTCCTTACACTCCCCCACAGAACGACATTATGGAACAAAAGTATCGCACGCTAGTCGAGATGGCTAGGACGATGCTCGATGAGCACAAGACTCCTAGGCGCTTTTGGGCTAAAGCCATGAACACGACTTGCTATCTGGCCAACCACATTTTTCTTAGAGCTTACTTAGGTAAGACTTCATATGAGTTGTAGTTTGGCAGACAACCCAAGGTGAGCCACTTGTGAGCATTTGTCTACAAGTGCTTTGTGCTCAAGAAGAGAGGGCATTTGGACAAGTTTGAGTCTCGTTGCTGGGATGGAGTTTTTCTTGGTTATGCTTTGCATTCTCGAGGCTTCCGTGTTTGGAACCTCGACTCCCAGCAGCTTGTCGAGACTTGTGAAGTTTCTTTTGATGAGTCCTTGCCTTCTTTGACTCCTTCTTTTGATCTTTCTGGAGATGATGAGCTCGGGGAGTCCATCTTCGAGGAAGATGATGACGCTCCAGCAATTGATGAGGGTGGGCCTTCTGCATAGCCTGCAGAACCCACACCATCTAAGACTTAGACTAAGGATGAGGGCGGACCTCTAATCACTTCTTTCACTTCGATCGAGCCCGCTCAGTCGAGTCTAGAGGTGCCAGCTGCTGACTCCGGTGAGGTGACTTCAGATCACCAGGGATCCCAAGCAGTTCAGCGTGATAACCCCTAAGAGCTTATCATCGGTGATCTATCTGAAAGGACTTTGCGCTCTTCTGTTGACTCGCTTGATGTGTTTGCTGAGTCTGCATTTGTTACCTTTTTTGAGCCCAGAGATGTTTCTCATGCTCTTTCTGATTCGAATTGGATTAATGCCATGCAAGAAGAGCTTGAGAATTTTGTCCGCAATTGGGTTTGGACACTAGTTGAGCTGCCACCCGGATGCAACCCCATAGGCACGAAGTGGGTGTTCAAGAACAAGCAAGGTGAAGATGGGGTTGTGGTGCGCAACAAAGCTCGACTAGTTGCCCAGGGTTTTTGCCAGAAGGAGGGTATTGACTTTGAGGAGACTTTCGCCCCTGTTGCTCGTCTTGAGTCCATTCGCATTCTCTTAGCTTTTGCCGCTTCGAAGGGTTTTAAGCTTTTTCAAATGGATGTCAAGAGTGCTTTTCTGAATGGGTACATAGAGGAGGAGGTCTATATTAGGGAGCCTCCCAGTTTTGAGAACCCAAAGTTTCCTCGACATGTTTTTAAGCTGCAAAAAGCGTTATACGGTCTTAAGCAATCTCCCAGGGTTTGGTATGACCGGTTGAAGCAATTTTTGTTGGGGAAGGGCTTTGGGATGGGTTCTGTGGACAAAACTCTTTTCTTGCTCAGAGATTCCTCAAATTTCTTGGTTGCTCAGATATATGTGGATGATATCATTTTTGGTGGTACTACTGATGTGCTTGTGTCCAAGTTTTCTGAGCAGATGCACAACGAGTTTGAGATGAGCCTCATGGATGAGCTCAAGTATTTCCTAGGGCTCTAGATCAAGCAGACCAAGGATGGCATCTTCATCCACCAGAGTAAGTACACGCGGGACATGTTGAAGAAATTTGACTTTGGTGGAGAGCTGAAGCCTCATATGACCCTAATGGGTACATCTGGGGGCCTGGACAAGGACGAGAGCGGCATCAAGGTCAACGAGAGAGAGTTTCGAGGGATGATCGGTTCGCTGTTGTACTTAACTGCGATGAGGCCAGACATACAGTTTGTTGTATGACTGTGTGCGCGCTTTCAGTCTTCACCATGCGCGTCTCATCGGTAGACTGTAAAGCGGATTTTCATGTATCTTACCTATGCGCCCGATCTAGGTCTTTATTATTCAGCATCATCATCTCTTGATTTATCTGGCTTTTCGGACGTTGACTTTGGTGGGTGCCGGTTGGATCGCAAGTCGACTTCCGGTACCTGCCAGTTTCTTGTTTTGTCTCTTGTCTCTTGGTCTTCTCGAAAGCAGTCTAGAGTTGCGCTTTCCACCACTGAGGCTGAGTATGTAGCTGCTGCTAGCTGCTGCTCACAGTTGGTTTGGATGATTTCCACTTTGCGAGACTTTGGGTTGTTCTTTCCTACCAGAGTTCCTCTGTTTTGTGACAGCACCAGTGCAATTAGTGTAGGGAAAAACTCTTGTCTCCATTCAAAAACCAAACACATTGATGTGCGCTTTCACTTTCTGAGGGATCAATATGAGAAAGGTGTCATTGACCTTGTTCATGTTGATACCCATCATCAGTTGGCTGACATTTTCACCAAACCCCTAGATCAGTCTACTTTTGAGCGTTTGCGAGGGGATTTGGGTGTTGTGTATCCTTTTTAGGATATTTTGAGTCAGTTTTCTTTCTTCTTTATTCTTTGTCTTGAGTCTTTTTGTGTGTGTTCATGTCATGCATATTCACATATCACACTTTGAGCCTGCTTCTGTTATATGATTGACCTGCTTTACTTACTCTAGCTTGTATATGCTTTTGATTACTTGTCGATGATCATGCTTTGCTTCAGTTCACATGATATGTCTGATATATGTTATATGCATGGCTTTTATGCTTTAAAATTGAAAAATGATCACCATTTCTTCTGGTAACTAGCATGTGTAGGCTGAATGTTTTTGCTATCTGTTACATGCCTTGTAGCTAGATCCTTACTTAGATGCAGATATGCAACTTGGACATCTTTATGCTTTAACATGGAAAATGTGCTATAAAAATGATAAAAAATCAGAAAAAATGAAAAATTCCATGCCTTTTTATGCTTGATTTGAAAAGATCCAGGTGGGTTTGCTTTGTCGCATTGCATTGTTCTGGACTGCGTACCATAGCACTTTGGTATGAACTAGGATAGTGTAGTGCATGCCAAGACTAATGTCTTAAGCTTCTGATGGTCCAGTTCTGGCCTAGGCTTGACTTGGTCAGTTAGCATAAGGTTTGACATGCAAATAACCCCTAGCATAAATGAAAAAGGAAAAAGAAAAAAATCCTGAAAATTAAAGAGATAACAAGTTTGGTGAAGCACTTTGTTTTGGACAATCCTTATCTTGGTAGATATCAGTTAGCTTTTGCATCTCATGCTTTACCTTGCTTGTCAAATAGAAAATGTGGTGATGCTTTTGTTTGCAAAAATTGAAAAATGCATGCTAATGACTTTCTTTAGATATCATATGTTGCACTGATCATGCCATGTATCTCAGACAGTATGTCTTTTGCTATACCTGCTAGATGCTGTAATTGCAGTCAATCATATCTGAGAAGCATGCTTTTGACACTCCACCTGCTCCCCAGTTGCATTCTGTTGGGGGAATAAGTTTTCCCTTGAACAGGGGCCAAATGACGTCAGCCTCTGACAGCCTTCGGCCCGGAGCCCAACACTGTCGAAGCATGTTCCTTTCTGAAGAAGCTGTTTCCAAATCCCAAGGTACACTTCGAAGCCCTCTGGAGCGAGGCCTCTGAACCCCTTCGAAGCCCTCCGGAGCAAAGCCCTCTGGAGCGAGGCCTCCGAACCCCTTCGGAGCCCTCCGAAGAGAAGCCCTCAAGATCCCTTAAAGTTTGCTAGAAGCCAAGTCTCAGGCTAACTTCAAAGTTAGCCCTTGAACCCTGTTCGGAGTTAACCTTTGAGCTCCCTTCGGAGCCCCTTAGAGCCAGTCTCCGAGAACCCAGTTCGGAGTATACTTCAAAGCCCACTTCGGAGTGTACTTCGAAGCCTCCCTTGCAACCTCCGCCTGAAGAGCTCCGGCCCCTACTCCAATCCCAGAAAATATCTACACCTCGCTACAGTGTAGAAGCCATACCAGGGGCCCCTTTGCCCCTAGTATGTCATTTAGCTGGTCAAGAAGTGACGTTGTCTGACACGTCTATAAAGCTGTAAAGCACTTTTGTACAATAGCTAGCTCCTTTTCCCCTTTTTGCCCCTATGAGCCTAGGGCTTATAGAGGGCATTTTGGTCTTTTCCTTTGGCCTGCGTGCCTATAAAAGCAGGGCCAAGCCCTTGTAACATGATAGCTTCTCCAGGGCCATGAAACCCTGGAATTCACTACACTACACCGAGGCATACTATGCCAAATCCACCACAAACTAGACGTAGGGCTATTATCCCCTAGGGGAGGTCCGAACCAGTATAAATCTTTTCTCCCTCTGAGAGAACCCTTCGAGGTTCATTTTACACACCATATACACACATACAAAACCTGTGTTGTAGCTAACACAATTGCTACAACACATTCATTGCATATTTTGAGGGGGAGTTGCATTTCAGGGGGAGTCTGTGTCTCTTTAGAGTGCATTTAGTCTCACTTGATGAGTCCAATTGTCAACAAGGGGAGAAATTTTGGGTTACTTGTTCTCTTCGAAGAGTTTAGGGGAGTTTTGGCTTTCTCTGGGATTTGTTTCAGGGGGAGTTTTTGTCCCATTTTGTCCTTACTCTTTTGATATCCTTGTTGATGAGAAACCATGTTGAAGAATATGGTTTTGCTATTCCAGATGTGATGAGTGATTGTCAACGGAAGTCAAAGGAAGGAAGAAATGAAGACCTGCCGAGTCTGAGGCGAATGTGACTCAGGTACACGGGCAGTGAGCGACGGTCGGGCAGAGGAGTCGCGGAGTCGGGCTGGCCCAATCCGGGTACATGGCTAGGAGCGGCAGAGGATCCACCGGTCTGTTGACTGGGTTTGACTCAGGTACACGGGCGGCGAGCGATTGCCGGGCTGAGGAAGCCGCGGGGTCGGGTCGGTCCAATCCGGGTACCCGGTGTGAAGACGGTGGACGCTTTATCAGTTTCGGCGTAAAACTGACAATCTATGTTTAATTAGTTTTTAGGATATTAACATTTAGTTTTTAAGTTTAGAATATTTTTATTTGAGTCAGGTGATTTTTCTAAGAATATTTTAGTAATTTTCGGAATTTATTTTAGAGTTAGTTTAATTTTACCCGAGGGTAAATTAGTCTTTTCATGTATTAGGAGTTGCCTATAAATAGGCCCCTATCCCCCTGGGGATAGATGACTGTTTTTATTAGATCAATCTACAGTCCACCGAAACTTGCTCTCTGAAATTTTCTGAAATCGTAGCGCCCGCGATTGTTTCACTTCGTCTTCACGTTAGCTCCTCGCGCACAGCAGGAGGCCGCACCGTGAGACGCAACCGCATGCCGGATAGGCACTCCTGCATGGATCCGGCACTGTTTTTCATGGGAGCAGCGCATTGCATTGGCTTGCATCTCCTGCAGCAGTACGTCACATTGGTTTTTACGGCCAGGACTTTTCCAAAGGTCCTCACGGGAGAAGCTACAGACTGAAGCTAAGGAGCAGGAGCACAGGCTAGTTGCATCTAGCATCGACTTTTTATTTGTTACCGTACATCTGTATTCGCACACGGTTACCGAGGTGGGACCTGCGGGAAAAACAAGCGGCAACAATTTTTCCTTGTGCTCGGCGGGTCTTCACACGGCGCGAGGCAGCGCACTGCAGCGCAGAAGCTACAGCATGGTGGATTTTTCTTGTTGCGGCAGACGGCGCATGGTGATGAGCACGAAGACGCATGTAAGTTTTTTTAATCTCCTATTTTTTAGCTGTTTAGTTAAACCAATATTTATCTATTTTTAATTAGCTGAAAATCTATTTAGAAATTTCGTGGTTAATTTAATCTGCCAAAATATTTTTAGTACTCGCATATTTTTATTTATATATTTGTTTAATCTACTTATATAAAAAGTTAAAAAATAAATATTTATTAGTTGCAGCAATATTGTTATTCTAGTCTTTACCTGAAATATTTTAGGTTTATTTCTGAATTAATTTTTGAAAAATCCATGTTTTATTCATTTGATTAGTATTTCATTTTTAGACTGCTTTATAAATATTTCATGATTTATCTAGGTGTTTTTGTTCACTGCAGTATTTTTATTTAGTTTATCTTTAATATCATTTCAGTTAAGGCACCGGTCATTTTTTAGCATATACAACTTTAGTTACAGTAAATTGCCTTGTTAATATTATTTGTTTGTTTAAGTTCGTTTGGGTGTTGGGATTAGGATATAGTTTAGCAAGAAATTTTTAGGCGCCCCATTCACCCCCCTCTGGTCGCTACTTTCGGTCCTACAATTGATAATTCTGAGATTGCACTCGTTTTTGAGTCTTTACTTTTGGTTAACCATAATGACGGCTTTCTTGCTTTTGTTCGGCTTTTGGTCATTAGGGTTAAACTTTTATTTTATTTTCTTCTTCTTTGTTTTCTTATGTTTTGTTTTCGTGTTTCCATATGTGCTTGCAGGTACTGGAGAGCTGATGAAGAGAAGTGTTGACAATGCACTCATCAAGGGGGATATTGAGGAGCCATGCTGACGAGTATGGGCCTCATGGCTCCAGATGTGATGAGTCATTGTCAACGGAAGTCAAATAGGACTGAAGAGAAGAGAAGACCTGCTGGGTCTGGGCCGCATGTGACTCAGGTACATGGGCAGCGAGCGACTGTCGGGCAAAGGGGCCGTGAAGTCGGGCTGGCCCAATCCGGGTACATGGGCTAGAAGTAGCAGAGAATCCACTGGGTTATTGACCAGGATTGACTCAGGTACACGGGCGGCAAGCGATTCCTGGGCTGAGAGAGCTGTGGAATCGGGCCAGCCCAATCCGAGTATCTGGTGCAAAGTCGGTGGACGCTTTGTCTGTGTTTCTTTAAAACCTATACGAAGCTCTTTTGTCGAGGCCAGCAGACTTCGGTCAGATTTTTGCTCAAGGCTTCGAAGTCCAAGCTTTGTTACTATTTCAAGTTAGGCTTCGGAAAAACACTTCTTAGGCTTCGAACCAAAGTCTCACATCACTAAAAAGCTGCGGACTTCGCATGAGAACTTTGAACAGGCTTCGACAAGTATTGGACAGGAGACAAATCTGAACAGTAAACTTTCATCTCCTTTTTACGTGCACTTAAGTTAAATGCCTGTGATGATTTACTTTCATGAAGCTTGAAATGTTCATGTTTTAAATGTTCTGCTAAATCTTCCTTTAAGCATTGTGTTGGTGTCTTTTCGATTAGGACACCGGTTGTTTTTAGGCTAGATTATTTTTGGCCTTGTGGACCTTTTTACTTTACCCTGTTAGTCTGTTGAGGTGCGTTGGGTGTTGGGAGCAGGCCATTGATTCAAAAGAATTTTTTAGGCGCCCATTCACTCCCCCGCTCTGGTCGCTACTTTCGGTCCTACACCAAGAAGCCTGACGGATCCCGAAGCCCAAGCCCCTCCATACTTCTCTTGACTCTCTACCAGGACCCTCTCATACCAAAGAGCCAACACTCAACACAACCGAGCCCAAGAAACCCAAGCCTCAACCACATCCCAAGAAGCCTATCTTTCATTGTGAGTTATGTCAGAGAGCAGGGCATCTTGCGGAGTTCGGCTTCAAGAGGAAGCGAGTTGAGAGAGCAAAGAGGGCTTTAGGTGGGCAGGAGCAGTTCTACCAGTAGGGTGATAGACACAGAGTCCCTCGACACGAAGAGAGGCTAGAGGCTAGGGCGCGTTGTGTAGGTGGTGGTAGAGGAGACGGATTTCGTGTCCGTGCTCCGAAGGGTGGTTTTTGCTCCAGTAGAGCTCTAGGTCGTTCTGGATATGGCTCTGGACCTCATCACCGGGACTCTAGGTAGAATAGAGGACCACGCTTTGAGACGTGCTTTGGTCCAGACTCTCACACTTCTTTCTGCCTTACGTCTTTTGAGCAGATGGCTCGACACTAGTTTAGGTCTTTTTCTAAACCTAGTGTCAGACCGTTTGCTCCTCGTTATGACCATTGATTTTGCAAGACTGGGGCTTGGAAGACATATGGATCATAGATTCGGGATACTCTCGCCACATGACGGTACATCGTAAATGGTTCTCCAGCCTCACTTCCCCGAGCTCCAAGGAGTACATCACTTATGGGAACAATGGTTAAGGGAAGGTACATAGTTTTGGCTCAATTCATATTTCTGAGCATTTATCCTTGAAGAATGTTGCTTTGGTTGGAAATTTGGGCTTTAATTTGGTTTCTATTTCGCAAATTCTTGAGGAGGGCTTAGAGGTTCATTTTAAGAAGGGCATGTCTTATGTTATTGATTCTAGAGGATCTTTGGTTTGGCAGATCTTATCCTTTGGTAAGATTTTTTGGATTGATTTCTCTATTTCTTTTAGCCCTTATAGTTGTTTGATCGCTGGATACTCCTCTGAACTCTAGAGGTGGCATAGGGGGTTAGGTCATTTGATCTTTGATCTGCTAGTCAGATTGAGTTCTATGGACCTCATTTGAGGATTGCCTAAGATTAAGATGGAGAAGGATCTAGTTTGCCATCCCTGTCGTCATGGGAAAATGGTTGCTGCTTCTGACGCACTTGTGACTCAGGTGATGGCTTTGTACTCAGGAGAGATGTTACACATGGATACTATTGGTCTTGCTTGGGTACGTTCAGTCGGTGGGAAGTGGTACGCGCTTGTAATAGTTGATGACTTTTCTCGATTCCCGTGTGTTTTCTTTTCGGAGTTTAAGAATGAGGCTTTTCAGTTTGTTCATGACTTGATCCTGAAGCTGAAGAATGAGAACAATGGTCGGATGCGAGCAATTCACTCTGATAATGGTTTTGAGTTCAAGAATTCTTAGTTCATCAGTTTCTGTATGATCAAGGTCTTGAGCACCAGTTTTCTGCCCCTTACACTCCCCCATAGAACGACGTTATGGAACAAAAGAGTCGCACGCTGGTCGAAGCTATGAACACGGCTTGCTTTCTAGCCAACCTCATTTTTTTAGAGCTTACTTAGGTAAGACCTCATATGAATTGCGGTTTGGCAAACAGCCCAAGGTGAGCCACTTGCGAGCGTTTGGCTGCAAGTGCTTTGTGCTCAATAAGGGGGGCATTTGGACAAGTTTGAGTCTCATTTCTGGGATGGAGTCTTTCTTGGTTATGCTTTGCATTCTTGAGGTTTCCGTGTTTGGAACCTCGACTCCCAGCAGCTTGTCGAGACGTGTGAGGTTTTATTTGCAATCGGGTTTGGACACTAGTTGAGCTGCCACCAGGTTGCATCCCCATAGGCACCAAGTGGGTGTTTAAGAACAAGAAAGGTGAATATGGGGTTATAATGCGCCACAAAGCTTCATTAGTTGCCTAGGGTTTTTGCTAGAAGGAGGGTATTGATTTTGAGGAGACTTTCACCCTTGTTGTCTGTCTTGAGTCCATTCGCATACTTTAGACATTCGTTGCTTCGAAAGTTTGTAAGATTTTTCAAATGGCTGTCAATAGTGCTTTTCCTCAACATGTTTTCAAGTTGCAGAAAGCTTTATATGGTCTGAAGCAAGCCCCTAGGGCTTGGTATGATCGTTTAAAGCATTTATTGTTAGGGAATGGCTTTGTGATGTGTTCAGTGGTCAAAATTCTTTTCTTGCTCAGAGTTGGCTCTGATTTCTTGATTGCTCAGATTTACGTGGACGACATTATTTTTGGTAGTTCTAGTAATGAGCTTGTGTCCAAGTTTTCTGAGCAGATGCACAGTGAGTTTGAGATGAGCCTCATGGATGAGCTGAAATACTTTCTAGGGCTCTAGATCAAGCAAACCAAGGACGGCATATTCATCCACCAGAGCAAGTACACGCGGGACATGCTGAAGAAGTTCGACTTCGGTGAAGAGTTGAAGCCTCAGATGACCCCCATGGGCACATCTAGGGGCTTGGCGGCGTCAAGGTCAACGAGAGAGAGTATCGAGGGATGATTAGATTGCTCCTATACCTGACGGCGACGAGACTGGACATTCAGTTCATTAGGGGATTGTGTGCGCGCTTCTAGTCTTCACCACGTGAATCTCATCGACAGGATTGTTGATAGCAAAATATGGCATTAATGGTCGAAATTGTCAAAATATCAATTTTGGTAAATTGGGCCGAAAATATGACTTTCCTAGCACAGGCTAGTCCAACCGTCCAAAGTAGGCCGGTCCAACCAACCATGTAGGCTCGGTCACACCGACCCAATGGGTCCGGTTAGACCGGCCTAGTCCAAAGGTTAGAGATAAAAGTGGTTTTCCGCTTAATCTTATCTCCAAGTAAATCCCAGCTAATTTGGTTGAATCCTATTTTTTGTAGACACCAGGGAGTCTAAGTCCAGCCCCTATAAATATAAGGGTGAGGATGATTCAAAGATCATCTACACAGATCAATATTTCGAAACCCTAGTTTTGAATCGTACGTCTACTTTTCATCTACTTTTCGCATTAGTTCAGTCCATCTTTGTGGGTTTGTGCTGAAAGCCCTCTGTGCATCACGTAATAACTGTGGTAAGCCTTGTTGATTCTCCTGTGAATACCTGTTTAATCCACGTAACTGATTTTTATCGTCTTTATCGTTTTTATCGGTTTTCTCTCTACTCTTGGGAATTCGGTCTCTAGGCCGAATTGCATTTGATATATTAATATTTTGCAGAGCAATCACCGTCAAAATCATCGCTAAGAAGTTTGGGGTGATTTATATTCATTTACAAGGTCGCCGGAGCCCCTAGGCTATCAGACCAGAGTCTGTCGGTCCGACCGGTAGTACTTTGCTGGTCTGACTGGGCGTTGCTGTGTCGGGCCGTCAGGCTATTGTCGGCACGGTTCCATGTGCCCTCCGCGCCACGTGCACCGAAGCCGCCCACGCTGAAGCCGTCGTGCCGAAGCCATGCGCCCGAAGCTGTCTCCGTTTCGACCGACGTCACTTCGTCGGTCCGACCGGAACCCTCCACAGTAACACACTTCGCCGGAGCATACTTCGCATCAGAGTATACTTCATGTCGAAGTACACTTCGCATCGGAACCCGTGACACCAAAGCCCCCATTATGACTGAGGCTTCACCGTCGGTCTGACCGGGTACCCCCGTCGTTACGACCGCCCGGAGCCCGCTTCGCACTAGAACACCGAGGCCACCCTCGGCGACCCCTTCACAAGCATCGGTCTGACCAGGATCCCTACTATGGTCCAACCGGCGAACAGGCCGAAGCCCCCTTCGGGAAGCTTCGGACCCCTTCGGTCATATTTTCAAAGATATAATTAAATTATCTAGTGACTCCGTTATCCCCTAAGTTTAAGGATTGTCGAAATGCGACGTCAACATCTAGCGACGTTTTTGGATCATCGAATTGGCCCAAGTGCGGGGGCACGTTTTTGTGTCAACACACTTTTTGGCGACTCCGCTAGGGAAAACGCCAACATGACAAGTACATCTACATCGGTTGCGAGTACCTCTACAATGAATACTACGTCTACAACGCTGATGGATACCGTGGGGGTGCGGGGATCGACAACCACAACATAATGACACCCACCCTTGCCGATATCCCCGAGGAAGGTCGGGCGGAGATCGAGGTGAAGATGAAAGAAATCCAAGATCTCATGCTCGAGAGTTACGTCAAGACACGCGCGGGCTTCATCAAGCGCGACGTCAACATCACCGACCTCGCCTAGACTCAGGTAACACCAACGTCGCCTCCTTTATCTTCCTTAGATATCGAGAAGAAGATAGTCACGTCTGTCGACCAAGCCGTTAGCGCTTCGCTAGCCAACCATCTAGAGTCGGCAGTTAGCTCTCAGGTAAAGGCAACGTTTATAATGTTGGGTTTTACCGAGGTCGTTCCTCCAACTCCAATCACTATCGTACCCCCGGTAAATCGTATTTATAGCAGAACCGATGGTAGTATTGGCAAAGTTTTCGTGTCTCTGGCCTCGACATCTACGGTTGAGACCAATCACTACATCTACGCCCAAGCTAGCTCTGCTTATTATGCACCGCCTCCACCTATGCCTGCGTCGGCTTTTCCCGCACTGCCTGCACCGCACGCTCCTACACACTCACATAGACCCAAGCACGTCATATACCCTAAGCCAACACAAGAGAAGGAGCCCCACGGCTGACACGCCAACATAACAACGCGTGTCGCGCCCCCGCATGAGAGACGCGCAAAGGAAGGAGGCCAGGACAACATTGAGGAGCGGATACACACGCTTTTTAGAGAGTGTACCGGCTTCGCGCCTCGGGGTCGAGCTAGGATTTACCTAAAGCCGTACCCCGATCACTTCGATACCATACCCTACCCTCGTGGCTATAGAGTCCCTGAATTCACCAAATTCGATGGTGAGGGTAACAAGACCACACTAGAGCATGTCAGCCAATTCTTAGCACGGTGTGGAGAAGCTAGTGGGTCGGACGCATTAAAACTTAGACTATATTCTCTTTCGCTATCTGGCACCACTTTCACTTGGTTTTTGGCACTGCCACCAAACTCCGTCCAAACATGGGCCCAATTAGAACAGAAATTACATGATTATTTTTATACAGGAAAGACTGAACTTAGGCTTTCACACTGACATCGGTCAGACAAAAATCTAGTGAGAGTGTCTCTGAATACGTCAAGCGCTATAGGGACACCAAGAACCGATGTTTTAGTCTCAATATTTCAGAAAGAGATTTGGCAGATCTAGCTTTTAATAGATTGTGTTCTGAAATTAAAGAGAGGCTAGACAACCAAAACTTTTTAGAAGTCATCCAAGTCCTGCAACAGGCTCTGGACCAAGAAGGCCGAGCCAAGGATAAAAAATTCATTAAAACATTTAACAAACCTAAAGCTGAAGTTCACATCATGGTACACTCCGACGAGGAAGAGTCAGAGGAAGAGGTCGATTCAGTCGATATGTATGTGGTTGAATGGGCCTACAACATTAAGACCAAACCTATCACTTGTTCTGAGCTACAGCCGTCTCCCACTAAGAGTCAGCCCAATGAGGTTAAGTACTCTTTTGATGTGATACAATGCGATAAAATATTTGATTTCCTCTTGAAGAGCCAGCTTCTCAGGTTGCCCAAGGGTCAGGTCATCCCGACCATTGATTAACTAAAGAAACGCCCCAACTGTAAGTGGCATGATTCGCATTCTCATTATACTAACGATTGCAATGTTTTCCATCGGGTGGTTCAATCGGCCATAGAAGAAGCATGATTGAAAATAGATTCTAGTCCGAAGATGAAGCTAGATGAAGACCCCTTTCCCGTGAACACCGTCGACCTCAACGAGAAGAAGGTGTTGATTCGGCCAGAACAAGCTGAGTCACCTAAAGGGAAAGCGGTCATTATTGGAGAACCCCGCACATGCACACTCATACCAAAAAACCCTGAAGTGGGAGTGTGGAAAAAGAACATCGACACGTCATCTTCGGCTAGGGCTCACAAGAAGACAAAGGTGACATACTAGATGTTGCTGAATAAACACCAAAAGAGGGCTAATGAAAAGAACGCTCAGCCAAAGGTGCCAAGAGAGCCGAACCCTCCGAAGGGTGAGTTCAGACCCCAATGGCCGAACCCACCTCCTCTCTGGGCGAACCCCCCGGAGGGAGAACTTGGCCCGCAATGGCCGAACATACCTCTGCCCTAGTGGGACCCTTCGCTGATATGGTTCGAAGTACCTTCGACATGGCTGAACCCCCCTTGGAGCAATGGGTTCGACCCTTAGTGGGTGAAGCCGTTGGAACCTCCAATACCTCCGTCGTACTATTGGACATGGTCCCCGTGGGCTCCGAACTACAGTTCACCGCTAGAGTACCCTTCGTAGTATAGTGCTGCCCCCTTTGTTCCTTCAGAGTACTATGTTTGGTAGGGGCAGATGGATGCGGCGTAGGGGAACATTTTCCATAGGCTATTCGTGGTATCGCTGAGCCGACTCGTGCAAAACGAAGCCAAAGAAGACGGGCGCAAAGGGGTGATGGAGAGGGAGTCCGAAGCTATCACAGTCAAGGTAGGGTCTCAGGAGGTCCCAATCCCGAAGGCCCCCTCGCTGAAGCACGACGTAGGTAAGTCCCTGGGTCTGACCGAAGCCATCCCTAAGGCCCGATCCGACAGTCTTGTCTTGGGAGCCCGGCACAGTATGGTCTGACCGACCCCTCATGGCCAGTCCGACCGACATAGTCTGGTCTGACCGGCCTAGCAAGGCCGGTCCGACCGATAGGGTACAGGAAAGAATTTCTGCCAAGTGCAAACATCCAAAAGTGATGGGGCCATCAGCCCATGACCAAAGGTGAAATCATTGAAGGTATCAGACCAAATATAGCAGGCTGCGGCAAGCAACGCTTCATTCTTGTAGGGTTCCGCGAGGGAGAGGCCAATATAGTGGCTGATGTCGATTTCATCCCAAGATGAGCAGTTGGTGGTTGATACCCTAAGGTACCAATCACACTAGT
Source organism: Zizania palustris (assembly GCA_019279435.1). Taxonomy (NCBI): domain Eukaryota; kingdom Viridiplantae; phylum Streptophyta; class Magnoliopsida; order Poales; family Poaceae; genus Zizania; species Zizania palustris. The sequence goes on from JAAALK010000081.1 coordinate 60,742,832, forward strand.
AGGGAAGAGGAGAAGGGAAATCCCTAAAACTATTAGTCCAGTCAGAGGGAAGCATAGAAGATTGTCTGAAGAAGATCCAAATGGTCTCAGTGTTGATAATGTTAGTGAAATCAGGATCACCCATCAGACCTAGAAAATAGCATGTTGGGTGTTCAGCCATAGGAATCAAAACTTGGTTCTACAAGTTCTACAGAAAAAGAAAAAGGGAGGACAATAAAGAAAAACAACAGATAAACCAAGAAGAATGAAGAAATGCCATAGACTTACCTTTGGGATCATGTCGTCGGTTGCCATCGTTAAGGAGTAGAAACCCGAAGGTTGATAGAGGAGGCGAGGGTGTCGAGCGCGACAGATTGCAACAGCACTGGGAGCAGAACGGTGGCAAGCCCGAAAGGAAGAAAGCACAGTGAAGGCAGAAAGCACGAAGGGAAAGTGAGAAAGTTGGTAGTTACTTATAAAATGCAAGGCAACCCCTCGGCAACCGAGCCAAGCCGATCCGGTGGATTTTGTGGGATCACCTCCAATGTTTGGCAAAAAGGTAATCATGAGTACGGTTCTCAAAACACCAGAAATGTTTACAGGTCCAAGATCGGGCGAAGCAAAATCTTCAGCCTACAGATGCCAATGCACAACTGTGTGGAATGAAGCCTGGTCCGACGCCACCACAAAAGAAAAGTAGATGGATCAAACCAGGTGACATATATGAAGTATTGGAAGATGAAGGGTTTTGGCTACTAGCGATAAATTTGAAAGAACGTCGCGAAGGCGTCTAAAAGGATGTGACGGTAGAGGGTGATAATCACCGATAATTTCGAAGCATCAGTTACCCCTTTGACGCTCTAAAACTGAGCAACATGTGTTGACGCTAATATTTGGTAAAGCCCAGGCTCACTACAGATGCCGCAAAGTTAACAGAAGTCAAAGAGGTCCTATCAAAGATGGTCAAAGAAGCTCGTCAATGTTGTTACAATATGACCGGACATGTAGGAGCCGATGAAGGAGAGAGAAGATGAGGATGATCCAAAATCAGTTATAATGTAGATTACTTGGACGACAAGTCTCTAGAATATAAATATGTATCTAATTAGATAGGTAAAAACAACACAACTCTACAAACACCTACTCCTTGACGCATCGCTACCCTTGGTTTCCCAAGGTTAATCCCGACGAGATTCGGCACTTGGAGCTAGGCTGCATCATTTCGATCTCCGGCGAAGAGGTGAGTCCAGCCACCCCGATGATCGTATCAGCTAGGTCAGTGTTCTTTAAGGCTGCATCATATCGTAAAGATCTCTTGAAGACATTGGCTGAGTTGGTGCAGTCGCCAGTTTATCCCGGTGTATTGGCTAGGTTTAAGACTGCACCACATTGATATCTTAGATTGATGTGATTTAGGTGTCATAGTCTGACTCTTCATCGGTTAAGTTCGACACCTCTTTCTATTATATCTGCTTCATGTTTTATACCGTTCATCTAAATAAAGCATGCTCGATACTTTGAAATATTATTATGTTCATTGTGACTAGCTATTATCTTGGTTAGGTCCAATATTTTTATTATGACTATTTTTATGATACTGATATGTTATTTGGTGTGTTTTATTTATTTCTATCGAAGTGCAAGCTGATAGATTATCTTTAATTTCATGTTCTATTCTTGCGCGCTCGGGAGATACCCATTGGCCCTTGTCCGCGATTATCTCGTCTCATCAGCTGATGGTGTATTCAGCCTGATCATCCTATAGTGGTCATCGGCCCTATGGCCGATCGACATATTCGCTCACGATTATTTTATCCTCAACATAGTCATCGGCTTGGCAGTCGATCGGCTCTACTACTAACGCTATTATTTTCTTTGATTCCTTATCGATTATAGGATCAAACTGATTGGCACACTCATAACCTTCTTTTCTAAGATTATAGGATCTACAATAGAGTTAAGCAGATTTCAGACCACGCGTGTGACCAAAAACTACACCCAACACATACATAGACCAACCAATCAATTCTTTGCTAAAAAAGTCATAAAATAAAGTGATTTCACGATGTTTGACAAAAAGTCATAAAATAAAGCGATTTTGTGATGAATGGTTGTATCTGTTAACATATATGACATAAAAATTTATGATCTTTCAAGTAGAATATTAATTATTAATTTTTTTCCTATATAACGATATATATGATGCACTTATCAGTCAAACTAAATGGTTTTAGCTTAATTATTAGTTAAAAGTAAAAATATTAATTTTCCTATATTCTACAATATTTTATATTGTATAATCTATATTGTACAATGGAGGGTGGATAAGATAATTTTGATCTAGTTGTAAAAAAAGTTTGACTATAGACAAGAATATATATATATATATATATATATATATATTCTTAAATATGGACAATATAGTTAAGTATTTTGTTAATAAATTTAATAATTTATAACTGTCAACAACTAATTTTGTTTTTTCTCATCTTAACTCATATATACTCAACTTATTTAAACCTCCTATATTTATTAGGTAATAAGAAAAGAGAAATCGTCGATATTTTCAGTTTTATGCCGCCCCCAATCCTTTACGTCCACCACCGTGTTCGCCTTATTCCTCCCACGCTTCGTCGGCCAAAACCCTAGCCTCCCCCTCGCCGCGTTGCCCCGCAGCCATGGCTAGCTACGGCGTAGACACTAGGCCGGTCGCGGCTGCTGGAGGCGGCGGTGAGGGTGGGAGTGTGGCGGCTGCTTGAATTACGAACGACAAAGTGTAACAAATTCCAATCCATCAATGCGCCGGCACTATGCGATGCTGCTCCGCCGCGCCGCCTCGCTGCCGTCCCTCCCTCTAGTGGCGTCCCTCCATGCCGCGGCGCTACGCCGGAGCGCCGTCCTCGTCCCCTCGCTCATCCATGCTTATTCTGCTTGCGGCGACCTGTCCTCCGCGCGCAACCTGTTCGACGAATTGCCGGCCCAGGGACGGACGCTCTCCGCGCGCACGGCGCTAGCCAGTGCGATGTCCGCGCACGGCCAGTGCAGGGAGGTTCTTGGACTGTTTGACGGGCTGGAGGACGATATGGATGACAAGTCGGTGACGGTGGTTCTTACCGCGTGCGCGAGGGCCGGGATGGTGGATGAGGGGAGGAAGGTGTTCGCGACAGTGACAAGGCCAGCGTTGCAGCACTACACGTGCATGGTGGAGATTCTGGGGCGCTCCGGAGAGGTGGAGGAGGCGGAGGGCCTGGTGGCGCGGATGGAGGTGTGCCCGGACAGGGTGATCTGTGCTGTGCTGCTCGCCTTGTGCCGGGTGCACGGGCGCGTCGACGTGGCTGAGAGAGTGGTCAGGTTGATGTGGCAGTATGGCATTGCATGAGCTTTGAACTTGCGGCCTGATTAGTTTGTTCAGTTGAACCCAAGATAATCTCATTTCGATGCTCGCAGCCTCCCACTGACCAGTGTGATTTGAAGTGTGATTTGAAGCTGACATGTCCTGAAAAATTAAGGCCCTAAGAAATCGAGAGGTCGCGGGGTGGTAGCAACTGGCAATGGCTGTTCTTCAAGTTCACATTCTGTAATGTAGTACAACAGAAGCCCCATTGGTGCAATCTTTGCAGTTTGAGGCCTCGTTTTGAATGTGAAAACTTTTCATTCTTTGCTCCTCCGGGAATTGACCTGGGTTATTGGAGGAAGATAAGAAATGGATGAAAAGTTGGTAACAGTTGTTCTCGCAGTGTTCAAGCCTCAAGCCGGGCAGCACTCGGACTGGGACAGCTTGCTAGTGAAATGTAGAATTTATAGAAGGCTATATTAGTGTTGTGCATAGCTGGGCCATATTTTGTTAGTGAATGAATCAAGTAAACATCAATGCGTTTTGCTGCTGGCCCCTATATGGATGCATAGTTTGGCATCTACCACACTGAAATGCCTGTCGGTTTTCTCATTTTGCAGATTGTGCCTGTCCTCACATTAATTCTAATGGATCCAGGCACTGCAGCACAAAGAGCAGAAACCAGTGACTGTCATACATGAGAAAATGTTGAAGAGCGTGGTTTCAGTCACATTTAAAAATTTGTGCAAAACTGTCAAACTTGTTTGACCATTAAGGTAAGGATTTTGTCAAATATGCTGTCACTGGTGAGATTTGTTAGGAATTAGGATAAGAAGCTTCATTGTTCTGGCTAATCTCATGTCATGGGAATTGCAACTAATGCTTTGCAATGAATATAAGCATTTCTTGCAAATGGAGTTGGGGCCTGTTATGGCATCTGATATGGGACATATCACATATATATAAGTAAACTATCAGTTATGATGATTAAATTTTCTAGTTGGTGGGAAGCATTTGTTTGTCATTTGATTGGAGCTCCTGACATTGTCGGGACAACTTTTAAATATGGCTGTAAAAGAATACACAGTCCGGCCTATAAATTCAGAGATTCTGGTACAAGTGAAGCCTGATAGTGCCAACTGGTAGGAGAAGCAGATAAACCCAGAAGCATCTCCATCTTAATCTTTTCTTGAATTCGTATGAACTAATCAAGCAAAGAGCTATAGACGCATCTTTTTTACATACAAGCATGAATTTTTGTGGTTGTCCGGGAACTCTTTCGTGTGTCAGATATTGCTATGCTGATGCTGACAGATGCAGATGACTGAGAAACATCAACAGAAGATGGTTGGTGGCCAAGAGACCCTGCAAACTAGCTGCCTGCTAAGAAGGTACTAAAGATGTTACTGTAATGGCGTTTTCTGACAGAGAATTCAGCACCGCATTTTCCAGAGGTTAAAGATATAGTTTTGTACTGGATTTTGATCCCGGTGTGTTTGCTCAAAGGCTATGTTGTTCTTGTTGTCTACCAAGAACAACTCAGCCGTTGCTTTCGGTATTTTTAAGGAGCTGCAGTGAAATTCTGCATGAATCCAAGCTAACATGTCGTGCAATACTATGTGGGTGTTGCTTGTTGTTTTTTTTCATCGTTCGTGCTAATCTGGCTGAATACATCAAACAAATGTGTTTTCCCATATCTGTCTTCTCCTGGTAGTGGATAAGTATGTTGGGGTTTTGAGCTTGAGGCCTCTTCACCACTAGTCTTCTGGAGAAAGTCGACTGCAGGGAATCACATATTCATATATCATATTTTAGACAGTAGCCTCCGAGGTTTTTTTGGTGTGCGAATAGTTTCGAGTGGGCGGGAAGAGCTCTTGAATGATTGAATAACTGAGAAACCAAGTTGAGATGTACCTTGGTTTCAGTCTGTGATGAGTGATTGATAAGTTCTTTTCTTGATGAAGGGGTTTTCTTCGAAAGGATTTAGAGGTCTTTGCCGAAGGAGTTCGATAGATGCTAGCTGCATAAGTATGCAGCGGAGTATGTTTGTCGAAGGGGTTCGATAGAATACATTTTGGAGGTTGTATTGTAGGATTCAGTACTTTGGTGGTGCACTGGAGTATGCACCGGAGGGTGTTTTACCTGGAGAGGCCTTTGGGTTATTGAAAACACTTGGTTGCTTGTCGATGGTGTGCAGATGTCTTTGGAGGCGATGGGACGGTCAACACAGCAGGTGATTTAAGTCAAGCGAGGAGCTTGATGCTGAGTAAGCGAGAATCTTGGTGCTAGAGGTTCACGGAGGCTGTGTGAAGTCGATGTCGGTCCTTGGATTGAAGGTGCGCCAGTCGAAGGCAGGAAGTGCGGAGGGGGACTCCGTATGAAGATACCTCAAGGCAAAGTCTTCGGAGGCGAGACACTTCGAAGGAGTGATTTAGAAGGAGGCTCTTCGAAGGTTGGCAGACAAAGTCCTCAAGAGTGTGGCAAAGTTGACAAGTGTGCTCCGGACGGAGGCACTTGAAAGGACACCTGACGAAGGTCTCAGAAGTTAAGATGCATCGAAGGCATGGTTCGGAGAAGGCTCTTCGGGAATGTGCTCTAGATGGAGACACTACGAAAGAGTGCTTATGGAGATGATTCATGCGGAGACCTTGGACTAAGGAGGGACTTCGAAAGATTTTGTGTGAAACCCTTTGGAGGGAGGTACTTCGAAGGTGAGGCTTCAAAGTTAGAATGTCTTGATGTGCTTCGATCATGCATGGCTTCGGTACACGGATGGGTGGCGTTCGGGCTAAGTAAAGCTGCGAAGCTACGATGGTCTACTCTGAAGGTGGTGGTGTAAAGGCGCCAAGGGTTTTGACGGCTTCGGCTCAATATCGTTACTCTGTATCAAGACAGACTTTGAAGTAGCGAAGCACCTTTTGGTTCGAACCCTACAGACGAAGTCATTTAGGAACTTCAGAGTGCGAAGGGGGCTTCGAAGTTTCTAGTCTGCAAAGTTGTTACAAAAAAGGAGCTTCCAATAAAGTAGACTACCTGTTGTACCCTGTGACTACTTGTGGCAGAAAACTTGTAACACTAAGGGTATTGTTGTCATTTCACATGTCTGAGTTGTTCTATAAAAGGAGAGGCAGGCTAAGGTCTAGGCCAATACTTTGTCTAGGTTTAGAACTTTCTGCACTTATTGTAGCTCAAAGCCAGCTGCTACAAACTTGTACTTAGATTTGTGAGTTTTTTGTGTTCCCTATTCTTACAATGAAATTTCTATTCTGTTTCTGATTTATTGATTGCATGAATTTGTATTTGTGTTCTTCGTACTGCTTGTGTTGAGTTTTTGCAATGTCCTTCATTTCGTGCAAACCAGTGTGTTTTTCTCTATGTTCTTGCTGTTGAAGTGTACCTGTCATTTTGGGTGCAAAGGATGTGTTATTTGGATTGTTATAGTACGTTTGCTCTGAGAACTAGAGCTATATCCTCGAGTATCTCTAGCAAAGTACTATCTAGTGTTAGGAGTACGAAGCCTACAATTTTCACTGTGCCATTTTTCTTAAGTGTTGTTTGGTGTCTGTTCCAAGAAAGAGGAGAAGGCGAAAGACATCACCGACCTTTGATTCATGGCCGACAGCATCCACAACATTGATGATCTAGACTCATCTGAGGTAACTCTATCCCATGATCAACCGTCTATCAAAGTAGATGAACTGAATGATACCTTGGTTAGACAGGATAGATTACTTGTCAAAGCTGTTCATGAAGTAAAAGAACTTAGACTTAGACATGAATCTACATGCATTGAACTTGCCATGCTTAGATCTAAGTCTGATGATGTTGAATGTGAGTCTTGTCTTGTTGTCATGAGTGAGCTTGCCTAGCTTCGTCTGTGCACGCTCAAGCTATCGATAAGCTTGAGATTACGAAGAGGCAACTTGTTGAGGTGAAGTCTAGACCTGATACTTCTGATGCTTATTTAAATTGTCATTTACTTATTGATTGCATTAGTTTAAGAGATGAGCATGTGAAGGAGTTAGAGGCTAGATTGGAGAGTGATGAGTGTTCTAAGGATGCGCAACCTGCTTGTGCCACATGCATCACTCTGAAGGCCAACTCAACTTTGTTAGAGGGTAAGTAGAAAAACTCATGACTAAGAATAATTACTTTCTCTCTATGGTGGATAAATGCACTGAAGGAAAGGGTAGCATGAATTTGCTCTTGGTCAAGATCAAGATGTGTTTTGATAGGGCAGAGTTAGCTTTAGGGTTGGGTTTTGAGAGAACTACTTCAAATGCTTCGAGCAAAATTGTATTCACTTCACCCACTACCCTTTAGAAAGGGAGAACCTAGTTAGACACTCCAAAAAAGCCCAAGAAAATCATCCAGCTAGTTAAGAAAACTCCACCTCCACCAAAGAAAGCCCCTCAGCAGGAACCCAAGTAGTCTGGAGCCTGTGAGGATAGCTCCTAAGACTCATGTACCTATCCACAAGAAGATTTTTCATTGTTCATATTGTCAACGGGTTGGTCATTTAGTTGGTTTTTGTTTTTGTCGCATCAAAGATGAGCGACACTCTTAGGAGATGAGTTTTCAGTACATTCATTACCTATCTTTAGGTATGCATGAGTCTATGTCTTGCTCTCGTCCTATGTTTGTCAATGCTCCCCATGTTCTCATGAGAGATTTTCCTATCGTGGTGTACACCATGTTTCATATGGTGTTAGATCATGTGTTAAAGGCTTTGGTCCTCGATAGGTGGGGAGACATTGTCATTTTTCTGGTCCTCATGTTGTAGGTAGACCTCACACTTTTCATCATGTTTCATATCCTGTGCGTAGACAGTCTATTACTAATTTGCCTGCTACTCGAGTCTCTCAGTGCTAGATGTTTCGTTAGTTTTTCACTCAACCTAGCACTGAGCGACCAATATTTTCTAATTTTGTGTAGGTAGCGGACGGAGGCCTGATGAACAAGTGGATCATGGATTCCGGTTATTCGTGCCATATGACCGGGAATGCATCATGGTTCTCCATCCTCACCTCAACCAAGAAAAAGGAGTACATCACCTTCGAGAACAACCGAAGTAGTAGAGTGAAAGATAAAGGTGTGGGAAGAATCAACGAGAACTTCACTCTCAAAGATGTTGGTTTGGTTGGAAATTTAGGGTGCAATCTGCTTTCTGTATCTTAGTTGTTTGATGAGGCCTTAGAAGTACATTTCAGACGCGATACTTCTTAAGTACTCAATTCTGATGGCGTTTTAATTTGCATGATTCTGAGAATCGGGTGGGTTTTTGGAGCTGACTTTTCTAGATCGACTAATTCTTATTGTTTAGTTGCACAACCATCTTCTAAGCTCTGGATGTGTCATATGACAGTAGGGCATATGAGTTTTGATTTGCTTGCTTGTTTGAGTGCCCTAGGTCTGATTCGAGGATTGCCCAAGATCAAATTTGAGAAGAACTTAGTTTGTGCTCCTTGTCAACATGGAAAGATGGTTGCCGCCTCGCATTGACCAGTTAACATTGTGATGACCGAACAACCCGGAGAACTTCTCCATATGGACACTGTAGATCCTTCTTGGGTTAGTTCTTTAAGTGGCAAATAGTATGCCCTTGTCGTGGTGGATGACTTTTCCCGCTATTCTTGAGTCTTCTTTCTAGCAAGCAAGGATAAAGTGTTTTCACACTTTTATAGCTTATCTTTAAGGCTTTTTACTGAACTCTTGGGTACAATAAAATTTATTCGAAGTGATAATGGCACCGAGTTCAAGAACAACCTCTTTTTGACTTTTGAATGGAGAATGGCATAGAACACCAATTCTCTGCTCCACGGGTTCCTCAACAGAATAGAGTTGTTGAGAGAAAGAATCACACTTTGGTTAAGATGACTACGGTGACGTTAGATGAGCACAAGATTCTTAGAAGGTTTTGGGCTGAGGCTATAAACACTGCATGTTACATCTCAAACCGAATTTTTATGCGCTCAATTTTAACTTGACATCTTATGAGTTGCGTTTTGGGAGAAAGACCAAGGTTACTCATTTTCAAGTATTTGGTTGTCAGTGTTTTATCCTATAACGTGGAAATTTAGACATTTGAGTCGCGATCTTCAGATGGGATCTTTTTGAGTTATACCGCTTGTCATATGGGGCCGACACTACTAGCGCCGGGCCCGTGCCGAGGATGGTGCACAGGCCGAGCTGACTGCACTGGTCGATTCTTGATTATTATGTAAGATAGGGATTTTGTTGTTTCCCTTAATGGCTAAGACTCAAGTTAGTTAGTAGGCCTTTAAGGCAGAAGGTAAGCAATAAAGAGTTCTATTCTCTAATCTACTAAATTCTGCCAAGTCCACCTCCGTTCTTCAAGGTAGCGCGACAAGGGGATACTCTTGGTATGACAGACTTAAATCTTTTCTTCTTGAGCACGGGTATTTAATGAGATCAGTTTATAAAACCCTTTTTATTCTCAAACATGGCAAAGATTTCCTCCTAATTTAGATTTATGTTGACGATATCATCTTTGGTAGCTCTTCTCATGCTTTAATTGCAAAGTTTGTAGATACCATTAGCAGGGAGTTGGAAATGTCTATGATGGATGAACTCACTCTTTTTCTTTGTTTGCAAATCAAGCAAAGCAAATAAGGTACCTTCGTTCATTAGAGGAAGTACACCAAGGACTTTCTTAAGAGATTCGACATGGCTTATGCGAAGCCCCTCACCACTACGATGGCTACTTCGGTAGCATTGGATCCGGATGAGGACAGAGAAGAGGTAGATTAGAAGGAGTTCCAGAGCATGATCGGCTCCTTCCTCTACCTGACAGCTATGAGGCCGAACATACACTTTTTAGTATGTTTGTGCACTCGTTTTCAAGCTTCTCCAAGGGCTTCACACCGACAAGCGGTAAAACGCATACTCAGGTATCTCAAACATACCCTTGCATTCAGCATTTGGTATTCTGCATCATCTTCTTTGTGCCTTAGAGGATTTTCAGATACAGATTTTACTGGTTGTTGAATTGATAGGAAAAGTACCTATGGTACTTGTCATTTTCTAACGTCATCTATTGTTTGGTGGTCTTCTCGTAAACAGTCTAGTGTTGTGCAATCCACAACTGAGGCTGAGTATATTGCTGCAACTAGCTGTTGTTCACATATTTTATGGATGGTTTGCACTTTGTGGGATTTTGGGTTGGATTTTAAGAGTATTCTACTTTTCTGTGATAACACTAGTGCAATTAGCATAGCGAACAACCCGGTTCATCATTTCAGAACTAAACATATTGATGTGAGATATCACTTTGAGAGAGACTAGAACCAGTTTGTCGATATTTTTATCAAACCTCTTGATGCTTCTAGGTTTGCTTATTTCCGTGGGGATCTTGGTATTTGTTATCCTTATGGAATTTTGTGAGGAGGAGAATGCTTTATTTGTTCTGCATAAGCTTCTGTCATATGAGTGATTGCATTTACATATTTTTTCTTATGTATGCCTTTGTATAATTATCATGATTATGTTAGCTCAGCTCTTGTTAATATGACTGTTTTCACCATAAGCATGATTTTAATTTGAAAAATTCAAAACATGATCACTACTTAAGTTGGTATCTAGCATGTGTAGGCTAATTGCTTTAGCTATCTTTTACATACCTGGTAGCTGAAATCCTTTATCTTGGGTGCAAACATGCAACTTGAATATTTAAATGCTTTTCATGGAAATTTTGTTCTGTAAAATGATGAGAATAATTTATATCCATGTCTTTTGTGCTAAGATTGAAAAGATCTAGGCGGATTTGTCTTGTCGCAATATCTCTATTCTAGACTGCTTACCATAACACCTTGTATGAACTAGGATATTGTAGTGTTTGTCAAAATCATTGCTTTAAGTTTCTGACAGTCTTTTCTTAACCTAAGCTTAGTTTTATTGGTTAGTATAAAGTTGACAAGCAAATAACCCCTAACACTAAAATAAAAAAGAATCTAATATCATGAAAATATTATATAACAAGTTTACTGAAGCTCCCTATTTCTGGATATGCCTTCATAGGTAGATATTTGCTAGCTTTTGTAGTTCATGCCTTATCATTTCTAGGTTGCTAGTCTAAGTGGTGATCCTTTTATTTTAAAAAATCTGAAAATGAATTGCTTAAAATTGGAAATTTGATTTTATTGTTCGGAGCTAAGCACATATATGTTAAGACACTTATGATTGACATCTTTTGCACTGTATATCCTTGCACTCAAGTATCTCAGAAGCTTTGCATCAGTTTGTTGCTCCTTGATTCTTGCATTGCCAAAGGGGGAGAAATATGCAAGGGAGACAAATCATCCCAAATGGGGAGAATAAGCTTTTCTGATGTTGTGGTTAAGGGGGAGAATTTTTAAAGGGGAAACTTTTGCGTGGATTTTATCATCGAATGGGGAGAATTTGAAAAAGGAAAACTCCATTTTATATTAAGTGACATGCTTTGGTTCTTTTTTGAGTTTTTATGGTCAATTGTGTGCTGAAAGTTTATTTTTTTGAATTTGAATTTGGATTGTCAATGCACTCATCAAGGTGGAGATTAAGAAACCAAGTTGAGATGTGCTTTGGTTTCAGTCTATGATGAGTGATTGACAAGTGCTCTTCTGATGAAGGGGTCCTCTCCAAAAAGATTCAGAGGTGTTTACCAAAGGGGTTCGATAGATGCTAGCTACACAAGTATGCAGTAGAGTATGTCTATTGAAGGTGTTCGGAAGAATACATTTCGAAGGTTGTACTATAGTGTTTGGTACTTTGGTGGTGCACTGGAGTATGCACCGGAGGGTGTTTTACCCGGAGAGGCTTTCGGAGTATCAAAAACACTTGGTTGCTTGTCGATGGTGTGCATGTGTCTTTGGATGTGACCAGACGGTCAGCACAGCAGGTGACTTAAGTCAAGCGAGGAGCTTTGTGTCGGAGGGTCACATAGGCTATATGAAGTCGAGGTCGGTGGTCCACTCCGGAGGTGGTGGTGTGAAGGCGCCAAGGGCTTTGACGGCTTCGGCTTAAAACCATCACTCTGTATCAAGACAGACTTCAAAACTAGCGAAGCACCTTCGGGTTTGAAGCCTACTAACGAAGTCACTCAGACACATCATAGTGTGAAGGGGCTCCGAAGATTCCAGTCTGCAAAGCTGACACAAAAAGGAGCTTCCAATAAAGTAGACTACCTATTGTACCCCCGTCACTACATGTGATAGAAAACTTGTAAACCCTAAGAGTACTGTAATCACTTCACATGTCTGAGTTTTCCTATAAAAGGAGATGCAGACATAGGGCTTGGGAAACACTTTTATCACATGGGCTAGGTTTAGAACCTTCTGCACTTATTATAGCCTAGAGCCAGATGCCATAAACTTGTACTCAGATTTGTGACTTTTTTGTGATCCCTGTTTTTGCAATAAAATTTTTATTTTGTTTCTGATTCATTAATTGCATGAACTTGTATCTGTGTTTTTCTCTGTGTTCTTACTGTTGAAGGTATATCCTTGATATGACCATGCCAGCATCGGCAACATCGCCGACCTCTCCGTCCTCGGCTGACCCCTGGGGCTATCTTCGTCTCGCCCGACCCTTGAGCGCAACCATGCCATCTTTGACAACCTCGCTGACCTCTATGCCAACCAAAGCCCTTACTGAACCAATCACTTGTAGCCGAGCGAAAAAGATACAACAACAGGTGCACGTGCTACTTTATGAATTTCAACTAAATTCTAATGAGAACTTTATGTTGTCTAAGTCTTGTATGTTAATATTGTATAGGTTCACTGAAGTGGAAGGGCCGAATACATAAAGGAGAATCAAAGAGAAGAACCACGTTCGAGTCAAACCAGCATGATAGAAACAACCAGAAGAAATAGTCATATATTTTGAATCCCAAAAGCTATGAAGACCAATAAGGATTTTTTTGAAATCTCTTGAAGTCTAGCTTGCAATGCTTCTAAGGCCGACCTCTTTTGATCTTCCAGTGAGGAGGCCGACCCTTTTTTGTACTGACTGGTCAGAGGGTGAATAGTGTGCTTGATGACCAAGTTTTCGTATTAAACTGTTCATTCTATGAAGTTTCATTATTCATAATATATATGATGTGAAAGATTATCAAGTCATCTTTCCAACGCATCTAGCCCCACACCATTTGGAGATTCCTACGTGGAGTTATTATCAAAACACTAAAGGCTGCGCAGAAGTCAAACAGTAACGTGGAATCAACTCTAGAGTTCTTTCCGTGGAGGCCCTTTCACATTAGCCAGTTAAATCACTTTTTTTCATGTTTATACCTATCTAAGAGGGTTGTTACTAGTATAAATACTCTCTTACTACTAAGATGTAAGGCTACTTTTAGATGATTTGATAATCTAAGTGATTTGTGCAGCCTAGCTGTTGAGTGCTTACTCAAACCCCTCTTCTTCCTTGTTCTTCCTGGACTTGTGAAGAGATCCTTATGGGATCCACTAGTTCGTGATTTGTGGGTTCTAGTATGGCTTCCTCGCATTTTGTGTATGGATTAGCTCCGGTTGTGGTTCTGTGGTCGTTTAGAGATTGAGTCAAAGTCTACGTGGTTTCGGTGTCTCTCTCCGTCGCTTGGTCGCATCCGACCTTGGTCAGGTATAAAGCTAGTTCCCTACGTCAGCAAATTTACCTTATATTTCCACTGTCTCCATAGCCAATCATCTTGTTCATAGACCTATTGTCGTGAAGATCAGGCCACCCTAGTACCGAATATAGTTTGGTACGTATCATCTGGTATCAGAATTTTCATTGTGACGGTAGGTCTTACCGTCATCCATAGGGAAAACTACCCTAGCATCGTAACGTCCCTAACACACACGAAACATGCAAGAATAGAATAACGGGAACATAAGAAAGTATCACAGGCAATTATATTAACTATGACATAACATGGCCTTCTTCACATGGTGATCTCCATCTCCATGGCTCCTGTCATCGAGTGCATGCCCCCGGCCTTCATGAAGAGTACTAGTCCATCTCGCATAGGCTATACTAATTACATGGGTCGGAGCACCATGGAAATGACATGCAAACCGTAATGAATTTTACATCAGCCTCAGGCTGTAAATAACCATGACACGCATGCCATATTTAATTTATATTCATTGCATGCATCCCATACATCATATTTATACAAGGCCATGTAGTCACAGCAGTCTCTGCAAAACAAAGTTAGGCGAGCAATCTACAAATGATTAGATTCTAGATCTAAAAAGCCCGGGTCAGCAAGCTCGTTGTTTCAAAATCGCGCGGTTCGGAACTTCTGATCTGGTATCGGAACTTCTGATCTGTCAGAACTTCCGATCAATATCGGAATCCTGCATCGCAACAATTGCCTTCTGTATCAAATCATTATTCGATATCGGAACATCTGATCAGTATCGGAACTTCCGATCCGCCATCAGAGCTTACAATCACATCGGAACTTCCGATCTGCCGTGGACAAAAACATATCTAATCTATTTTTCCACCATGTATTTCCATACATGAGGGATCCAGATCGAACACTACGCATGTCGGCTCTAATACCACTGTTGGGGAATAAGGGATCTACGCTAGCCGGCAAATTCAAAATTTCCACCCTATGGCCCCAGGCTCATGTGCGTATGAGATCATAGATCGGTACCTTCTATCACAAGACGTGCTAGGTGTAGTGGAAGAAGATGTTGGAGCAGCGCGTCTAGCCTCTCCTTGCTTCGTCCTTGCCGTACTTTGCCGATCCGATCGATGAAGATAATGTAGTTGTTCGCATGTATACATTCACGATTGTCAGTATTAGAGCAACACCTCCATGGAGTCCACACGTACAGGGATGGAGTACCTCCCACGGCAGCGTGCTAGCACCGCACGTGAGAGATGGGGATCCTTGACCTCAACATTTGAGATCAAGAAGGGGAGAAGAGAACTCTTGGGTGGCTAGGTCTAATCTAGACTTATTGATGTACCCAAGACATCCTCCACCTCTCCCTATACAGGGTTGAGGGTCCCTGGTTTGTGCTTATCCCGAAACCATAACAAATATAATCTGTTTGTCTATGTTGGAACTTCTGATCCTGTATCAAAACTTCTAACAGGGTATTTCAGGTTTCCTGATACAGTACGACACACGACATATCCAATCTATTATCACCCTCCTCGGAACTTTCGATTCCATATTGGAACATTCGATCAGTACAAAATTCCTCGAATTCCAAATTGGAACTTCTAGCTCGTCGTAACTTACGATACCATATCGGAACTTCCGAAGCAACAATTTGCTCTCTGTATCGAGACCAGAAATTAGTCGAAACTTCTGATACTACTATCAGAACTTCCGATCCATTGAATTTTCTTGGGCATATCCTTCACTAGAGTGGGTGAACACTCCTATGGCACCTTTGACCTCATGAGGTTAGAATGGTGTCGTGGGGTGATGTTGGGAAGGAGGCCCTATTGAGCAGATAAAATGCTCAGCTGTAACACCCCCAATTTTTCAAAACAATAAAAATATTATTAAATTCAATTTATTGGAATTATTATTTCAGAAAATACTTTTAAATCTCTTTTATACCCTTTTGAACTACAACATGGAGTAGATGCCCAAATCAGGAGGTGAAACTTTTTGTATATGATCCTAAGACCAAAATATAATTTTGAGAATTTTTATAAATTTTTACCAGCCTTGGAAGTAGCCCTAATATTCTAATCTATTTTCTGGAATTATTTTTATTCAGAAAAGTATTGGAACAGTAATGGGCTCCTCCCCTCCCTTCTCTCTCTCCCGGCCGGCCCAGCCCGTCACCGCGCTCGCCTTAGACTGACACATGGACCCCACCTGTCGGCGCCGAAACGTTTCCCCTCGCGCGCGAACCCGACACCTCGGCCCCACCCGTCAGTCGCCACCCTCGCCCGCTCGCGCTCACTGGCCAGTGGCCCCCGCATGTCAGTTTCGCCTTCAACCTCCCGCCGTCGCCCCCAAATCGCGCCGGCCGACGACCTCGCCCTCGGATCCGCCTCGCCGGCCCGCCCCGCATTAATTCGTCGCCATTAATCGTTCCCCCGCGTCGCGTCGACCGTTTCCCCCCGTTAAACAGCGCCTTTACGCCACGGGATCGCCGCTCCGCGTGCATGGCTGAGCCATCGCCGGCGAGTAAAAGCCCTCGGCCGGTTTCCTTGCATGCGAGCCCTCCCCGGTGTCCTATTTAAGCCCCAGCCTGAGCCGCGTCCGACCCCCACGCTTGATCGCCTCGAGAACGAACAGAACACTCGCAATTCACGTTTTAGCGCCCACCCTCTAATTCACCTCCGGCCACCGCTCGCCGTCGCCTCGGACCACCCCGGCCCGCGCCTCCGCCACCGTCGTGACCGCGAGAACGACCCCGACCTCGGCCACCCCTCCGCCGACGTCGAACCCCGCCGGATCGCCGTCGCCGTCAAGGACCCGAACGCCTCCACCGCCTACGCTCGTCGCCGGCCTCACTCCGTCGACCCCGGACCACCGCAACGGTACCCTTTTGTTCCCCTCGGTACCCCCTTTCCGTTTTTAGCCCTAGCTAGGCTAGATAGCCCTCGACCTCGCCGGAATCGCTCGCCGTCGTACCACTGGAGTCGGGGAAGAAGGGGTACTTTACCCCCCGACACGCACTGTGCCGGATTCAATCCTGGCCGTGCGATCCAGATCCAACGCTTGGATTAAATCATCTGTTCGGTTTAATCCTGGCCGTCGGATCTGAGTGAAGCGGTACGGTGCGATCTCGTGCGTCCGTTTGTTTTAAAACCCCGCGTTTAATCCTGTGCGTCCACGTGGTACCGGTTCGAACGTTTTAATCCTGGCCGTCCGTTGCCACTTGCGCGTCCCGCCTCGCCCTCGCGCGTCGGATCTGGATCCGACGGTCCAGATCGACCCGGCGCACGCGCACAGTGTGCGGGTTCACCGTGGGCCTGGCTCACCGTGGACCCGAGAGGTTTAAAATTTGAAAATAAATTCCAGAAATGCTTTTAAACTTGCAAAATTCATATCTAATGCATTTGGACTCTAAAAATTACCATTCCAATTTTAGAAAATTCATAAAATTATTCTCTACATGTTTATGCCATAAAAACAGTAGGTTTATTTTGACATTTTCATGTTTATTCAAATAATTACTCAAAAGCCTTTAGGATTAAAATATGGATTAAAATATTTAAACTTCAGAAAAATTATTATTAATTTCCTTTCTGTTCATTCACTGAAAACCACCAAATTGACATGAACTTTTCATTTCACACTTATTTGAGGATTTAATATGACCTTAATCACATTTAAACATTTGTTTTCTAAAAAGGACAACCCTTCATTTTAATCCCTTTAAAATTATTTATAAAATCCAGAACCTTAACCTTTGAGTTTATTTATTCAAACCAACTTTAACTTATGTGTTTATAATGTAATGTTATACTGTTTGATTGGATGTTATGTTCTTTTTATTTTACTTTATATTAAAAAGACTACGACGTCGCCGAGGAGCCGGAGTACTTCCCCGAAGTCCCTCCCTCTCCCTTTGAGCATATTGAACCCATGTCTGAATTGACTATCGCTAAAACACATAGGTTATGTATATGCATTAGTCAAATGAACCTTTACATTATATTTATTTAGGATCCCCCGACCTTGATGTGCAACCCAAGCCATGCTATCTCGCCTAACCTCCTTGTCACCATATGATCAATGATATTAGCTAGTGTCCAATGTATTGGCACGGCCGCTATAGGATAAAAATGAGTCGTAGTGAAATGGTTCTATTATATGATCCCGTTACTTCTTATCTTTGGAAAATCTGTTGGTGATGAGTCATGGTTGTGAGTGTATGCATGGTGGGTTCCAGGTGCAAGCTAGGGCATTGGTCAGTCGCACCCGGGGCACTATAAGGACCGGTCTGAGGGATCCGTTGCAATACACTTACGTACTAACCACAAGTCTAGTGGGTAAGTCCTAACTAAGGTATGAGTTGTTCCAAACCGAGGCCACCATTTGGAGATGGGTCAAGTTGCACCTGCGGGTGACTTGTACCAATGTGGCGCAAAAGGGGGTGCGACGTTAGCCGGGATGCGGCCCGGCGCGCCGGCGAAACCTAGAGCGGGTGGTTATCGCTTGGAACATCTCATATTGAGGTTTTGGCACGAGTTCCCGTGGTATGGGTCATCTCGTTGAGATGAGTGCGTGCCTTGTGGGTACAGTAGTACATCTCTGATCAGAGTCTTAAATCTTTTCGAAAAGCCGAGCCCACGGTCAAGGGCGGGTTGCGTGACATCCCCCAGTTAGTTTATTTTGAATATGAATGTGCATGATGGATTGACATGTAAGGACCGTTGTGCGAGGAGGTAAAACGTACTCCTCGAGTTAGTTGATGTTGATGATGTTCATATTTACTTTCCGCATGATTAAAATATGATTACACTAAATGCCATAACTGCAATTGCTTTATTCCGCATTGTTAGCCTTTATCCTTCCTTGTTTATTATCCTGCATTATTACTTGCATTTGCGGTGGCTTGTTGAGTACTTTTTGTACTCATACCCGTTGGACCCCACAGAGGATGCTTATCTTGAAGATGGTCTGGAGTAGCGACCCAGTCAAGAAGAAAGATCCTGAAGAAGACGTTCGTCATGCCGTTGTTTAATTACTTTATTACTATTTTTACTAAAACAATGTTGTAATAAATATGGTCTGCGTACCATGAATTTTATCGTATGTACGTTGTCGCATGATGAACCTCTTGTATTATTGTTTTTCTATGGAAATTCAATAATGTCTCGATTTTGTTAAATCGGGGCGCGACATCGGCCTTCGTCTTCTCCAACTCCCCCGCCCTAGTGCCCAGGTCGATGGCTCGTGCACTTGGGAATGCTTTGAAGGGGCTACATCTGAGCGGTGGTGTCTGAGATCATGTTGCGCGTGTCGTCCACTAAGGGAATGACATAATGGCAGGTGGGTCTTTGGTGTAACAGTTGATCTCAAGATGAAGTACTACGGGCAGTCGGTGATGATCTCAGAGTGGATGGCACCAGCACTCGAAGACCGAATGCCTTGCTCGGTGAGTCGACAGTGTGTGTTGAAGAAACTACTAAAAGTTCTTCACACGGTTTCACCGACTCACGGGGCTTCTCATATTCGTGAATGTTGCGGTGGAGCTACATCTGATTAGTTGTGACCCTATTGAGCACAAAAAGAGTGTAGAAGAATTTTTGTATATGTACATCTCATGAAAAATAAAAGTTCTTCTTTGTCAATATTTTTGTTCATTCGACTACGTTCAACGTCAAAAATCGACTTCTTTGATATAGACTAGATCTATATAGTGCAAGTAACATAGGTTGTATGTATGTTGTTTAGGACCATCAGCGTCACAAATAGCTGAGTAGTAGAGCGTAGCAGCTGAGACAAATAAAGGATGTCAAAAAGCCCTCCGAGGAAAATAATCTTAACAATAACTAAATCAGAGCTGATCGTGAATACATTAGTCAGAGTATCCATTTACGATTGCCCGAGTGGAAATCAATTTAGACCTGGCAAATGGTATGGAATATCTGAAATAGACATATCAATATGAATCTTTCTATGAAGGAAGAAATCGACGATAAGGTGCACACCAAAATAGCCGCTGGTACACTAAAGGATCTTGCTCCTACGATGTAAATAATGGTGATCAAGGTGATGAAGCACTAGAATGTGCAACCCATGATGCAATAAATAGAAATTGTAAAAGTTTGGATGAATTATGTAATATA
The DNA here is from genome assembly GCA_019279435.1 of Zizania palustris. Taxonomy (NCBI): domain Eukaryota; kingdom Viridiplantae; phylum Streptophyta; class Magnoliopsida; order Poales; family Poaceae; genus Zizania; species Zizania palustris. Next base: position 60,762,912 of record JAAALK010000081.1, read on the forward strand.
GCAACTGCCAATTATGTACACTTTCTATTTATTGTTTCCACAATTATAAATCTTGACCTTGAGCATGTATCGCTCATTGAATGAATGAAGGAGTCAGGTTGAGAAGATTGTAAGAAGGTAATAACAACTGAATTGTTTGACCGAGAAGAAAAATAGTAAGAGGTAAAGCATGACTTGTTGTATAAAGTTTTCGCTCAACTAGCAAGAGTTGATTGTGAAATCTATTCTCCGATCATGGGCTGATTTACATTTAGGAATATAATCTCGATGGTAGTCAAATATTGAAATCAACCAAGAGTTGAAAGAATCAACATGAAGATGAAAATTGACTTGAAGTCATATTATGTTGATTAATAAATTAATTGATGTTGTTATTTGCATGGGATCTTGGACGGAAAATTGTATGAAGGTATATGAAGTACCATGTCTTGAACCAAGATAGAAAGAATAGTCAGTCTTAGTAGTATATAATATATATTCCTCTAAAAGAAATGCTATATAAATAATGAAGATCCCTGAATAGACTATGGGTGTGTTTGGTTCTGCTTTTGAAATCTGCTTCTACTGTGAAAAAGTAGAAGCTAAATCAAACAGGTTTACCAAAACTGCTTCTGCTGTGAAAAAACAACTTTTTTCTAGTACAAATTTGGAAGCAGCTTGGACCCTACTTTTCTGCTTCTCTGATTTTTAGTACATATTAAATAGCATGAATTCAAGGTGTCTTGATTGATCTAACATTATCTTGGTTTGTATTGCATTGTACAATTTCATGAGATAATATGTGGTTGTCAGTTACTTTATGAGATGAACTATGCACTTTTTTATTTATCTAATATATTTTCTAGTTATTTAGTTGCATCAATGTTGAGTGTTTCCTATTTATATATATGTATAGGATATTATAATGATAAAAACTATGTAAGTTATAAAAAACAATCAGCTCACAACAGTTTTTTCACAGCAGCTTCAACCAAGCGACTTTTAGCTTTTCCACAGTAGACACCCCACAACAACTTTTTCACAGCAGGTAGTTCACAATAGCTTATTCACAGCTCACAACAGAACCAAACACACCCTATGAATATGATATGAATACCGTGTGGAATTGAGGAAGTAAACTTATTGTTTGAATTTGAGTTTGAAACAAAAACACTTGCTTCATCCCTTACACCAAGAAAGTGCTAAAGGTTTCATGTGATGCTAACCTCAATGAACTGAACCTCGAGAATTTTTTCATCCCTTTGCTCTTAGAAATAATCGAGTACTTGGCCACATGCATGAGTAGGCTGATTATCGAGATGCTCCATTAAAAAGGCAGGTCCCAATATATGTCGAGGTAATATGGTGGGTATGCAGATGTCTATATACCACATGGTGAAGATTTGTACTTCTAAGACATGAACTCCCTTTACCCATTTGCAATTCAATTATTTGATATGCCTAGAGGTAGGTTGGTCTGGCATAATAATCTAGGGGATAAGAACTCTAACTTGGAGTTAGAGGACATGTTTGGGTTCATGAAAATTAACCACAAAATTATTGGCTAGATTTGCATGCTAATTAAAAATAGCTAATTATTGATTTAATTAATACTACTGAAAAATAGTAGATTAGATCAGAAAACTTACCTGCGTTTGTGTTCTGCTATCTCCGAGATTCATCCGCTGTATCTGCTCTCCACGTCGAACAGTACGCCGATGTGCAGCTGTGATGACGCCGAACATAACTGCCGCTACGCTGCTCCTCGCACCGAAAAACTTGCCGTCGAACGCGCCTCGTCAGCACGCTGCGGCAGCAAACACACTGTTGTGCCTAGGCCAACCCGCCGTGAACTGCACCGGCTGCCGTGCGCTGCATCCTTGCGCGTGCCTTGGGAAGAAACCAAAATGGCGGGTCCCACGCATGAAACCTTGCCTGCCCTCCTACCATCCGCGTGAAACGCAGCACCGAAACGTAGCGCCACTACGCGCTAGCCCCTGCGCGCTAGCCTGCTCACTGCGCCGTGAGCTGCGCGCCTACACATCATAGGCTGCAGCCTGGAAAACTTGCGCCCAGGAAATCGTCTGACGCAGCCTGCAACGGAAAGAAAATAAGGCGTCGTGATCGTGCGCTGTTGCTGCTTCCTACCACGCCTCAAACGCTAACGAGCGCCGCAGCAGGCTGCATGCGATGAAGAACAAATTGGTCGGTGACTTCACGCGTGGAGGCCGCGACAGGTGAGAGGAAAACAATGACGCCAGCGAAGAGATAACAGATGAAAACTAGCGGTGGACTATAGATTAATCTTGGGAAAAATAACTGTCGACCCTCACCCTAGGAGGTTGGGCCATATTTATAAGCAGCCCACTAACAAATGGAAAAGACTAATTTACCCCTAGGGTAAATTACACTGACTCTAAAGTAAAATTGGAAATTACAAAAATACCCTTAGATTATTCAACTGACTCGAATAACAAATACTTGAACTCAAATACTGAATATTAAAATCCTAAATAAAAATAATCATTGGTTGTCAATTTTGCGCCGAATCTGACAAAGCGTCCACCGTCTTCGCACTGGGTACCCAGATTGGGCCGAGCCGATTCCGCAGCTCTCTCAGCCCGGCAATCGCTCACCGCCTGTGTACCTGAGTCAAACCCGGTCAATAGACCACTAGATCCTCTGCCGCTCCTAGCCCATATACTCGGATTGAGCCAGCCCGACTCCACGGCTCCTCTTCCCGGCTGTCGCTCGCTGCCCGTGTACCTGAGTCACACACGCCCCAGACACAGTAGGTCTTCATGTCTTCTCTTTTGACTTCTGTTGACAATCGCTCATCACAACTAGAGCCATAAGACCCATGCTCTTCAACATGGTTCCTTAATCTCCCCCTTGATGAATGCATTGTCAACACCCTCTTCAGCAATTATTCAGAACCTGCAAAACATGTGGAAACATGAAAACAAAAAACAAAAGAAAATAGAAAGAAGAAAATAAAATAAAAGTTTAACCCTAATGACCAAAAGCCAAACAGAATCAAGAAAACGATCATTATGGTTAACCAAAAATAAAAACTCAAAACAAGTGCAATTTCAGAACTATCAACAAGGATATCTAAAGAGTAAAGGCAAAAGAGACTGAAAACTCCGCCTGAAATAAATCCCAAAGAAAGACAAAAACTCCCCCTAAACTCTTTTTTTAAAAAATCGAGTAACCCAAAATTTCTCCCCCTTGTTGACAATTGAACTCATCAAGGGAGACTAAATGCACTCTAAAGAGACACAGACACAAACTCCCCCTAAAATGCAGCTCCCCTCAAAATATGACATGAATGCAAATGGGGTGAAGGTGGAGTGTAAAAAGCATGCTTCTCAGATATGATTGACTACAATTACAACATCTAACAAGTATAGCAAAATACATACTGTCTAAGATACATGACATGATCAGTGCAATAGATGATATCTAAAGAGAGTCATTAGCACGCATTTTTCGATTTTTGCAAACAAAAGCATCACCACATTTTCTAGTTGACAAGCAAAGTAAAGCATGAGATGCAAAAGCTAACTGATATCTACCAAGATAAGCATTGTCCAGAACAAAGTGCTTCAGCAAACTTGTCATCTTTTTAAAATTTTCAAACTTTCCTTTTTCCTTTTTCATTTCTGCCAGAGGTTATTTGCATGTCAACCTTATGCTAACCGACCAAGTCAAGCCTAGGCCAGAACTGGACCATCAGAAGCTTAAGACATTGGTCTTGGCATACATTACATCGTCCTAGTTCATACCAAAGTGCTATGGTAAGCAGTCTAGAACAATGCAATGCGACAAAGCAAACCCACCTGGATCTTTTCAAATAATTATAAAAATGCATGAATTTTTCATTTTTCTGATTTTTTATCATTTTTATAGTGCATTTTTTCATGTTTAAAGCATATAGATGTCCAAGTTGCATATCTGCATCTAAGGAACTAGCTACCAGGCATGTAAAAGATAGCAAAAACACTCACCCTACATATGCTAATTACCAGAAGCAATGGTGATCATTTTTCAATTTTAAAACATAAAAGCCATGCATATGACAAACATCAGACATATCATGTGAACTGAAACAGAACATGACCATCGACAAGTAATCAAAAGCATATACTAGCTAGAGCAAGTAAATCAGGTCAATCATATAACAGAAGCAAGCTCAAAATGTGATATATGATTATGCATGATATGAACGCACACAAAAAGACTCAATAAAAAAGTAAAGAAGAAAGAAAAACTGACTTAAAATATCCTAAAAAGGTTACACGACTCCCAAATCCCCTCGCAAACGCTCAAAAGTAGACTAATCTAGGGGTTTGGTAAAAATGTCAGCCAACTGCTGATAGGTATCAATATGAACAAGATCAATGACCCCTTTCAAATATTGATCCCTCAGAAAATGAAAACACACATCAATATGTTTGGTTTTTGAATGAAGACATGGGTTTTTCCCTACACTAATTGCACTAGTGCTATCACAAAACAAAGGAACTTTGGAAGGGAAGAACAACCCAAAATCCCGCAAAGTAGAGATCATCCAAACCAACTGTGAGCAGCAGCTACATACTCAGCCTCAGTAGTAGAAAGCGCAACTCCAGATTGTTTTCGAGAAAACTAAGATACAAGCGAGGAACCAAGAAGCTAGAGAGTACCGGAAGTCGACTTGCAATCTAGCCATCACCCACCGAAATCAGTGTCTGAAAAGCCAGATAAATCAAGAGACGATGATGCAGAATAGTAAAGACCTAGATCAGGAGCATAAGTAAGGTACCTGAAAATACGCTTGACAACCTACCGGTGAGATGCGCGTGGTGAAGACTGAAAACGCGCGGACACACCCACGGCAAACTAAATGTCCGGTCTCGTCATAGTCAAGTATAGCAGCGATCCGATCATCCCTCGATACTCTCTCTCGTTGACCTTGACGTCGTTCTCGTCCTTGTCTAGGCCGCTAGATGTACCCACTGGAGTCATCTGAGGCTTCAGCTCTCCACCAAAGTCAAACTTCTTCAGCATATCCCGTGTGTACTTACCCTGGTGGATGAAAATGCCATCCTTGGTCTACTTGATCTGGAGCCCTAAGAAGTACTTGAGCTCACCCATGAGACTCATCTCAAACTCGCTGTGCATCTGCTCAGAAAACTTGGACACAAGCTCATTAGTAGAACCACCAAAAATAATATCGTCCATGTAAATCTGAGCAACCAATAAGTCTGAGCAAACTCTGAGCAAGAAAAGAGTTTTGTCCACAGAACCCATTACAAAACTGTTCCGCAACAAAAACTGCTTTAGGCGATCATACCAAGCCCTGGGGGCTTGCTTCAGACTGTATAAAGCTTTATGCAACTTGAAAACATGTCGAGGAAACTTAGGGTTCTCAAAACCGGGGGGCTGCTTAACATAGACCTCCTCCTCCTCTATATACCCGTTCAGAAAAGCACTCTTGACATCCATTTGAAAAAGCTTAAAACCTTTAGAAGCAGCAAAGGCCAAAATAATACGAATGGACTCAAGACGGGCAACAGGGGCGAAGGTCTCCTCAAAATCAATACCTTCTTTCTGGCAAAAACCCTGTGCAACTAGTTGAGCCTTGTTGCGCACCACAACCCCATCTTCACCTTGTTTGTTCTTAAACACCCACTTGGTGCCTATGGTGTTGCATCTAGGTGGCAACTTAACCAGTGTCCAAACCCGATTGCGAACAAAGTTTTCAAGCTCTTCTTGCATGGCATTTATCCAATTTGAATCAGAAAGAGCATGAGAAACGTCTCTGGGCCCAAAAGTGGCGACAAACGCAAACTCAGCAACACAGCAAGAGAACAAACTGAAGAACATAAGGATCTCTCAGTAAGATCACCGATGATGAGCTCTAAGGGGTGATCGCGCTGAACTGCTCAGGATCCTAGGTGATCTGACGTCACCTCACCGGAGTCAGCAACTAGCACCTCTGGACTCGGTTGAGAAGACACCTCATCGGAGTCAGCAAATGGCACCTCTGGACTCGGCTGAGGAGGCTTGATCGAAGTAGAAGGAGTGATCAGAGGTCCGTCCTCATCCTCAGTCGAAGTCTCAGAAGGTGTGGGGTCTGCAGGCTATGCAGAGGGCCCACCCTCATCAACAATAGGAGTGTCATCATCTTCCTCGAAGATGGACTCTCCAATCTCATCATCTCCAGAAATCTCAAAAGAAGGAGTCAGCGAAGGCATGGACTCATCAAAAGAAACCTCACAAGTCACGACAAGCAGCTGAGAATCTAGATTCCAAACATGAAAGGATCGAGAATGCAAAGCATAACCAAGAAAGACTCCATCCCAGCAACGAGACTCAAACTTGTCCAAATGCCCTCTCTTCTTGAGCACAAAGCACTTGCATCCAAACGCTCGCAAGTGACTCACCTTGGGCTGTCTACCAAACCGCAATTCATATGATGTCTTACCTAAATAAGCTCTAAGAAAAATACGGTTGGATAGATAGCAAGCCGTGTTCATGGCTTCGGCCCAAAAACGCCTAGGAGTCCTATGCTCATCGAGCATCGTCCTGGCCATCTCGAATAGTGTGCGGTTCTTTCGTTCCACAACACCGTTCTGTGGGGGAGTGTAAGGGGCCGAGAACTGATGATCAAGACCCTGATCACTACAGAAGTTGATGAACTGAGAGTTCTTAAACTTAGAGCCATTGTCCGAACGAATTGCTCGCATCTGACCATTTTTCTCATTCTTCAGCTTCAAATCAGGTCATGAACAAACTGAAAAGCCTCATCCTTAGACTTTAGAAAGTAAACCCACAAGAATCGAGAAAAATCATCAACTATCACAAGGGCGTACCACTTCCCACCGACTGAGTGTACTCGAGCTGGACCAACTGTATCCATGTGTAACAGCTCTCCTAGGTACGAAGTCATCACCTGAGTCACAGGTGCGTCAGAAGCGGCACCAATTTTCCCATGACGACAGGGATGGCAAACTAGATCCTTCTCCATCTTAAGCTTGGGCAATCCTCGGATAAGGTCCATAGAACTCAATTTGACAAGCAGATCAAAGCTCAAATGGCCTAACCTCCTATGCCACATTCAGAGCTCAGAGGAGGATCTAGCAATTAGACAACGAGAAAGGCCAGAAGAACTAGAGAAATCAATACGAAAAACCTTACCGAAGGGTAAGATCCGACATACCAAAGATCCTCTAGAATCAACAACAGAAGACAAGCCCTTCTTAAAGCGAACCTATAAACCATCCTCAAGAATTCGCGAAATAGAAATTAAATTAAAATTCAAGTTTCCAACCAAACCAACATTCTTAAAATAGAAATAATCAGAGATGCAAATCGACCCCGTACCTTGTACCTTCCCTTGACCATTGTTCCCGAAAGTGATGTATTCCTTGGAGCTAGGGGGAGAGAGGCTGGAGAACCATCTATGGTGTCCCGTCATGTGGCGAGAACATCCTGAATCCATGATCCACATGTCCTCCAGTCCTCGATCTTGCAAGATCAATGGTCATGAGTGGGAGAAAACGATCCGACACCAAGTTTAGCAAAAGAGCTAAACTAGTGTCGAGCCATCTGCTCATAAGTAGGAAAGCAGAAGGAATCTTATGAGTTTGGACCAAAACGCGGCTCAAAGTGCGGTCCTCGGTTCTGCCTAAAATCATGGCCACGAGGTCCAAAACTGTATCCAGAATGTCCTAGAGCTCTACTGGAGCGAAAACCGCCCTTCAGAGCATGGTCATGAAAGCTGTCTACTCTACCACCACCTACACGACGTGGCCTAGCCTCTCTCCACATGGAGGGACTCTCTGTCTACCACCCTGCTGGTAGAAATGCTCATGCCCACCTCGAGCTCTCTATGCTCTCTCAACCCGCTTCCTCCTAAAGCAAAACTCCTCAAGATGCCCATCTCTCTGACAAAACTCATAGTTATAGGTAGGCTTCTTGGGATGTGGTTGAGGCTTGGGATTCTTCGTCTTGGTGGTGTTGGGTGTAGAATCTTTGGTGTGAGAGGGTCCAGGTAAAGAGTCAAGAGAAGTGTGGAGAAGTTTAGGCTTTGGAACCCAGATTTGCATCTTGTGTGGAGCTTTAGGTTGTTCTTGGAATAGTCCATCCTTGGGCTGACTAACCTGAAAAGACTTAGTGGAGTGAGTCTTGGGATATCTCTGTTCAGGAGTCATCTTACTCCACTCCACTGCTCGGCTAATGGCACTCTCGAAATCAGCCTTGGTATAGGTGTAACCTACCCCAAACCCATACTGCCTATTGAACTACTAGATCATCATGCCAAGCTGTGGCTCTCTGGCACTAATCCAACTCAGGATCTGACGGAGGTAAAAGTTCTCATTCTGAACATTAGCTAGCTCCTCTCTCAAGGAAGCTAACACCTCCACCTGAGACAAGCAGATCTCACACTCTCTATCAACTTCGACAGACTTCTAAGCTTTTAGCTTGATCAACTCCAATCTGATGGATAAGCAGTTCTCACAAACAGTGGGTGGAACTGACAAGGTCTTAAGCTCTGTCTTAGTCTGCTCTAGCTCAGCTCTCACTCTAGCTAACTCGCCCACCTTCTCATCACTCTTGGCTCTCAGCTCAGCTATACTACCTAAATGGGATGGGCAGTCTACATAGGGCACGATGACATTGGCATGAGCATCTTTTAGCTCCAACTGAGTGCTTTCAACCTCAGTGGCCATAGCGTCTCTCTCATCTACTCTCTCTGTGTACCTGGACTTCAGAGTGGTCAGATCACACAACAACACCTCACAGTTAGGGCACTCACTACTACTACCCAAGCAAGGGGAAGAAGACAGACTCTCAATCTTGCCATTTGCCATGGCAAGCTCACTCTCAAGCTCATCTATCCTCTTTTTAGCCCCTCTAAGCAGTTTCTCCCGCTACATCAATTCCTGACAGTTCTGTTCTAGAAAATTAACAATTTCTTGTTCATAGGAAGATACCTTTTCATCGTCGTCGTTGTCAGAGTTGACGGAGGAGCCCTTTTCTTCCTTATCCCCAAGAGCCATCGAACAGAACCTCTTGTGGGGTCTTCGGCTGTGACGCGAGCGACTCTTCGGCTTGTCCCCAAAGGCCATGAAGCAGAGGCCCGCCGGATCATCCCTGTCCTTCCCCTTCCTGATCACGATCTCTTCATCACTTGAACTTCAAGACGAGGAGGAAGACAAATATCTCTTGGAGTAGCTTTTCTCCATCTCGGCGAAGAAGGCCTTGTCTCGCTTCTTTTTCTCACGCCTGCAGTCCTTTAGAGCCTTTCAAAAGATCTTGTCTTGGGCTTGCCCTTTGTGAAAGTGGAGTTGTCGTGTTTGCTAGAGTCGTAGGAGATACCGCTGGTTCCCTTCTTGTAACTCTTTCGCTTGGGGCAGTCGGCGATAAAATGACTAGGATCACCACATTCAAAGCATCCGGATTTTGTGTTGTGTCTTTTAAGCATTCGTTTATCATAGACACGGTGCACCCGGTTGTTAAACAAACACATATCCTCATCTCCTAGTGAATCAAGCTGATCCTCAGAGATAGACATCAAAGAAAATGCAGTACAACTCAAAGCAGTAGGATCAGTAGACAGTGTCGCAAGGGCTAGAGTTTTTGAGGTAGAACCACTGAGATTTGATCTCAACTGGATATTAACCTCTGAGGCCTTGAGCTTACTAAAAAGCTCTGTGATAGTCAAGGTATCATAGGAAGTGCTCTCAACAATAGAAGAAATCTTGATCTCCAAGATGTTAGGGTCCAAGGTATGAAGAACCTTGAGCGCCTGTTCATGATCTGAGACCTGCTGATCATGATCGGCCTTGTTGGCCCGAAGCTTGTTAATGATCGTTTGAAAATGACCAAACAAAGCCTCAACAGTCTCACTCAGCTTTTGTGAGAAATTTTCATACTCACGTCGGTAGGTCTGATAGAGCCTAGCCTTGACCTGAGTTGTCCCCACATGGTGTGCCTGGAGGGTAGCCCAGATCTCTCGAGCAGTGTCAAGATGGCTAACACACTCAAACTCACTAGGACCTAGACAAGAGAATAAAATGTTTACTGCTTTGCTATTGTTCTGATGCTATGCAATTATATCAGGAGAAGTGCGCTCAGCAACAGGAAGAATAGTGAAAGTAGCGTGAGCACAAATATCCCAAATGGCCGAGCTCTAGCTCATGAGATAGGCTCGTATTCGAGTCTTCCAATAAGTGTAGCCAAAAGTTTCAAGGGATGGGATTTTACCAGAGAAGTCATGATCACTACCTAGGTTTAGAATTGGTTAAGGTACGAAAAAACTCTAACCTTGCTCTGATACCACTTGTAGGACCGAAAGTAGCGACTAGAGGGGGGTGAATGGGCGCCTAAATTTTTTTTCCGAATCAATGACCTAATCCCAACCCCCAACGCACCTCGACACACAAATAACAATAGCAAAGCAGGTCACAGGAACTAAAGTTGTCTAGCCTAAAAATGACTTGTATCCTAAATAAAATGATATTTAAAACTAAACTAAACTAAATAAAAATAACTACAGTAAATAAAAATGTGTTCTAAAAATTATTTAATGGCATAGTGAAAAATACCTAAAAATATCACTAAATATTCAGATTGCGGTCTAAAAATAAAATACTAATCAAATGAATAAATACTAGATCTTTCAAAAATAAAACTGATATATTGCACGTAAATCTAGAATAAAAATATTATTGTGACTAATAATTTTTTTCTTTTAATCGAATAGACTAAAAATACTTAAATAAATAATATGCGAGCACTAATAAGATTTTAGCGGATAAAAATTAACCACAAAATTATTGGATGGATATGCATGGTAATTAAAAATAGCTAATTATTGATTTAATTAATACTACTGAAAAATAGTAGATTAGATCAGAAAACTTACCTACGTTTGTGTTCTACTGTCTCCGATATTCATCCACTGGATCTGCTCTCCATGTCGAACAGTATGCCGATGTGCAGCCGTGATGACGCCGAACAGAACTACCGCTACGCTGCTCGCCGCATCAAAAAACTTGTCGCCGAACGCGCCTCGTCTGCACGTTGTGGCTGCAAACACGCTGCCGTGCCTAGGCCAACCCGCCGTGAACTGCACCGGCTGCCGTGCACTGCATCCTTGCGTGTGCCTTGGGAAGAAACCAAAATGGCGGGTCCCACACCTGAAACCTTGCCTGCCCTCCTGCCGTCCGCGCGAAACGCAGCGCCGCTGCGTGCTAGCCCCTGCGCTAGCCTACTCACTGCGCCGCGAGCCGCACGCCTACACAGCCTAGGCTGCCGATTGGAAAACCTACGCCCGGGAAATTGTCTAACGTGGCCTGCAATGGAAAGAAAATAAGGCGTCATGATTGCGCGCTGCTGCTGCTTCCTGCCGCGCCTCAAACGCTGACGCGCATCGCAGCAGGCTGCATGCGACGAAGAACAAATTTGCCGGTGACTTCACGCGCGGAGGCCGCGACAGGTGAGAGGAAAATGATGGCGCCAGCGAAGAGATAACAGATGAAAACTGGCGGTGGACTGTAGATTAATCTCGAGAAAAATAATAGTCGACCCTAACTCTAGGGGGTTGGGGCATATTTATAGGCAGCCTACTAACAAAGGGAAATGACTAATTTACCCCCTAGGGTAAATTACACTGACTCTAAAATAAAATTGGAAATTACAAAAAAACCCTTAGATTATTCAAGTGACTCGAATAAAAAATATTGTGGACTCAAATACTGAATATTAAATTCCTAAATAAAAATAATCATCGGTTGTCAGTTTTGTGCTAAAACTGACAAAGCATCCACCGTCTTCGCACCGGGTACCCGGATAGGGCCGACCCGATTCCACAGCTCTCTCAGCCCGACAATCGCTAGCTGCCCGTGTACCTCAGTCAAACCCGGTAAACAGACCAATGGATCCTCTGCCGCTCCTAGCCCATGTAATCGGATTGGGCCAGCCCGACTCCGCAGCTTCTCTGCTCGGCTGTCGCTCCCTGCCCGTGTACCTGAGTCACACGTGCCCCAGACACAGCAGGTCTTCATGTCTTCTCTTTTGACTTCTGTTGACAATCACTCATCACATCTGGAGCCATAAGACCCATGCTCTTCAACATGGTTCCTCATCGGATCGACGTCCGTGTGTTTGGCGCATTTTAGTGTCAATAGCGCTAAATGCATGATCTACAATCGTAGATATTTTTTGCTCGATGTCTAAGCAAGAGAGAGGGGTAGGGGATGCTACCTTGTTCATGGATACGTTTCATGGATATGATGAAGCCTACGCGAGTCTTGGCATAGCGCCCCAGCATGATGACGTGTAGCTCCCTCGCCTTGGCCTCGATATCCTCTCTGGAGATATCTTCTAGGGTAGGGAGGATGTCGTTGTCGTTGTTGATCTTCATGCTCCCCGCCATAATTGTTGGTGTAGTGGGTATAGTCAATGTAGTCGGTGTAGTTGTACCTATCACCGATGTGGTAGTACTTGGCGTGTGTCTCCCCAGCGGAGTCGCCAAAAAATGTGTTGACGTTAAAACCGACCGACCAAGCGCCAATCACACCGACGTCAGTTCGGTGATCCAAAAGCGTGTGGGCGCCTAAGGGGTGGCCCACTAAACGTCACATGATGCTCACATCGCATTCTGACGACCCTTGACTATGACAAGGGGGTACATGGTGGAGTCACTAGGCAATTAAACCGGACTACAAGAATACAATTCAATTAGTCAAAGTATGGAAAAAGCAATCAAACCAGCCAAGGATGGGCCGGTTAGGACGAAGTGCAGAGGGCAGTCAGACTGGCCAAAGCAAACCGGTCAGATTGGGCGTGTACTGGTGGTCAGACCGTCGATGCGAAGGGGGTGCCGATGGATCGCCTATGCACGGGCGGTTTCACTGTCCTTCAACCGCCGGTCAGACCGGTGAGAGTTAGTCGGTCAGACCGGTAGAAAGCTGTCGAAGACTCCAGCTCACCGGCGGATGCTCTGGCTGTGAGGGCTCCATGCAGGGCTTCTTGGCGGTGTAAATGAAAGTGTAGGCTCTGCAAAAGACCAAGAAATCAGAAGCAATTCGACATAGAGACTGAATTACAAATAAAAACCGATAAAAATCCGTTCCAAGGATTAAATGGATAATTCACTAGCGAATCAACAAAGATTACCGCGATTACGATGCGATGAACGGATGGTTTTAGTGCAAACCAACAAAGATGAATGTGCTAAGCTACTCCTAGGCCAAGGAAGGGTAAAAGTAAAAAAAACAACAATTCAAGGGAATAGTAGATTAGATTGATTTGGAATTGGAGAGAGTCCTTGAATCGGCCTTACCCCTATATTTATAGGGGGTGGTCTTGTCGTCCCTGGGTTTCACTTCAACTCTACTTTGATTATGAGACGAGTCCAAGTCATTAAAAATTGATTAGAGATAAAAATACCACGAAACCACTTAAATCTACTCGGACTCGGGTTGGGATGGTCCGACTAGACCCACATGGCCAGTCTGACTGGGTCTACATAGCCGGTTGGACCGGCCTGTGCTAGGTTTGCATATTTTCATCGTAAAATTACCAATTTTGATATTTTGACAATTTCGACCAATAATGCCATTTTTTTGCTATCAATGAAGTCATCTGTGATGGGAGATAAACTTCTTTAGTGTCGGGTGGAACATACCCTATCACTATAATGGAGCTCTTTAGTGACGCGTCATGATATGACACATCACTAATGGGGTGACCTTCTTTAGTGACGGGTCCAATTACAATCCGTCACTAATAATACTGCATTACTGACGGATGTGAAACAGTCCGTCACTAAAAGTGTATTACTAACATGCCTCTTTTACCCGTCACTAAAATTGTGTCACTAAAGATCGTTTTTGTGGTAGTGTGCTTTAAATGTTGTAGAAGAGATTTAAGGTAATGCATAACCTTCAAATTATTTTGAGGCTATTTCCAGTGTTGATAATAAGAATTGGATGACTGCAATGCAAGATGAGATGGAGTCACTTGAAAAGAATGACACTTGGGATTTAGTAAAACTTTCTAAAGAGAAAAGGATTGTCCGTTGTAAATGGATTTTCAAAAGAAAGGAGGGTATCACTCCTAGTGAGCCTGCAAGATACAAGGCAAGGTTGGTTGCCAAAGGTTATAGCCAGATTTTAGGTATAGATTATAATGATGTTTTTCTCCTATTGTGAAGCATAGCTCAATTCGCACTGTGCTCAATATTGTTGCTATGAATTATTATGAACTTGAGCAATTGGATGTTAAAACTGTATTTTTACATGGAGATTTAGAAGAGGACATCTATATGGATCAATCTATAGGTTTTGTTTTTCTTGTAAAAGAGTATTTGGTCTATAAGTTAAAAAAATATCTTTATGGTTTGAAACAATCCCCTAGATAGTGGTACAAGAAATTTGATTCTTTTATGCTCTCTCATGGTTTTAAGCAGTCAAATTATGACAGTTGTGTCTATTTTAAGCCTATTGGTAGCTCATTCATTTATCTGTTGCTCTATGTTGATGATATGTTAATTACTGCAAAAGATAAATCAAAAGTAGCTAAGTTAAAAGCATATTTGAGTAAAGAATTTGAGATGAAGGACTTAGGAGCATCCAAGAAGATTCTTGGTATGGAAATTACCAAATAGAGAATCTGGTAAAATATTTCCCACTCAGCGAGGTTGCATTGAAAAGGTTTTTCGTCATTTCAATATGCATGATGCAAAACCAATGAGTACTCCATTGGCTCCACATTTTAAGTTATCTTCAACTTTATGTCAAGAGTCAAATAATGACATTGATTATATGTATAGAATACCATGCTCCAGTGTAGTTGGTTCTGTTATGTATGCTATAATCTAATCTCAACTAGATTTTTCTCATGTGTTATGTATTGTTAGTAGATATATGGATAATTCTGGTAAAGAGCATTGGAAAGCTATTCAGTGGATTTTTAGATATCTACATGGTACTTCTAATGCTTGTTTACAGTTTGGAAAATCTAGAGATGGACTTATTGGTCATGCTGATTCTAATTATGCTAGTGATTTGGATAAAAGGAAATATCTCACAGGTTATGTTTTCACCATTGGTGGTTGGGCTATTAGTTGGAAAGTAAATTTACAAGTTATAGTGGCGTTGTCTACCATTGCACCTGAATATATGGTTATTTTATGAAGCATGTAAAGAAGCTACTTGGGTGAGAGGTTTGTATGCTAAACTTTGCGAGAGTGTTTCTTGCATCACTATTTTCTGTGATAGTTAAAGTGTTATTTGCCTCACTAAAGACCAGATGTATCATAAGAGGACAAACATATTGATGTGAAGTATCATTATATTCGAGATGTCATTTCTCATGGTGATATTAATGTATGCAAGATCAACACTCATGATAATCCATCATACGTGATGACCAAGACAGTTCTAACGACTAAGTTTGAGCTTTCTTGGTTGGTGTTACAGTTTAAATCCTAGTGACTTTTTGGTGCCGGTAATATTTATTATTGAAAGGAGTTCATTGATGATTATTTCATTTAATACAAGAGATAATTCGTCTCAAGGTGGAGTTTGTTATATTCTGGTCTGAATCCAAAGTGGGCCCACCTAGATTAGGCCCATTGAGGTTAGGGACTCCTAGTCCCATTTAGTCCACCCTATAAATATCTCTTGTATGCCGTAGAGGGAATTGACCCTATCATTGTGATCCCCTACATTTTTGTAATCGTCTCCTCGCTATAGTGAAGATTGTCGATTGGCGCTTGTGGTTTTTTCCTACAAGAGTTTTCCACTACATAAATTACATTATAATACAAATGTAAATAAAAATCCATAATAAACATGACATTATCACATTACAACATATAGTTTGAAATGATGAAATCACTTAACATAACTAAAAATAATATTATCATGAGAAAGGAATGTAGACTCTATATAATTTTCAGTAATCGGGTAAACCCACGGGTTTAAATCGAAACCCCTGGCCGACCCGAAAATAAACGGGTACCCGACTCCACGATTCAACGGGCACAAAATTAAACTTAAACTCATGCCCGTTGGGTCGGGTACCCACTGAGAAACCATGTTGAAGAATATGGTTTTAATATTCCAGATGTGATGAGTGATTGTCAACGAAAGTCAAAGGAAGGGAGAGATGAAGACCTGTCGAGTCTGAGGCGCATGTGACTCAGGTACACGGGCAGTGAGCGACGGCCGGGCAGAGGAGCCGCGGAGTGGGGCTGGCCCAATCCAGGTACATGTCTAGGAGCGGCAGATGATCCACTGGTCTGTTGACTGGGTTTGACTCAGGTATACGGACGGCGAGCGATTGCCGGGCTGAGGAAGTTGCGGGGTCGGGTCGGTCCAATCCGGGTACCTGGTGCGAAGACGGTGGATGCTTTGTCAGTTTGGGCGCAAAACTGACAACCTATGATTAATTCGTTTCTAGAATATTAATATTTAGTTTTTAAGTTTAGAATATTTTTATTTGAGTCAGGTAATTTTTCTAAGAATATTTTAGTAATTTTCGGAATTTATTTTAAAGTCAGTTTAATTTACCCTAGGGGTAAATTAGTCTTTTCATGTATTAGGATTCGCCTATAAATAGGCCCCTATCCCCTTGGGGATAGATGACTGTTTTTTAGTAGATCAATCAACAGTTCAGCTTTTGGTTTTCGCCACAAAATTTCCTTCTTCGGCAAAATTTCTCCACGACTTTTGGTCTTCTCAGCGGCACGTTTTTCTCCCGCCGGGCGACATCTCTGGCGCAAGAGCCTAGCACGTCTTCCTGTAGCCATAGGTGCGGGCCCCACAGGGTACTGCTCACGGTGAATTTTCTTTGGAAATCAATTGCAGCCTGGCCATCGGTTCGTCGTTCTGCGACAACGCTTCAAGCGGCGGCTCGGTAGGCCATCAGGCGGCAAAAGTCACCGGCGGGCCCCACCGGCTGGGCACGGCGCTTTGCAAGCGGTCGGTTTATTTGTCACAGGTGCAGACCGCACGGCTGCAGGGCACAAAGGAGGCGGGCCCCACAGCTATAGCACGCCGGCCGGCATTTTTTTCTCCATTGGATTGCCGCTCCTTTTTGCTGTGCGCGCACGTTGCTCAAGATTGCCGGCGAAGCAGCCGGTCTGCAGGTGCGTAGGCTAGCTTAGCCTCTAGAGCCTGCCGGCCACAAGCCCTGCCGCATGTGGGCCCCACGGGAGGAGTTCTTTTTTCACGGGAAGCCATGGCGCATGGAGAAGTAAACAGCGAGATACAAGTCAGTTATTTTATCTCTTAATTTTTAGTTAAACTAAATCTAGTAGTTATCTGTTCTTAATTAAAAATTAATCTCGTCGTTAAATTTTTATATGCCTATTAGTTATCTCGTATTATTTATTTAAATAGATCTGTTTAATTTGCTCATATAAAAGAAAAGAAAAGAAAATTTTATTAGTCGTAATAATTTTTCTTTCTCTCGCGTGAAATTTTTTTTTGGTTATTTATGAATTAATTTTTGGGTGATCCATATTTTATTTAGTTAATTAGTATTTTATTTTTAGACTGCAATCTGAATAATTTATTAGAATATTTAGTGTTTTGTATTACGTCATTAAATATTTCTAGTACCCATTTTATATACTGTCGTGATTCTTTTTAGTTTATCTCTAATATCATTTTAATTAGGACACCGGTTATTTTTAGGCTAGACAGCTATAGTACTAGTAATTTATTTTACTAATTTTGTTTGTCCGGTTGTGTTGGTTGGGTGTTGGGATTTCGATATAGTTTAGCAAGAAATTTTTAGGCGCCCATTCACCCCCCTTCTGGTCGCTACTTTCGGTCCTACACCCACACCCACGGGTAATACTGACCCTATCAACCTTCACGTTCTCTAAAGTCATGTTTGAAGGAGCTTCTAGAAGCTACAGATACTTCTAGAATCTTCAACTTCTAAAACAGTCTAGATTTTTTCAAAAATTATAAAACTTAGTAGCTACAAAATTTAGAAATAAATTAAGGACTTATTTGGAGTGCTTCAATTTTTTGAAGCAACCGGTGAGTATCTAGTTCACTACCATAATAAATGTTATTAGTGATGGGTAATAACCCATATTTGTGATGAACATGTCTCTCGTCACTTTTATCACGTCAGTGAAGCTAGGTTATTAGTAACAGATGTTCACCCATCACTAAAGGGTACCTTTAGTAACAAATGTTAATTTTGGTCCATTACTAAAGGGGTTCATATTGCTGCACATGTAATAAGACTTTAGTGATAGGTTGTAATGTGTCCCGTCAGTAATTGGAGTACCCCTTTAGGACTTGTTCAGTTAGGATGGGATTGAAGGTGATTGGAGATGATTATAGTATAAATCCCCTCCAATCCCTCCCAATCCTCGTCAATCTCCTTCCCCAAAGGGATTAACTGAACATGCCTTTAGTGACGAGTCATATTAGGACCCATCGGTAATAATGTAGCTTTAGTGATGAGTACAAAATAGTCCACTAAAAATTTATTACAGACACGAATAATTTATCCATCCTTAAAACATTCAGTTAATTAACGACTATTTCTATTGTAGTGATTGATTAAAAATATTGGAACACCTTCGCCTCTGCTTCACCCGATGGAATCGGAATTTCTCCTGAACTCTGTCCCCATGGTGGGCATGGTTTTGACCCTCATCCCTATTGACTAATATAGAAATTTACCAATATAGAATAGGAAATGGGCATGTTGACATTTCTATATAAAACACCTCTACGTTGATGATAACTTTTTACAGCGGCACTAGTATTTATGCGTACGTGATCCAACTTTTTTTGGTGATTCTTGTTATTGTGTCTATTTTTATATTCCTATATTATCTTGTCCTTTTATGGAGGTTTAATTTTTTCTTTATCCCCTCTTGGGTTTTATGTCTTCTATGGTTTGCTTAAAGCAAATCCACATGTGCAGTGTTAGATTCTCTCCAAGTATTTGTTGAATAAATGGGCTTGGCCCAAGTTTATTTGAAGAATAATTCTTAGAAAAATCTTAAAGGCCCACCATGTAGAGGGAGCATGTGAACCTTTAGTCCCACCTTGCTAGTTCTAGGAGAGGAAGACCAGCTTATAAGGGATGGTGCTCTCCTTGCAACTAGACCTATATGGGTGAGAGGAGACTAGAGAAACACACGCGCGCGCTCACTCGCCTCGCCTCACCGGGCTGGGGCCGGGGCCGGGGGGCGTGGGCGCACGACATGCGCGTGAATGGTCCGCCGAAATCGGCTCCTATTGCTTGCGCAGACGAGGCTCCCTTTTGCCGTTCCGTTTTGCTGCGGGTGTAATTGGTTGGAACGGTTCCGATTCACCTTCGAAGTAGTTACTAGTGGAGAATGAAGAGACGCCCTGATCACGCGTCTATTTATCCTCCACCAAACACTGAGCGACGGTTCTGTGCTGAAGAGAGAGCTGAAGAGTCTCGCCGATCTCCTCTGTTTCGTGCTGCCATTTGTAGACTACTCCGTTCCTCTCATCGGCGTGCACCGTTGAGCGGAAGAGCAGGTCTCCGGAACCCGTCGCCTTCGAGATCCTGCACCGGGAGAGGGCGAATAAGGTTTTTGGGAAGCGCTCCGCGCGACTGCTCACGTTCGTCCACCATGGCTCGTCTTCCTCTTTGCTCGGGTGCTGCCCGTCATCGCCGTCATCCAGTACCGCGCGTCGTCGTCGTGTTACCAGTCCGATCTGTGGCTGCTCCAACTATGAACATCCGGTACGCTCTTACCACATTCAGTACATTATTCTTGTTCATGTGTATAGTGTATTGCTATACCGTGGTTATGCGTATTCATCTGTTTCACGTCATGATTTATTTGTGGAATAAGTTAAACCTAATAGTGTTGTCATTTCCAACAATCCAAAAACCTTATTTTAGGCACTGTGGTTTTGATATGGCTGGATTTGCCGATGCACTGAGGCCAGAGAAATTTTCCGGTGTGCACTTCAAGAGATGGCAGATCAAAGTCACTACAATCTTTGATCTTTCTGCTGAAAAAGAGAAAGAGTTCAAGGATGCCACTACAATCTTTGTAGGATGCATTCTTAGTGTTCTTGCTGATCGTCTGTGCAAGGTGTATATGCACATGACAGACGCGAAGGAGTTATGGGATGCACTAAATGCCAAATTCGGTGCTACTGATGCTAGCAATGACTTGTATGTCATGGAGCAATTTCATGATTACAGGATGGTTAATAACCATTCTGTGGTGGATCAGGCTCATGAAATATAGGCCATTGCTAAAGAACTCGAACTCCTAAAGTGTGCCTTACCCGACACGTTTGTGGCTGCTTGCTTTATTGCGAAATTACCTTCTTCATGGAGGAATTTCGGTACTGCACTCAAACACAAGAGACAGGAATTCTCTGTTGAGAGTTTGATAAGGTCTCTTGATGTTGAGGAGAAAGCCAGGGAAAAGGACGCTGCGGCAAAAGGTGAGGGGCAATCGAGCGCCAATGTGGTGCATCAACCCTCAGGCAAGAACAAAGGGAAATCCAAAGTTAAACAAACTACCAACTACAAGAAGAAGAAGAGTAACACAGATGCGAAGCCTTGCTTTGTATGTGGAGACGTTGGCCATTGGGCCAAGAAGTGTCCACATCGCAAAGGGATGAAAGCTCTTGTAGGACAGACTTCAAAGTCTGTCAATGTGACCATTGGCAATACTGAAGATGGGAACGGGTATGGTAATTTTCCTACCGTTCTTTTAGTTGATCAATCTACAAATTGGTGGGTTGATACAGGGGCTAATGTACATGTCTGTGCTGATATCTCTTTGTTATCTTCTTACCAGGTCACTCGGGATTCTTTCGTCCTAATGGGGAATGGGTCTCATGCTTCTGTTCATGGTGTTGGCACGGTAGATCTGAAGTTTACTTCGGGAAAGATCGTGCAGCTGAAGAACGTGCAACATGTCCCTTCTATCAACAAGAATCTAGTTAGTGGCTCCTGTCTGTGTAGGGATGTGTTTAAATTGGTGTTTGAGTCTAATAAAGTAGTCGTGTCAAAACATGGACTATTTATTGGTAAAGGCTACGAATGTGGTGGCTTGTTTTGCTTTTCCCTTTCTGATTTCTGCAATAAATCTGTGAACCATATATGTGGCAATGTTGGTGATGATGTCAATGTTTGGCACTCACGTTTATGTCATATAAATTTTGGTTTGATGTCTCGGCTTTCTAGTATGAACTTAATTCCAAACATTTCCATTGTTAAAGGTTCTAAGTGCCATAGTTGTGTGCAGTCAAAGCAACCTCGTAAGCCTCACAGTGCAGCCGAGGAGAGAAACTTGGCACCACTAGAACTCATACATTCAGATCTTTGTGAAATGAATGGCGTGTTAACAAAGGGTGGAAAACGATACTTCATGACGCTAATTGATGATGCGACTAGATTTTGCTATGTTTATCTATTAAAAACGAAAGATGAGGCTCTTGACTATTTTAAAATTTATAAGGCAGAAGCTGAAAATCAACTAGAGAGAAAGATCAAAAGACTTAGGTTGGATCGTGGTGGAGAGTATTTTTCAAATTAGTTTGACTTATTCTGTGAGGAACATGGAATTATACATGAGAGAACACCTCCCTATTCGCCCGAATCAAATGGGATTGCTGAAAGGAAGAACCACACCTTGACTGACTTGGTTAATGCCATGTTAGACACTGCGGGATTATCTGAGGCATGGTGGGGGGAGGCGTTACTGACCTCTTGTCATGTATTAAATAGAGTTCCTAACAAGAATAAGGACAAAACCCCATACGAGATGTGGGTTGGAAGAAAACCATCACTTTCTTACTTGCGCACATGGGGTTGCTTGACGAAAGTCAATGTACCAATAACTAAGAAGCGCAAGCTTGGACCTAAAACTGTGGATTGTGTCTTTCTAGGATATTCTCATCGCATTATTGCCTATAGATTTTTAGTAGTAAAATATGAGGTACCAGACATGCATGTTGGTACAATTATGGAGTCTCGAGATGCAACATTTTTTGATAGCATATTTCCAATGAAAGATACTCATAGCACTTCTAGTCAAACCCCTGAGATAATTCCCAATTCAATTACACCACCTGAATTTTCTGAACAAACACATGAAATTGTCCCTGAGGAGGATGACAGTGAAGCTCCTAGGAGGAGCAAGAGACGAAGGATAATTAAATCCTTTGGTGATGATTTCACTGTGTACCTTGTGGATGACACTCCCACGTCTATGTCAGAAGCATATGCATCTCCTGATGCAGACTACTGGAAAGAGGCTGTCCGTAGCGAGATGGATTCCATTATTACTAACAAGACTTGGGAGGTGACAGAACGACCTTATGGTTGCAAACTTGTAGGGTGCAAGTGGGTGTTCAAAAAGAAACTTAGGCCTGATGGTACTATTGAAAAATATAAGGCTCGACTTGTAGCCAAGGGCTATACCCATAAAGAAGGCGAAGATTTCTTTGACACTTACTCACCTGTTGCTCGATTGACCACTATTCGAGTACTACTTTCTTTGGCTGCCTCATATGGTCTTCTCGTTCATCAGATGGCCGTTAAGATAGATTTTCTTAATGGAGAGCTGGATGAGGAAATTTACATGGATCAGCCTGATGGGTTTGTAGTAAAAGGTCAAGAAGGCATGGTGTGTAAGCTATTAAAATCTTTGTATGGTCTGAAACAAGCTCCTAAGAAATGGCATGATAAGTTTGATAAAACTTTAACATCTGCGGGCTTTGCAGTCAATGAGGCAGATAAATGTGTATACTATCGCTATGGTGGGGGTGAGGGAGTTATTTTGTGCCTATATGTCGATGACATACTGATCTTTGGGACAAACATTAATGTGATTAATGAGATCAAAACTTTCTTGTCTCAAAATTTTGATATGAAGGATCTGGGAGTGGCTGATGTAATTTTGAACATCAAGCTAACAAGGGATGAGAATGGGATTACACTTTTGCAGTCCCATTATGTGGAAAAGGTCATAAGCCGCTTTGGCTACATGGACAGTAAGCCTTCTCCAACACCCTATGATTCTAGTTTGTTACATCAAAAGAACAAGAGAGTTGCTAGGAATCAATTGGAATACTCCCAGATCATTGGATCACTCATGTACCTAGCTAGTGCTACTAGGCCTGACATCTCTTTTGCTGTTTGCAAATTGAGCCAGTTTACTTCTAATTCGAGAGATGATCATTGGCGTGCGCTTGAAAGAGTCATGCGCTATCTAAGAGGTACTATGAGTTTTGGACTTCACTATTCTGGGTACCCTTCGGTACTGGAGGGATATAGTGATTCAAACTAGATCTCTGATATTGATGAGATCAAAGCCACAAGTGGATATGTGTTCACTCTTGGAGGTGCAGCTGTTTCTTGGAGGTCTTGCAAACAGACCATATTGACGAGGTCAACCATGGAAGCAGAGCTCACGGCACTAGACACAACCACTATTGAAACATAATGGTTGCGTGATCTATTGATGGATTTACTAGTGGTTGAAAAACCAGTGCCAGCTATCCTTATGAACTGTGACAATCAAACGGTCATTGTCAAGGTCAATAGTTCTAAGGATAACATGAAATTGTCTAGACATGTAAAGAGACGATTGAAATCTGTTAGGAAGTTGAGAAACTCCGGAGTTATAACATTGGATTATATCCAAACATCTAAAAACCTGGCAGATCCCTTTACAAAGGGATTATCACGGAATGTGATAGACAATGCATCGAAGGAGATGGGTATGAGACCCATGTGAGTTATACTATGGTAGTAACCCAACCTATGTGATCGGCGATCCCGTGAATTAGGACCTGGGAAGAACAAGCCATCAATTAACTGAAGAGAGTAATTTTAACCCACTCTAAGTGAAGATGCAATACTCTCAGAAACTGCTAGGCAAGTTGACGACTGTCTTAATGTGTTCTGTTGGCTATATTAGTGAAGATGCTATTCTGCAGAGCATTCTTGAAAGAACACACCTATATGAGCTTGATTGTTGGTCGCAGTCTATAGAGACTTGGGCAGTCTCCTAGTAAGCTCATGAAGAGACCAAGGAGTATGACTTATACGCTCCACCCAAGGGGTAAGCTACTGGCAGCCTAGTATCAGTTAAGACTTTAAGTAAAACTTAATTGCACAAAACTTGCAATTCAAGGCATAGTCCATTGTTCAAGTTGTGAGTGAGTGTAGCTTAAAGCTCTAGATGGATGTTCAACCTTAACCGGTCTCCATCAAAACACTGGTATATAAACAACACAAAAGAATCAGGCAAATCTCTGTGGGACTTTGAGCTATGGTGGGGGATTGTTGAATAAATGGGCTTGGCCCAAGTTTATTTGAAGAATAATTCCTGGAAAAATCTCAAAGGCCCACCATGTAGAGGGAGCATGTGAACCTTTAGTCCCACCTTGCTAGTTCTAGGAGAGGAAGACCAGCTTATAAGGGATGGTGCTCTCCTTGCAACTAGACCTATATGGGTGAGAGGATACTAGAGAAACACACGTGCGGGCTCGCTCGCCTCGCCTCGCCGGGCCGGGCCGGGCCAGGCCAGGCACGGGCACGGGCCAGGGCCGGGGCCGGGGGGTGCGGGCGCACGACATGCGCGTGAATGGTCCGCCAAAATTGGCTCCGATTGCTTGCGCAGACGCGGCTCCCTTTTGCCGTTCCGTTTTGCTGCGGGTGTAATTTGTTGGAACGGTTCCGATTCACCTTCGGAGCAGTTATTAGTGGAGAATGAAGAGACGCACTGATCACGCGTCTATTTCTCCTCCACCAAACACTGAGCGATGGTTCTGTGCTGAAGAGAGAGCTGAAGAGTCTCGCCGATCTCCTCTGTTTCGTGCTTCCATTCGTAGACTACTCCGTTCCTCTCATCGGCGTGCACCGTTGAGCGGAAGAGCAGGTCTCTGGAACCCGTCACCTTCGAGATCCTACGCCGGGAGAGGGCGAATAAGGTTTTTGGGAAGCGCTCCACGTGACTGCTCGCGTTCGTCCACCACGGCTCGTCTTCCTCTTCGCTCGGGTGCTGCCCATCGTCGCCATCATCCGGTACCGCGCGTCGTCGTCGTGGTATCAGTCCGATCTATGGCTGCTCCAACTGTGAACATCCGGTACGCTCTTACCACATTCAGTACATTATTCTTGTTCATGTGTATAGTGTACTGCTATACCGTGGTTATGCGTATTCATCTGTTTCACATTATGATTTATTTGTGGAATAAGTTAAACCTAATAGTGTTGTCATTTCCAACAGTATTAAGGGTCTGTTTGGGAGAACTTCTGGGGTAGATAGAGATTCTCAATAGCTAGTTAGTCTGAGTAGTTGGATAGTGTGAGTATCTCGCTAATAAAAATCTAGAGAAATGATGTTTTTTAGCTTCTAGATTCTGCAGCTACTAATTCTCTAAACCGTTTGTTTAAGCTTTAGAATCTCTCCAAACATACCGTAATAGCGATGTCAACTAGCCTCCGTATGTGAGCCTACGTGTCTTCTATCTTTATACATATCAATTGTGCGGTCTCATGAGTAATCTATTTTCATTTTATATCACAAGTTAGGAAGGCAATTTTTGGAATATTGTAGGGTTACTAAGAAAACATAAGTTAAAGAAAAATGCACGACACACATTTAGGTGAAATAAAAAATACAGAAATTTAACAAATTATTCTTATTCGCTGGCTGCTGACACAAGTAAACAATGACAACACTAAGTACAACTTCTATTCCTATCATCATGCGGTGATCATTCGTGAGAGACATATAGATACTGGGGTATTGGTGGTTGATTAGTAGACCCATTCTTCGGGTAGCAGCACGAGTTGTAGAAAATCTTCATCCACCGTAGTCGTGGTTGCCCCCTCCGGCGGTGGCGGCGGCGCTTCTGCCTCTAATGTCGTCTGGCCACCGCACCAACTTTTTGTGCTGTAGGCGATTGTGCTCATATATTTTCTTGCTAACTAAATAAAAATTAGACAGTTAGTATCTTTCATCGAATTTCTTCGGATTTAAACTGACAGAAATTTCCAGTTTTCTGTAAGGCTTACATCAGTCTTCTTCATTTCGGCTTCAGCCTTGTCATCACCAGAAGGTGCACTCACATCTGCACATAACAGTTTTGTACATTAATTACTATTTTACTAACAAAAATATTGTGATCCGGATTTACACTTTTGTGCCACACAAATTGGTCATTTTGTATTTTTTATAATTGTGAATGACATATTGTTCTGAGCCCTAAGCCCTGAGCCCTGAGCCCCGGTTACCATACACTAGAGTGGGATAAAAATGTAAATTACACTTAACTTTGAAGAAAAATAAATTAATAAACTGTGGAAACCTGGACATAACAATATATTAATGTCTACATATTTTATGGTGGATTTAATAAAAATAAATTTGATGTTGGTATATTTTTTCTATAAAACTGATCAAAATTTTAGTTTGATTTATAAAAAATCAAATCATTTGGTATTCTATTGAGACCAATATTTGTTACTTGCCAGCAGTACTTAATTAATTACTTGTTAACCAGTGCATCTACTCAGGTATTGGGAGCTATGTATATACACAGTAGTTGCATATGTGATCAGCATAGAAAATTGTATCCTTTAATTTCTTTTTGATAATCCAGGGAATTGTAAAACTATCTAATTCCTCAAATTTCTTATATAAGTCATTTTAACCTTTTCAACACTTTTTCAAACATAAGTTAATTTTTTTCTTTTCTTTGATATTTGTTCTTGTCAAATAAATGTCATCCCTCTCAAAAAAACAACTCACATTTTCAAAACAGAATAAATGAGAGACAATAAGTTTTTTCACAAATCCAAGACGATCTATATACAAGGAACTATATATAAAGAATTAGAGTGAGAACATTAATTTCATCATTTTTGCTCTTTATACGTACACTAATTCTATACTTGAAATTTTAAATACATTTATATGCTCTGTTTGGCACAACTTTACTCGCAAGATTTCTTGGAACCGGTCAAACCTAACTACAAGAAAGAAATCTTGGATGTGAGTGAATTGAGTGTCTTTAGTGGAAATATCTATTTTTAATTTTGGACTGAAAATAAAATTTAAATAATATTATTTTATTATAGAGCTATACCAAAGAGAGCATAATAAGAGTAAGATTAGAAGTAATATAATTCAACCGCAAATAAAGGATGCATGCAAGTCCCACATTAATCTAGGCATAATCTCTATTGATTCACATGCATCTATATTCCAAATCTTCAAATCCATATGCAGTTTAATTTTGGTTGCAGAATGGCAATACCTCTTAGCAGTGGCGGTTGGGCAAAACACTAATTTTCGTCGGCTTTCGGTCAACGGAAGTTTCCAAACGAAAGATACCTATTTTCCATCGTCAGCTAGATTAGGCCGACGGAAGTTCAGGATCGACGAAACAAAAACTTAATTTTTATCGGCTAACTGCAGCCGATCAAAGTTAGCTACTAACAACTTCCGTCGACTAATTGTGGCCGGCGGAAGTTAGATGCTGACAACTTCCATCGGCTATGGTCAGCCGACGGAAGATAGACTGTTGATAACTTCTATCATCTGACCATAGCCAACGGAAGTTATCTTTTTTTGCATTTTTCTGTCATATTACATTCACATTCACATTCACATTCATACAATACATTCACATTCATATTTAAAATCATTCATAACCCAATCACATTCACATTCAAAGTCAACAATTGAAGTATATTGTAATATTCAAAGTCACAAGTCACAAGTCATATCCAGGACAAAGCATAACATTCAAAGTCATTAACAACCCTCACTTGGATGGTTGGAACTATGGGCTCTACCTCTGGGAGTAGCGACGTGCTTCTCATAAAGATTTGATGCTAAGACTCTGTCATGATCAAGAGTATGGATAATTTGAAGCAATATATAAATATGGAGAAACATTATCAACTAACAAACCAACTCAAGTAACCCTCCAAGTTCTCATTCATGTAAAATAGACATTAAAACAAAGCAACATGCCATGAGGTATGCAAGCTATGTTCAAAGTAACCCTCCAAGTTCACATTCTACTTCC
Organism: Zizania palustris; assembly: GCA_019279435.1. NCBI lineage: Eukaryota > Viridiplantae > Streptophyta > Magnoliopsida > Poales > Poaceae > Zizania > Zizania palustris. The sequence goes on from JAAALK010000081.1 coordinate 60,790,979, forward strand.
CTCACCCCTAGCCAGGATGTATGCAAGCTATTAGCTATGTTAAAAGAAATTAAGGAAACATGTTACTTTTCTCTATTTCATACTATATTACATCTTACACAATTAGCTTCTTATATCGCATCAGCCAAAGTAATATAGCTATAGGATAACCAGATGGAGATAGTGATGGGAGAGGTCAGAACAACGACATGTCAAGTCCTTGTTGTTGTGCTATTTAGTATACATGTTGTAATGCAATCAATTAGTTTTAAAACTATTGCTAAATGCTATATAGTTGTAATGCAATCACTCAACTTACTTGAAGCATTGCATGCTGATGTGCTAAGTAAGCACCGTAGTACTCGTCTCGCTGCCTCAATGCCTCATTAAGCCTAATGATCTCTAAGTCCTCATCTAAGCAGCGACGGCAAGATATAACCCCTAAGCTCTATGTCGACTAAGTTTACTTTTGAGCTCTCACCTACCTTGAGTCAATTATTCCATTGAATATTGAATAACTGTAACATACATACATAGTAGTACGACCATTTGATAGATAATTTACTAGCATAGTAGCATACACGACCATTCAGAAGCATCGTCTAACTGTCCATGGATCTTTCCACCTGCACTAGAGTGCACAAACATTAGATCGATGGTTCCTTTCGCCATTCATACTCTTCTCCACGGAGTTTCACCATTTCTTGACCATATTGCATTTGCAAAAAAAACCAACAATGCTGATTAGATAGAGAAAATGGGGCATACTCTTAAAAAATGTTAACACCTCACCAAATGATACGTGGTTGTCTGACTACACAATTGAGCTTGGTTTGAAGGATCTGGTGCTTTATGAGCATCTACATAGACCTCAATGTCACTTGGCACAACACCATTTCGAGCTTCCTATAGATATGAGTTAGCCGTATTACAACGTATATAGCATTCAACACAACACAAGTTCTTACCATGCGTTTAGCCTTGTGGATATGCCCATCACCCTAAATTTGTGCTTCGAATCGGTTTCACGACAAAGTTTTTTCTTCTCGAAAACAAGCTTGAAAGCACTTGAAGAACAAAGCTTGCATAATTTAAAGTGATTCACATCACAGTTTCTACACCACAGAATCCTTACCTAAACAAATATGGAGCTTCTGCATTATATGAAAACAAATCTCAAAGGTTGAAGATCAAAAGTCTTAGAATTCTTTACAGAACGTATTATTACTTAGTCAAGTATATAGATGAAGAACCCCACTCCCTATTCATTAGTTACCCTAGTTTCTCCTTACAATACTGATTGTTCTCCTAAATTCGAGCATAGGAAATTGCATCCTTGACAACCTTATGTGCATTATTGTTAAAGACCACAAGTATGTGATTATGGTAATTGCTTGTTTGTGGAAAGCGAAAATGTAACTACCAGCCGGCAAGACACTTCAAAATTGGTTGAACGGAAGCGAAACCCGTTCACATTATATTGACTGTAACTTTTGGTAGTAACTCTTCTGTAAGAGAGCTGACGTAGGTCCACATGTACATTGCCAACTAGACCGCAGTGCAAACTAGGCCCTCCATGTATTCCTTCCCGACGCAGCTTATCTAATTGCTTCACCGTTAGTTGATGGCCAAACGTCAAGTATTTCGAATCGAACATACTGTCATTTTAAATGAATAAGTAAACAAATAAGCTATGAACCACCATGAGTAAAATAGATAATTAAAAAGCATCCACTTACGTGAAATATTGTTCCATCTCATCCATATTTGAGTACATGTAGAGCAAAGCAGATGTCCGCTCTTCTTGAGTTATACAGTATGTCATGGAGGCACGCACCAACAGTCATGCCCTTTCACTGAAAAATTTTAAGGTCACTACAAGGATTGTCTTCATCCACATGGTACTGCATAGTAGGTGGATGGACATTGTGATGCTCAGCGAAGTATACATTGGTGAAGTATGCTATCTGTTTAAATTTAAATTCTTCTACGATGCAACCTTCAACTCTTGCCTTATTGCCAACCATCTCTCTATGCTTATTTAGGGTCCGTTCAATGTGATACATCCACTAATATTATACAGGGCTACCTACCTTAGCTTCACATGAAAGATGAACAAGTAAATGTTGCATTGGATTGAAGAATTCTAGAGAAAATATTTTTCCAATTTACATAAAAGCACCATTATCTCTTTCTTCAACTTCTCCATCATCTCTTTCTTAATTTATTTAGCACGTAGTTATCTATAAAAATGGCTCAGGTTAACTAGCACCTTCCACACATCATCATTCAAGTACCCGTAAAATATTACAGGAAGGAATCTTTCCATCATTATGTGGTAATCATGACTTTTCAATCCATCTAACTTCCCCATCTTCAAATTGAAAACTCTTCTCAAGCCCGCGGTGTAACCATCTGGGAAATTCAATTTTTCAACCACCTCATTACTTGCTTCTTTTCTCTAGGTTTCAAACAAAGGTTATTTCTCTAGTAAGAACACGCAGATGCCAGGTCTTTGTGGTGCACCGTCCCCTATTCTAGTGTTGGTGATTAACCTTTGTGGCACAATGCCACTGGTTTTGGCAATTGGCCCTAATGCCACCGATGCCTGTCCTTTGTCACCTAAGGGCTAGGGCCACTAGTGCTAGTTCTAGGCCTTTGCGACGCAACTCTGCCAATACTTGGCCTTTGTGGCTCAGCGACACCAGCGGTGGTGGAATTTTTTAAATAATATATTTTTATTCAAAATTTTAAATCTGATGTGTGGATTTCAATATACATAAAAATAGCCTACTGTTAGGATATTATTTGCCGACAGAGGTTTTTTCGGTCTCTAGCGGCAAACCATATACTAATTTATCCTCTATTGATAGATGGTTTGCCGATACAGGCTAGCCAGTGGCCATGTTGGTAATTGTCAGTCAGACATGCCTTTGTCGGTAGACCATCTACTGAATAAGGGTAAATTGGTAGATGGCCTATCAACATAGCACTATTTATCTTTTTATCCTTTCTCATTCTCTATTTTTTAAGTGATATTTAGTTCTAACGAGATTACAATATTTAGTGAAAAGAATTTTGAAGTGCGGGAGAACGTACAAGCATAGTCCAATACTTTTTGATAGTCCAAGGAACAAGGAAATTCTGGATTGTGTCTAAAGTGCTTTTCTAAATGCTTTTGTTGTAGTATTGAATTCTTTTTTAATGGGAACAAACCCGTGGAGGAATGAGAAGTATATTGAATTATAAATAGCTTATATATCAGCAGGCTACGTCACAGGGAATCACACTATTGATAGCAAAAAATGGCATTAATGGTCAAAATTGTCAAAATGTCAAAATTGGTACTTTTGGCCAAAAATATGCAATTCCTGGCATAGGCCGGTCCAATCGGCCATATAGGCCTGGTCCGACCGGCCATACAGGCCTGGTCCAACCGGACCAACCCGAGTCCAAGATAGATTGATTGGTTTCGAGATGATATTATCCCTAACTAATTTTTAATGACTTAGACTCGTCTCCTAATAAATTAGAGTAGGAGTTAATCCTAGGATTAGCCATAACATTCATATTAGTTGGTTTGCATTGTAAACCATCCATCTGTCGCGTCATAATCATGGTAATCCTTGTTGATTCAGTCATGAATCGTCCATTTAATCCCCGTAATAGATTTCTATCATTTTTATCGATTTCTATCGGGTACCCTTGGTAATTCGGTCTCTAGGACAAATTGGTATTTGATTTCATCTGTTTAGCAGGGCTAAGATCTTCATTTTCATTGTCGAGGAGCCCTGCATCCATCTATTACTGTCGAGACGATTGTCAGCAAGATGGAGGTTGCCTTGTCTCTCTTATCAGTCTGACCGACGGCACCCCCGGTCCGACCGGCCTGTGCTATGCCATCATCTAGCGTGTAGGCACGCCTCGGTCTGACTGGCGGCCAAAGGTCGGTCTGACCAACCGTGTGTGGAGACTCCTCCGATCGCCCTTTGCACCAAGCATCGGAGCCCCCACTTTGGCCATCTTCGTACCGAGCGATGGAGCCCCCACTTCGGCCACCCTCATACCACGCGCCGGAGCCCCTTCGAACCCCCTTCGCGTCCCTTTGGTTCAACAGGCAACCCGAAGCCGGTCTGACCGCCCATGGGAAGGTGGCTTCGGTAGCCTCCTGCCCTTTGCACACCGAAGGCTTTGGCCACCACTTCGCACCGCAGTCCGACCGGTGGCCTATTGTCCGTCTGACCAGCCCGCCTTGGCCAGTTTGACTGGTGGATCCACTTCGGTCCAACCAGCCCTGACTTGGTCGATTTGATTGTTTAATCCATACTTCGGTTAGTTGAGCCATTTTCTCGTAATTTGGTTTGACTGCTTGGCGACTCCACCCATATCCCCTTATCACAGTCAAGGGTCGTCGGAACATGGTGTCAGCGTCATGTGACATTTAGCGGGCCTCCCCTAGGCATCTGCGTGCTTTTGGATTGCCAAACTGACGTTAGTGTCCGTTGGTGCTTTATCGACATATTTTAGCATCAACACACTTTTTGGTGACTACGCTGGGGACATACACACCAAGAACGACTACACTAACGATTGGTATGACTACTACGACTACATTAATGGTACCCTCTACATCGGCAAATATAGCGGGAAGTGCGGAGATTGACGATGACATTGTCGTCCTCCCCACTATCGATGACATCTCCAAGGAAGATGAGGCTGAGATCGAGGCCAAGACGAAGGAGTTGCATGCCCTCATACTTGTATGCTACATAAAGACTCACGCAAGTTTCATCAAGTGTACCCTCAATATGCCCAACATCTCTATGGATAAGGTAACGCTGTCTCCCCCTCTATCATCTCTAGACATTGAACAAAAGATAGCAGCAACCGTAGATCAAGCGGTTACTGTCACATTTGTAAATAATCTAGGGCCCGAGATGGAGGCGATGTTTAAGAGATTCAACTTTTCTGAGGACGCTTCTCTGACTTTGATTGCTACTGTACCCCTGTTCATCACATCCACAGTAGAACCGATTGGAGTACCGGGAAGGGTATCGCGTCTTCGGCTTTAAGAGACATCGTTTTTTCCTATCGGTCAGACCAGCTCTCTGGCCGGTCAGACTGACGCGTGCTAGGTTTTTCCACCGACAACCATTGGTCCGACCGGCCTCCAGCACAGTTCGATGTGGATCCATGTTGAAGAACATGGGCCTCATGGCTCTAAAAGTGATGAGTGATTGTCAACTGAAGTCAAAGAGAGAGAACTGAGGAGATGATACATGTCAGTTCTTGGGCCACATGTGGCTTAGATACACGGGCGGTGAGCGACTGTCGGGCAGAGGGGCCGTGGAGTTGGGCTGGCCCAATTTGGGTACATGGGCTAGGAACGGCAGAGGATCTGCTGGTCTATTTGATTGGGTTTGACTCAAGTAAACGGGCGGCGAGAGATTGCCAGACTGAGGGAGTCATAGAATCGGGACGGCCCAATCTGAGTACCAAGTGCGAAGATAGCAAACACTTTGTCAATTTTGGCATAAAACCAACACAACTATCCAGTCCTGAAGCGAAGCCGTAGCTGCTACAAAAGCTCCGCATCGAGACAAGTTACCTTTAGTTAGGATTTTTCTTTTTTCGTTTTAGGCCCACAGTCTGTGTTAGTCGAGTCTATAAAAAACTAAGGACATTTTAGTCTTTTCTAGTTTATTTCTGCGTCTGTATAAAACCCTAAGGCTATATTAGGTTTTTTCTGATTTATTCGACTGCCTATAAATAGGGCCCCAATCCTCTAGATTTTCTTAACTATTCTAAATGAAAAATCTGAGTTCACTTTACCCATTTTGCCTATTTTTTCCACATGAGAAATTTTGCCATTGTATTGTTCTTCCATGCAGCACAAAAATCCTAGCAGTTTATTTTCGGTTTTTCTAGGAAACTACTATTCCCTGCACTGGCAGTCAGCGAGCTGCAGTCAGCACACTGTGCCGGACAGTTTTCAGCGGGCGGCACGTAGAGAAGCTCGTAGCTTCGCTCTGTGTGAAGAGCATGAGGACCGGGCCTGCTTTCGGCAGCGGTGGAGCAATCGGTGCTACGACATCTCTTGGAGCATGAAGCGGTGCCTGGCGTTAAGTGGTGGCATGAGGTTTTCATCTAAGCGGTTTTCGTGGTTTTTCCAGAACCAGGTGCGTGGAGGCTGAAGTTTTGTGACGTGCGGCCTTCGTTGACTGGCGCGATGGCGCACTAATTTGGTGCTTGAGTGGGAAGGTGTTCGACTTTTGCCCTTGCCAGCGCATGAGCGTACAACACTGTGTGAGAAACCAAGGGTTGGTTTTGGTGTTTGTGATGAGTGATTGACAGGCTTTTACCCTCTGGTTTGAAGGGGTACCTCCGAAGGGGGTTCGGAGGTTGGAACTCCGAAGGTGTTCGGAGGTGGTCTCACCGAAGGGTTCGGTGGTTTGGTTGCTGCAGCTGTTGCAGCGGAGTGTGCCTGTCGGGGGGGTCTAACAGTACACGATGACTGGGTTGTACCGAAGGTCTCGGTACTTTGGGCAGTACACCGGAGTGTGTGCCGAAGGTTGCTAACCCGGAGAGGTCTCCGGAGTACTGGATACACTTGTCTGCTTGTCTGTGGTGTGCAGGGGACTTCGGAGGCGACGGACGGTTCGTAGCAGGTGAACCTGGGTCAAGCGGGAGGCTTGATGCCAGGGGAGCAGACCTGTCACGATAGCTACGAAGGTGTCTAGGTCGGACCTCCGGTCGAGGTGCACCAGGAGAAGGCAGTAAGTGCGGAGCGTGGCTCCGGGTGAAGGTACTCCGAGACAAAGTCCTCGGAGGCGAGGCACTTCGAAGGTACTCCGGAAGGAGTGACTTCGGAGTATGGTGGTTCAAGTCCTCTACGGAGGCAAGACGTTCGAAGTGTGCTCCGAAGGGAGACATTCGAAGATACCCAACGAAGGTCTCAGAAGTCGAGGCGCATCGAAGGCATGATCCGGGTGAGGCTCGTCGAGGAGTGTGCTCGGGGAGAGACACTGCGACGAATGGCTCATGGAATGCTTCATGCGGAGGCCTTGGACGAAGGAGGGACTTTGAAGGGTGGTACTCCGAAGGAGGGCTTCGGAGTGAAGGCAGGCTTCGGAGCAAGGATGGCTCCGGAGTGAGGATGACTTGTGGTACTTCGGCCATACATGGCTTCGGTACACGGACTGACGGAGTTCGAGCTGGGAGTAGCTGCGAAGCCGTGGTGGTCCACTCCGGAGGTGGTGGTGCGAAGGCCCAAGGGCTTTGACGGCTTCGGCTCAAAACCGTCACTATATCGGAGGATGACTTCGGTGAAGCGAAGGCCGTCAGGCTCAAGGCTTCTCGCCAAAGTTACCGCACCCCTCACGTGCGAAGGGGTGCTTCAGGAAGGTCAAAGACTGCAAAAGCTGACATTGTCTGCTCTGCAAAAAGCTGACACTGTCCCCTCTGCAAAGCTGACAGAGAAGCCTCCAGAATAAAGTTGTCTACCTTTTGTACCCCTCCATTCTGTAGAAACAAATCTGGTGTAAACCCTAGGGGTAAAGTAGTCATTTCACTTGGGTGAATAGTGGCTATAAATATGGGGGCTGGGTAGGTAACATTTAACACTTTGAGCATTTACTGTTGAGCTCCTGTACTAGCCTCCACACACTTTGAATTCATCCAGTGAGATCAATTTTACTGTGTTCCTTGTTCAAGCGGCGAAGCCCTCCTTCTGTGTTGTCTTTCTGCTTGAACTTGTTTTGCATACCTCGCTAGTTGTAGTGCACCGAAGCCTGTCTAGGCGAAGGGTGTTTTGTGCAAAGTGTGTTTCTTAGTGTGCGTTCGCTCTGTGTAACAGGAGGCTAGACCTCGCTGCTTACTAGCGAAGCCCTGATCGAAGCCTTGTTTTGCTTCCTGTGTCGAAGCCCTTAGCGGAGTCCTCATAGTGTGCGTTTAGAGCTTCGCAGTACAAGGCCCAGCACCAGTTGCTGTCGCTAAGTATTGGGTCGAAGTCCTCAGAGGGTAGTCTACTCTTGCGAAGGGTGAAGTGCGAAGCCTGCTCGAAGCACCCTGTGTGCGGAGCCTGCATTGACTTAGCAGAGTTGTTTTATGGGTTGTTGGTGGAGCGAAGTCTGCTTGGCTTCGGACTTTTTACTCCTTGCGAAGCCTATGTTCGGAGCTGTCATATACCTCCGAACCAGACCTTCGAAGGTTGGTGTTCGAAGCCTGTTCCGCAGTAGACAGATTTAAAATCGAAGACTGTTTTTAGCCCAAGTTTTTTTTAAAAAAAAGCTCCCATTCACCCCCCTCTGGTCACCGTTTCCGGTCCAACAATTGGTATCAGAGCAGGTTAAGATCACCAGTTGACCTTAACCGGTTTTGTGATCTGTTGGCGACATGGACAGAGGCAGTAAAATTCCTCTGTTCGATGGGACTGATTTTGCATACTGGAAGGTGCGCATGGAGGCTTACTTGCTAAGCCAAGGAAATGCAATTTGGGAGATTGTGGACTCACAATACTCCATCCCTGAGACTCGCACCTCTCAAACAGAAAAAGATCAGTATAATGCCAACTCCAAGGCAAGAAACATATTGTTCATTGGTTTGAGCCGGAGTGAGTTTGATAGGGTGCAGCACCTTAGGACTGCTAGGGAGATTTGGACAACACTCACTATTTTTCATGAGGGCTCTACACTGATCAAGGCCAGGCGCCAAAGCACATACAATCAACAGTATCAGCTGTTTGTGCAGGCACCTGGTGAATCTATAGATGCCATGTTTTTGCGCTTTGATGCTATAGTGAGTAACTTGCGGTCCAACGGGACGCTTGCTTACAATGATCACGATAGGGCTATCAAGCTTCTCTATGCTCTTGACCGTAGCATATGGGAAGTAAAGACATCCAGCATTGAGGAGTCCACAGGTTATGACACATTGACCTGTGATGAGCTCTTTAGCAAGCTAAAGTCCACAGAGATAGCCAAGGCATCTCTTGCAGTGCACAGAAGCTCTTTGCCACAGCCATTGGCATTGGTTTCTAGCACTAGCCATGGCACCGCTGCAGAACCAAGCACATCTGATACTTGTGTTCTTGCAGATGGTTTTGCTTTGTCCTCCCTGGTCTCCGTCACAAAGGAGCAGGTGGACACTCTGGATGATGATGAGCTTGCTCTCATTGCCAGAAGGTTCACCCGTTTTCATCATGAAAGACAAAGGAGAAGTGGTTTCAGTGGTTGCTTTGAATGTGGTGACACTTCTCATATTAAGGCCAATTGCCCTAAGCTCAAGAAGAGAGATGAGAGTGAGCGCCCCAAATACCACAAGAAGGAGAGGAAACCCTTTGTGAAGGGCAAGCGCGGCAAGGTGGCTAAGAGAGTAGCCAAAGCTGCTTCCAGAGCTTTTGTTGCTGGTCTCAGCGACATCGACACTTCCTCAACTAAGGAGTCGAGCTCTGAGGAGGAGGAGTCCCCAAGGAAGGAGGACAAGAAGGACAAGAAGGGACGAGACTTCACCGACCTTTGCTTCATGGCCGACAGCGATCACAGCGGCGATGAGCTTGACTCATCTGAGGTACCACTATCCTATGACCAGCTTTCAATAAAATTAGATGAGCTGAATGAAGTAGTTCTTGGTCAGGATAGATTACTTGTGCAAGCCGCTAGAGAAAGAAAAGACCTTAGACTTAGGCTAGAATCTGTTTCTACTGAATATGCCATGCTTAAGTCTAAACTAAATGATGCTGAATGTGAATCTTGTTCTGTTGTCATGGGTGAGCTTGCTCAGTTGCGTTCTGTACATGCTCAAACTCTTTCTGAGCTTGAGACTGCACAGAAGCAGCTTTTGGTGGTGGATTCTAGACCTCATGATAATATTGAATGCATGAACTGTTCTTTATTACGCGAGAGCATAAATTTACGTGATAAACATGTTCATGATTTAGAGGCTAGATTGGAGAGGGCCGGTAGTTCTAAGGATGTGCAGCCTGTTTGTGACATGTGCATTACCCTTAAGGACCAGCTAGGCACTGTTAGAGAGCGAGCTGAGAACCTCATGTCAGAAAATGAATACCTTCTTTCCGTGGTTAATAAATGCACTGAGGGAAAGGGTAGGATGGATTTGCTCTTGGCCAAGACCAAGATGTGTGCTGACAGAGCAGGGTTAGCTCTAGGTTTGGGTTTTGAGAGGATTCCTTCAGAGAATGGAAACAAAACTGTTTTTACCTCTCCCACTACCCTAGAGAAAGAGAGATCTCTATTAGACACCCCATCAGCCAAAAAGCCTACCCGAGCACCAAAGAAAACCACTCCTCCTGCCAAGAAAAATCCTCCCAAGAAAACCACTCAGCAGAAGCCCAAGGAGCCTGTGAGAGTTGCTCCTAAGACCCATGAGAGTGCCCCGAGGAGTGTTTCATTGTTCCTATTGTCAGCGGGCGGGTCATTTGGTTGGGTTCTGTTTTCGTCGCATCAAGGATGAGCGACGCTCTCAGGCGATGAGTTACCAGGATATGCATTACCCATCTTTAGGTAGGCATGAGTCTGAGTTGTACTATCGTCCTGCTTTTGAGGCTCCTCGTGCTTCTCGGAGAGGTTTTGCTCCTCGAGGTTTTCACCATGTTCCACATGGTGGTAGACCCCGGGCGAGTAGCTTTGTACCTCGTCAGAGTAGGAGACCTCGACATGTTGTTCGATCACAGCATGTAGATAGACCTCGCACTTTGTATCATTCAGATTATCATGTGCGTAGACCGTCTACTTTTACTGCACCTACTACTCGTGTCACTCAGTGCTAGATGCCTCGTCATTTTTTCACTCACCCCAGCACTGAGCGATCGAGATATTCTTATCATGTGTAGGCGACAGATCGAGGCTTGGAGGGCACGTGGATCATGGACTCCGGTTGTTCGTGCCACATGACCGGAGATGCAGCATGGTTCTCCAGCCTCACCACAACCAAGCAAAGGGAACATATCAGCTTCGGAAACAATCGAAGGAGTAGAGTGAAAGGTAAAGGTGTGGTAAGAATTAATTCGAATTTCACTCTCCAAGATGTTGCTTTGGTTGAAAACCTGGGATACAATTTGCTGTTTGTATCTCAGTTGCTTGATGAGGGCTTCGAAGTGCGATTCCATCGCGATACTTCGCAAGTACTCAATTCTGATGGCGTTGTGGTATGTAAGATCTTTAGAGTTGGGAGAGTTTTTGGAGCTGATTTTTCAGAGTCATCTGGTTCTTCTCATTGTCTCGTTGCACATTCTACTTCTGAGCTTTGGAAATGGCATAGGAGACTAGGGCATATGAGCTTTGAGTTGCTCGCTCGTCTGAGCGCCCTAGGTCTGATCCGAGGATTGCCCAAGCTCAAGTTTGAGAAGAATTTAGTTTGCGCTCCTTGTCGACATGGAAAAATGATTGCCGCTTCGCATTCGCCAGTCACCACAGTGATGACTGAACAACCCGGAGAACTTCTCCACATGGACACTGTAGGTCCTTCTCGGGTTAGTTCTTTAGGCGGCAAGTGGTATGTTTTAGTCATTGTCGACGATTTCTCTCGCTACTCTTGGGTCTTATTTCTTGCCAGCAAGGATGAAGTGTTTTCACACTTTCGAAGCTTGGCTTTGAGACTTTTTACTGAACTCCCTGGTGCATTGAAATTCATTCGAAGTGATAATGGCACTGAGTTCAAGAATAGTCTTTTTGTTGACTTTTGCATGGAGCATGGCATAGAACATCAATTCTCTGCTCTGCGGGTTCCTCAACAAAACGGTGTTGTTGAAAGGAAGAACCGCACTTTGGTTGAGATTGTTAGGACGATGCTTGATGAGCATAGGACTCCTAGAAAATTCTGGGCTGAGGCCATGAACACTGCTTGCTACATCTCAAACCGAATATTCTTACGCTCAATTTTAAACTTGACATCTTATGAGCTGCATTTTGGGAGACAGCCCAAGGTTACTCATCTTCGAGTTTTTGGCTGTCGTTGCTTTATCCTAAAATGTGGTAGTTTGGATAAATTTGAGTCGCGTTCTTCTGACGGGATCTTTTTGGGTTACACTACACATGGTCATTCTTATCGTGTTTATAACTTGGAAACTAACACTGTCATCTAGTCATGTGATGTGACTTTTGATGAATCAACCCCCTCTATTAGTTCTGCTCTTGAATAGGCAAATGAACACGACATGGAACAGACCATCTTTGAAGACGAAGATCCCGGAGAGTTCGAGGATGAACCCCTACTACCCTCGACATCAACCCCCGAAGCTGACCCCACTTCAACTACTTTAGCACGAGGTCCCGAAGCGACTACCTCGACATCGGTCATCTTGGACCACTCCAACGCACAAGTTGAGGGGGAGACTGCATCCCGCCGTGAGGCTCCACATCATGTTCAAAGGATGCACCCTCCCGAGCAGATCATTGGTGAGCTTGATCAAAGGGTAACACGTTCTCATGCTCATTTTATTGATTCCGCTTTTGTTGCTTCTTTCAAGCCCTTAGATGTTAGTCATGCACTTCTGATTCTAGTTGGATCAATGCCATGCATGAGGAACTTGAAAATTTTGAGAGAAACCAAGTCTGGTCACTAGTTGATCCTCCACCAAATGTTCATTTCATTGGAACAAAATGGATTTTCAAAAACAAACAAGGAGAGGATGGGACTATAGTCAGAAATAAGGCTAGGCTTGTAGCTCAGGGTTATTCTCAACTAGAAGTGATTGATTTTACTGAAACTTTTGCACCTGTTGCTCGCCTTGAGGCCATTAGGATTTTGCTTGCCTTTGCGACATCCCGGGGATTCAAACTCTATCAAATGGATGTCAAAAGTGCTTTTCTTAATGGCTTCATAGGCGAAGATGTTTATGTAAAACAACCCCTGGTTTTGAAAACCCCAAGTACCCACATAAAGTCCTTAAACTTCATAAGGCTCTTTATGGACTCAAGCAGGCCCCTCGGGCTTGGTATGATAGACTTAAGTGTTTTCTGCTTGAGCGGGGGTATTTGATGGGCTCTGTTGATAAAACCCTGTTTACTCTCAAGCATGGTAAAGATTTCCTCCTGGTTCTGATTTATGTGGATGATATCATCTTTGGTGGCTCTTCTCATGCTTTGGTTGCTGAGTTTGCAGATACCATGAGCAGGGAATTTGAAATGTCCATGATGTGTGAACTCACCTTTTTCCTTGGGTTGCAAATCAAGCAAAGCAAACAAGGTACTTTCATCCACCAGACGAAGTACACCAAGGACCTGCTCAATAAATTCGACATGGCAGATGCGAAGCCCCTCGCCACTCCAATGGCTACATCTGTAGCATTGGATCCTGACGAAGATGGAGAAGCCGTAGATCAGAAGGAGTTCCGAAGCATGATCGGCTCCTTCCTCTACTTGACTGCTACGAGGCCGGACATACACTTCGCAGTGTGTCTGTGCGCTCGGTTTCAGGCTTCACCACGAGCTTCGCACCGCCAAGCGGTAAAACGCATACTCAGGTATCTCAAACATACCCTCGAATTTGGCATATGGTATTCAACATCTTCATCTTTATGTGTTCGAGGTTATTCCGATGCGGATTTTGCTGGGTGTAGGATTGATAGGAAGAGTACCTCTGGTACTTGTCATTTTCTGGGTACTTCTTTGGTTTGCTGGTCTTCCCGCAAACAGTCTAGTGTTGCACAATCGACGACTGAGGCCGAATATGTTGCTGTAGCTAGCTGTTGCTCTCAGATTTTGTGGATGGCTTCCACTTTGCGGGATTTCGGGTTAAATTATAAGAGTGTTCCACTTTTCTGTGATAACACCAGTGCTATTTGTATTGCAAACAACCCGGTTCAGCACTCCAGAACCAAACACATTGATGTGCGATATCATTTTCTCAGAGATCACAATGAGAAGGGTGATATTGAACTTCAATATATTGATACCCAACACCAGCTAGCTGATATTTTCACGAAACCCCTCGATGCTTCTCGTTTTGCCTACTTGCGTGGGTAACTTGGTGTTTGTCACCCTTACGGCATTTTGTGAGGGGGAGCAGATTTAGATTGGTGTGCATTTGCTAATTGTGTGTTGAAATTGCATTTACATCTTCTGCACTTATATGCCTAATTATAATTCATGCAATCATGATAGCTCAGCTCTTTTTAATTCATCTGAAACATTAATGTGCATGATGTTTTATTTCCAAAATCAAATCATGCTCACCGCTTCTGTCTTGACTCTAGCTAGTATAGGCAGGACTGTTTTAGCTATCTTTTATCTGCTTTATAGCAAGACACTTTTTCTCGGGATGCTAATTTGTGCAACTTGAAAAATTGTTCTCCATACTCATGGATACTCGTAAAGTGCTAAACAACCTAATCACAATTCCAACATCCATGATTTGCATGCTTCAAGCAACAAGATCCAGGTGGGTTTGTTTGTCGCACTACTCTATTCTAGACTGCTTACCATTGCACATTGGTCTGAACTGGAATAGTGTAGTGTCTGCCAAAATCATTGCCTTAAGCTTCTGATGGCTTTCATGCCTAGGCTTGGCCTGATTGGAAAGTATAAGGTGGACAAACAAATAACCCCTGGCATTAAGAAAAGAACAACAAAAATTCTTTGTTCATCAAGATTGCTTTCATTGCTCCATTCGAACTGGACTTGTCTGTCTAGAGTAGAAATTGACTAGCTTTGCACAGTCCCTGCTTTTACTGATCTAGCTTCCTTGACTAAGTGGTGATGCTTTTATTTCAAAAATGATAAAATCACATGATGTCATCATGTTTTTAGAGAATGATAAATTGAGCTGAGCCCCTGATCATTGATATTACTGTTGGCATATTTTTGCTTTATATGTCTTTGCAATTCTGCTCATTTCCAAGCAATGCATCTTTTACATGCTCCTTGATGCTTGCATTGCCAAAGGGGGAGAAAGTTTTGAGTTCTCTGTTGCAAGGGGGTAAAATTAAATTACTCAAGGGAGTTTTTATCTTGAAAAAGGGGAGATTTGCCGAAGGAACTTTTACTCTTTTAAAAAGGGGGGAGGAAAATTCTTTTGTCAAGTGACATGATTTGGCTCGTTCCTGAGTTTTTATGGTCACTTGTGTGCTGAAAATCTTTTAATTTTTCTTGAACTTGAATTTGGTTGTCAATGCACTCATCAAGGGGGAGATTGAGAAACCAAGGGTTGGTTTTGGTGTTTGTGATGAGTGATTGACAGGCTTTTACCCTCTGGTTCGAAGGGGTACCTCCGAAGGGGGTTCGGAGGTTGGAACTCCGAAGGTGTTCGGAGGTGGTCTCACCGAAGGGTTCGGTGGTTTGGTTGCTGCAGCTGTTGCAGCGGAGTGTGCCTGTCGGGGGGGGGGTCCGACAGTACACGATGACTGGGTTGTACCGAAGGTCTCGGTACTTTGGGCAGTAGACTGGAGTGTGTGCTGAAGGTTGCTAACCCGGAGAGGTCTCCGAAGTACTGGATACACTTGTCTGCTTGTCTGTGGTGCGCAGGGGACTTCGGAGGCGACGGACGGTTCATAGCAGGTGAACCTGGGTCAAGCGGGAGGCTTGATGCCAGGGGAGCAGGGAGCTCTGTCACGATGGCTGCGAAGGGGTCTAGGTCGGACCTCGGGTCGAGGTGCACCAGGAGAAGGCAGTAAGTGCGGAGCGTGGCTCCGGGTGAAGGTACTCCGAGACAAAGTCCTCGGAGGTGAGGCACTTCGAAGGTACTCTGGAAGGAGTGACTTCGGAGTATGGTGGTTCAAGTCCTCTGCGGAGGCAAGACGTTCGAAGTGTGCTCCGAAGGGAGACATTCGAAGATACCCGACGAAGGTCTCAGAAGTCAAGGCGCATCGAAGGCATGATCCGGGTGAGGCTCGTCGAGGAGTGTGCTTGGGGAGAGACACTGCGACGAAGGGCTCATGGAATGCTTCATGCGGAGGCCTTGGACAAAGGAGGGACTTCAAAGGGTGGTACTCCGAAGGAGGGCTTCGGAGTGAAGGCAGGCTTCGGAGCAAGGCTGGCTCTGGAGTGAGGATGACTTGTGGTACTTCGGCCATACATGGCTTCGGTACACGGACTGACGGAGTTCGAGCTAGGAGTAGCTGTGAAGCCGTGGTGGTCCACTCCGGAGGTGGTGGTGCGAAGGCCCAAGGGCTTTGACGGCTTCGGCTCAAAACCGTCACTATATCGGAGGCTGACTTCGGTGAAGCGAAGGTCGTCAGGCTCAAGGCTTCTCGCCGAAGCTACCGCACCCCTCACGTGCGAAGGGGGGCTTCAGGAAGGTCAAAGACTGCAAAGGCTGACATTGTCTGCTCTGCAAAAAGCTGACGCTGTCCCCTCTGCAAAGCTGACAGAGAAGCCTCCAGAATAAAGTTGACTACCTTTTGTACCCCTCCATTCTGTAGAAACAAATCTGGTGTAAACCCTAGGGGTAAAGTAGTCATTTCACTTGGGTGAATAGTGGCTATAAATACGGGGGCTGGTTAGGTAACATTTAACACTTTGAGCATTTACTGTTGAGCTCCTGTACTAGCCTCCACACACTTTGAATTCATCTAGTGAGATCAATTTTACTGTGTTCCTTGTTCAAGCGGCGAAGCCCTGCTTCTGTGTTGTCTTTCTGCTTGAACTTGTTTTGCATACCTCGCTAGTTGTAGTGCACCGAAGCCTGTCTAGGCGAAGGGTGTTTTGTGCGAAGTGTGTTTTTTAGTGTGCGTTCGCTCTGTGTAACAGGAGGCTAGACCTCGCTGCTTACTAGCGAAGCCCTGATCGAAGCCCTGTTTTGCTTCATGTGTCGAAGCCCTTAGCGGAGTCCTCATAGTGTGCATTTAGACCTTCACAGTACAAGGCCCAGCACCAGTTGCTGTCGCTAAGTATAGGGTTGAAGTCCTCAGAGGGTAGTCTACTCTTGCGAAGGGTGAAGTGCGAAGCCTGCTCGAAGCACCCTGTGTGCGGAGCCTGCACTGACTTAGCAGAGTTGTTTTCGGGGTTGTTGGTGGAGCGAAGTCTGCTTGGCTTCGGACTTTTTACTCCTTGTGAAGCCTATGTTCGAAGCTGTCATATACCTCCGAAGCAGACCTTCGAAGGTTGGTGTTCGAAGCCTGTTCCGCAGTAGACAGATTTAAAATCGAAGACTGTTTTTAGCCCATGTTTTTTTTAAAAAAGCTCCCATTCACCCCCCCTCTGGTCACCGTTTCCGGTCCAACACTGTGCTTATGAGGCAGCGGCGCAAGATTTCTTGAAGCGCGGAGACAGAAGGCCAAACAACAGCTGCAGCACACGAATTATCCTACATAATAATCTTTTCTCGATTTGCATGCATTTACATATTTCATCTTTGAATATTCTGTGATTGTTAATTGATATATCTATGTGTTGTTAGTGCATTTTAAGTGCTTGTTGAAACAACTGTGAACATCCTTATTTAATCCATTTATTTTGATTAAGTGCATTAAATATTGTGTTTCCTTATATTTGTGAATTGTCTGTGTACTATGAATGATTTGCCTGATGGAACTGTCATTTGATCTGTGAGTGAACTCAATCTGCCTTTAAGAACTTTGTTGGTGTATTTTTGTTTAGTTCATTAGTCGTTTTTAGGCTAGATTCTTTAGTGCTTGTCATCTCATAGACTGTCTCATCACATCATACGTGACATGAGAGTGATAACACTATTGTTGTCTGTGAAATTTCTGAAACTTGGTTTGTTTCTGCTGGTTGTCTTTTGAGGTGTGTTGGGTGTTTTTGGGTAGGCCATCGATTCGAATGAATTTGTTGAGGCACCCATTCACCCGCCTGCCTCTAGTCACTACTCTCGGTCTAACAAGTGGTATCCGAGCGAGGTTAGGGTTTTTCCATACCTTAACAGGTTCTACCCAAAGTAGCGATCATGACTTTTTCTAGAAAGGTCCCATATCTTGAGGTTTTTGGCTATAATTATTTGAAGACTCGCATGTGAGCCTATCTATTGAGCCAGAGCTCAGGGATATGGGATATATGTGTTCATGCTACTTTCATTGTGCATCCGGCTACTGAGCGTACTACCCCTGAGATAGTCGCTCTGCATGACCTGAATAACAAGGTAGTGAACATACTATTTTCTGGTTTAGGTCCCACTGAGTTTGAGCATGTTAGCCATCTTGACACTACTCGAGAGATCTGGGCTACCCTCCAGGCACACCATGAGGGGATAGCTTAGGTCAAGGTTAGTCTCTATCATACCAACTGGCGTGAGTATGAAAAATTCTCACAGAAGCCGGGAGAGACTGTCGAGGCTTTGTTTGGTCGCTTTCGGTCGATCATTAATAAGCTTCGGGCCAACAAGGCCGATCGTGATCAGCTGGTCTCAAATCATGAACTGGCGCTCAAGGTTCTTCATACCTTGTACCCTAAGATCTGGAAGATCAAGGTATCCTCTAATGTTGAGAGCGCTTCCTATGATACCTTGACTGTTGCAGAGCTTTTCAGCAAGCACAAGGCCTTAGAGGTTGATATCCAGTTGATATCTAGTTGAGATCAAATCTCACTGGTTCTAGAGTAAAACCCTGACCCTTGCGACAACTTCTGCTGATATTGCTTCTCTGATTTGTGCTTTGCCCTCCGTGTTCGTCGTGTCTATGATAAGAGAATGTTCAAACGACATGGCACAAAACATGGTTGCTTTGAGTGTGGTGATCCAGGTCATTTCATCGCCGGCTGCCCCAAGTGGAACATACACAAGAAGGGCACTGGCGGTGGCTCCTATTACTCCAACAAGCACAATAGCTTCACCTTCACCAAGGGCAAGCCCAACACGAAGTTCTTTCAAAAGGCCCTGAAGGACTACTGGTGCGAGAAAAAGAAACGAGACAAGGCCTTCTTCATCTAGAAGGAGAAAATCTATTCCAAGCGATCATCCTCTTATTCCTCTTCATCAAGTTCAAGCGATGAGGAGATCGTGATCAAGAAGGAGAAGGACAAGGATGATCCGACGGGCCTCTACTTCATGAGTTTCGGGGACAAGCCGAAGACTCGTTCGCACCACATCCGAAGATCACGCAAGAGCATCTTCTCAATGGCTCTTGGGTATAAAGAATATAAGGGCTTCTCCGACAACTCCGATGACGATGACGAGAAGGTATCTTCCTATGAATGTGAAGTCATTGAATTAATTGAAGAGAACCGTCAGAAGTTGAAATATCAGGAAAAATTGCTTAGAGGGGCTAAGAAGAGGATAGATGAGCTTGAGAGTGAGAATGCTATAGCCAATAGCAAGATTGAGAGTCTATCTTCTTTCTCTTATTTTGGTGAGAATAGTGAGTGCCCTAACTGCGAGGTGTTGCTGTGTGACCTGACTACTCTGAAGTCCAAGTACATAGAGAGGGTTTATGAGAGAGACGCTTTGGCCACTGTTGGACCGAAAACGGCGACCAGAGGGGGGGGGGGTGAATGGGAGTTTTTAAAATTTCAGACTAAAAATAGCCTTATGTTTTACTTCTGTCTTCTGCGGAACAGGCTTCGAACACACCCTTCGAAGTTCTGGTTCAGAGGTATTTCAGAGCTCCGACATCAGGCTTCGCAAGGAGCAAAAGTTCGAAGCCAAGAAGACTTCGCTCCACCCACAACCCCGAAAATTCAGCTCTGCTAAGTCAGTGCAGGCTCCGCACATAGGGTGCCTTCGAGCAGGCTTCGCACTTCACCATTCGCAAGAGTGGACTTCTCTTTGAGGACTTCGATAAGCTCTGCTAAGTCAGTGCAGGCTCAGCACACTGGGTGCCTTCGAGCAGGCTTCGCACTTCACCCTTCGCAAGAGCAGACTTCTCTCTGAGGACTTCGATCAAATTCTCAGTGCTAGCAACTGGTACTAGGCTTCGCACTTCAGAGGTCTAAACGCACACTGAACACACTTCGCCGAGGACTTCGACAAGGTAAGAAAATGGGATTCGAACAGTGCTTCGCTAGTAATCAGAGAGGTCTAGCCTCCAGTTTACACAGAGCGAACATACACTAAAAAACACACTTCACCCAGACAGACTTCTCACACACCTCTCCAGAAAACTCATAAGAAGATGGTGCATAGAGAAATCAAAGCATGCAGTGCAACACACAATACAAGTTCAAGTAGTGAAAGAAGAACAGAATTAAAACTTCATTGCATGAACAGGGAACACAAAATGAACTCACAGGATGAATACAGAGAGTGTGGCGGCTAGCACAAGAGTTCTACAATGGCTGCTCAATGTGTTGATGTGACCTAGCCAGCTTCCACTATTTATAGGCACTATTCAGCCCTGTGAATAGACTACTTTACCCCTAGGGTTTACACCGGTTTTGTCTCATCAAAACAGGGGGTACAACTGGTAGTCTACTTTATTTGGAGGCTTCTTTTGTTAGCTTCGCAGAGGGGATAGCACCAGCTTTTGCAGAGCAGACGCTGTCAGCCTTTGCAGTTTTGGACCCTTCTAAAGCCCCCCCTTCGCACGCGAGGGGTGCGGTAGCTTCGGTGAGAAGCCTTGAGCCTGATGGCCTTCACTTTACCGAAGTCAGCCTTCGATACAGTGACAGTTTTGATCCGAAGCCATCAATGCCCTTGGGCCTTCGCACCAACACCTTCGGAGTGGACCACCACGGCTTCACAGCTTCTCCCAACTCGAACTCCGTCAGTCCGTGTACCGAAGCCATGCATGGCCGAAGTACCTCAAGTCAGTCTCACTCCGAAGTCAGCTTCACTCTGAAGCCAGCCTCACTACGAAGCCCCACCTTCGGAGTACCACCCTGTAGGACCGAAAGTAGCGACCAGAGGGGGGGGGGTGAATGGGCGCCTAAAAATTCTTTCGAATCAATGGCCTGTTCCCAACACCCAACGCACCTCAAAAGACTAAGCAGCAAAGCAGATCACCAAAGCCTAAAAGTATCTAGCCTAGAAATGACTGGTGTCCTAAACAGAGAAACACCAATACAGTGCTAATAGGCAGATAAGCAAAATATTCAAAACATGACAGATCAAACTTCTCAGCAAATGATCTAAGTGCACATAGTACGAGATGAGAAGTTACTGTTCAAAATTTTTCTCCTGTTCGATACTTGGCGAAGCCTGCTTCGCGGTGTCGAAGCCTGCTTCGCTGTGTCGAAGCCTGCTTCAGAGTACAATGTCGAAGTCCGCGAAGTCTGTCGTAGATATGTCGAAGGTTGATGTAGTCGAAACTTGTCTGGAGGTGATGTGCGGAGTTGGTAGATGTCGGAGGTTTGTGGAATCTAGCCTAGTACGAGTGAGGCAGAGTGCGAAGTATGCTTCGGTGCGAAGTATGAAAGTGTCGAAGCCTGCTTCGAACAGTGTACTTCGAAGCCTATACTCCGAACAGAAAACTTCGAACAAAGTTCGCAGAAAAGCAAACTTCGAAAGAGAAGCGAAGACAAACACACAACAGCGAGACCAAAACAAAGCCTACAATGCTACCTCTGAAGCTAGCTAGATCGAAGTATGACTACCGAAGTGGTAACCTTCGAACTACAGACCAAACTTCGAATTGAAGTCTACTGATGCTCTCAAAAGAAATCGAAGCCTTAAACAACCTTTGAAAGACAAGCTTCAAACTCATGAACTGAGATCCACGGTAATGACAGCAACAGAAGATCCTCAGAAAACACACTCCGAGCGAAGTCTACCAAAAAGACATGCTTCGAAGCTAACTTCGAAACCAGTCGAAGTATTGACTACGAAGAGCTCGAGTCGGAGTACACCTTCGCAGACAAATTCGAAGCCTGCTTCACAGAACAGAAGGACTTCGCACAAAACATGGGGCTTCGCCAGAAACAGCCAGAGAAATCCTAGACCCTGTCTACTCGATCAAAAAGGCTATGTAGGAAAAAACAAGGCTATAAAACTAGCGTACTGTTGCCTCAGGGAGTAGGTACTACTTGCTTCTATAAGAGCACGCAAGGGTTAGTACTAAACCAAGGAACAGAAGCATCCAGAGAAGCAGTTCGCACAGGAATAAACGATTTCACATGCAAAACGAGGTAAACATAACCACAGGAAAAATGCTGGCAGCGCAGAACGTTAGAGAATAAAAAATCTTGTGAAGAACAGACATCACTTCTCAGGAAAAATCTCAAGAACAGAACCTGGCGGCGCACGCAGGGAGAGAGAAGGCACAGGAAACACAAATGACCCAATCCTTGATTAAAAAGTGATTTCTTGAAAGGGTGACCTAACCCTAGGGATTGGGGCCCTATTTATAGTCTGCCCAATGGCTAGGAATATTCCACCAGCCCCTTAGGGTTTTTTACAGACTCTGAAATAAAAGGAAAAGACTAAACTGCCCTTAGAATATTTTTACAGACTCGACTGACTGACTGTGGGCCTAGGGACAAAATAGTAAACTCCTATTTACAGATGACTTATCTGGAAGCTAAGCTTTCGTAGCAACTACGACTTCTCTTCTAGACAGTCCGATCTGAGATCAGCGGTCGTCAGTTTTGTGCCGAAACTGACAAAGCCTCCACCGACTTTGCACCAGGTACCCGGATTGGGCCGGCCCGACTCCGCAGCTCTCTCAGCCCAGCAATCATTCACCGCCCGTGTACCTGAGTCAATCCTGGTCAACAGCCCAGTGGGTCTTCTACTGCTTCTAGCCCATGTACCCGGATTGGGCAAGCCTGACTTCACGGCCCCTTTGCCCGACAGTCGCTCGCTGCCCGTGTACCTGAGTCACACGTGGCCCAGACACAGCAGATCTTCTCTCTTCTTCTATCCTCTTTGACTATCGTTGACAATGACTCATCACATCTGGAGCCATGAGGCCCACGCTCTTCAGCATGGCTCCTCAATCTCCACCTTGATGAGTGCATTGTCAACACTTCACTTCTTCAACTCTTCAGTACCTGCGAACACATGTGGAAACACGAAAACAAAACACAAGAAAACAGAGAGAAAGAAAAATAAAGTAAAAGTTTAACCCTAATGACCAAAAGCTAAACAAAAGCAAGAAACGGTCATTATGGTTAACAAAAATCACAAAACTAGTGCAATCTCAGAATCATCAACAAGGATATCAAAAGAGTAAGGACAAACGGGACAAAAACTCCCCCTGAAACAAATCCCAGAGAAGGCCAAAATTCCCCCTTAAACTCTTCTCCCAAAATTTCTCCCCCTTGTTGACAACTGAACTCATCAAGCGAGACTAAAATGCACTCTAAAGAGACACAGACTCCCCCTGAAATGCAACTCCCCCTCAAAATATGCAAAGAATGCAACTGGGGTGTAGGTGGAATGTAGAAAACATGCTTCTCATATATGATTGACTGCAATTACAACAGCTAACAAGTATAGCAAGAGACATACTGTTGGCAAAAATGTTACGCCAACAGTTGGCGCCGTCTGTGGGGATCCAAGTTCTAAAAGCTTGTTCTCTACTGCTGACTGCACTTCGAAGAGCACTTACGGAGGGAGCCTCGGAATCCCAAGACTTCGCGCACCCTTCAGTTAAGGGCTTCTTAGTGCAGCTCGAGGGCCTTCTCTCGACCCCTCGAGTCGTTCGAAGTCCTCCATCTCCAAGACATCTTCACGGCTAGCTATGCCTCCGAAGCGTAGCCAGGCTTCGGGTCCTCTTCGAAGGTCCCCTCGGACCAATGGAGCCGGACCCTCAGCTAATCCGGCGATTCCTGCTGAGACCGCTGGGCGTCGAGCGCCCCGGGGCCCTCTGCCTCCTCCTACGGTGCTTCAGACTGACTACGCAGCTAGCCGGGATCCAGAAGTGCCCTCCGACGAAGACGAAGGCCCTCCCGAAACCGAGGCTACGCAGCTAGCCAGGCTTCAGGAGGAGGTATCCAGGTGGAGGCAAGAGGCCGCCGATCGCCTCTGCACTCAAGCTTCCACCGAAACTCCAGGGGGGCCTCAAGATGATGGAACCCGCAATCCCCTAGAAGTTATCCAAGTCTCGGAGGAAGCCGAGAATGCATCCTTCGATAACGAATCCCCGTTACACCCTGATCTGCAAAGAGTGCCTTTCGACCCCAGATTCAAGGCCTCGAAGCTGCACAAGTACTCCGGGGGGTCGGACCCCGAAGAGTTCGCCCGCTCTTACGCCCTGGCAATAGAAGCAAGCGGAGGGGTGCGAAGCACCATGGCAAAATGCTTCCCCCTCGCTCTCGAAGGCGTGGCACTCCGCTGGTTCTGGTCCCTAAAGCCAGGATCGATCAGTTCATGGGAGCAGCTAAAAAAGAAATTTGTGAGCAACTTCCAAGGTACCTTCGTGGCCCCGATGTCCACATGAAGTTTGTTTCAAGTGAAGCAGCGGGTGGGAGAAACCCTCCGATAGTACTTCACGTGCTTCGCCCACACCAAGTCACAGATCAAGGGCTTGTCTACCTCCTCGGTAGTTGATGCTGCCCGCGAAGGGGTGCTGAACCCCGACCTCCTCAGCAAACTCCATCGGAAGCCGGTGACGTCTGTGGCACAACTCATGGCATATTTCGAACAGTATGCCAAGGCGGAGGAAGGATGTCTTCGGTGAGCTGAAGCGCCATTGCCCACCCTCCGAGAAGTCAAAAGGGAGCCTGAAGCCTCCGCTTCACTGCAACCTCCACAAGACAACCGCTTCAACGAGTACAAGCGAGGGAAGAAGCATTTCCGCTCAGAGGTGCTAAACATTGCACCTTTAGCCTCGAAGGCACCTACCAATTTCCAGCAGGTGAAAAATTTCAAGGCTGGGCCATCAAAGCCTCAAGAAAGGATGCCTGGCAGGCGCCAAAGTTTTTTCTGTTGTGTGCATGGCGACAATAGAAGCCATGACACGAAGGATTGCAAGGCAGTATTGGCCCTTCGGGGTGACTACCTTGAGTGAAATACCGGGCGGGGTACTTCAGATCGGGCCCCACCGTCGGCATGCTTGGAGCCTGTTCAAACTGTGGCCCGAGCCGGTGCCCTCGAAGCCCCCATGCGGCTACCAGTGGCCAGTATTATGCCACCACCAAAGCAAGAAGATCCGCAAGACCGTGGCAAGAGAGTGGTCCTGCCCATCTCCGGAGGGGGGACCCTCGGAAGCATGTCCAAGAGACAGTGCCGCGAGTACGTCCGCGAGGTCGGGCACATTGGGACTTCGAGTTCCGCCGAAGGGATGCCAGAATGGTCCCGTGTACCCATCTCATTCACAGCCAGCGACGCGGCGGGGGTGAAGTTCCCCCATGCTGACCCATTAGTCATCTCTGCTGATATAGTAGGAGCAGACGTTCGAAGGATCCTGGTAGATGGCAGGAGCTCCGCAGACATACTCTTCGTCCAGGCCTTCGACCAGATGTGCATACCTCGGAAACATCTGCTTCCAGCAGCCCGGCCGCTTCAAGGGTTCTCAGGACCGCCTCTCGATGCCCGCGGCCAAGTAGGCCTCGAGGTTGCCTTCAGAGAGGGGCCTCTGGCCCGAGTAGAAGAGGTGATCTTCGATGTGGTTGATGCCCCTTACGCTTACAATGCTATCTTCGGTCGAGGGATGTTGAACCAGTTCGGGGCTATAGCACATCACAATTACCTTTGTCTCAAAATGCCCACGCAAGATGGAGTGCTTACTATTTCAGGAGACCAGGCTGTAGCCAGGAGGACAGAGTATGGCCATGGGCAGCCATTGGACCCCCGACAAGTGCATAATGTGGCAGAAAGCGTCGAAAAAGTACTGGAGGCCTTGAACCCTCCGAAGGGATCTTCGCTCAAGCCAAGCCCGGAGGGTGATGTCGAGACAAGAATAATCTCGGAAGATGGCAAAGAATACCCAGTGAAATTTGGCAAGGGGCTATCTCCAGAAATAACCGCCTCGTTAGAAGTCGTCAAGAAAAATCTAGACATATTTGCTTGGACCGACGAAGACATCACCGGGGTCGATCGAAGCATCATCGAGCATAGTCTGCTCATCAACCCGAAGGCCAAGCCGGTGCGACAGGGGCTCCGCAAGGCTAGCCAAGGCTGAAGTAGAAAAATTGTTAAGGGCTGGCATCATCAGGGAGGTAGCCCATGCTGAGTGGTTGGCTAATCCTGTTTTTGTAAGAAAGAAGGACTCGAACAAGTGGCGCATGTGTATTGATTTCACCTCGTTGAATAAAGCATGCCCGCGAGACCCCTACCCAATGCCCCGAATAGATCAATTGATAGATTCCACAGCCGGCTCCGAATTATTAAGCTTCCTCGACGCTTATTCCGGGTACCATCAAGTATGGCTGAAGCGCGAAGACGAAGCCAAGACAAGCTTTATAACTCCTTCCGGAGTATTCTGTTATGTAAGAATGCCTTTTGGTTTATGGAATGCCGGAGCCACCTTTTCTCGCTTAATAGCTAAGGCACTAGGTCATCAGATATGCCACAATGTCGAAGCCTATATGGACGATATTGTAATAAAAAGTGCTCAAAAGCACCGGCATAGCTTAGATCTAGCCGAAACATTTGAGAGCCTCCGAGCATGTGGAGTACGCCTCAACCTCGAAAAATGTATATTCGGGGCGCAAGCAGGAAAGCTGCTAGGGTACTTAGTTTCGAGCGGGGGATCGAAGCTAGCCCAACACAAATAAGTGCACTGCAAAGGATGGCTCCGCCAGAGAATTTGAAACAAGTACAGAAGCTAGCAGGAAGGCTCGTAGCACTCAGCAGGTTCCTGTCCAGGTCGGCAGAGCAGAGCCTCCCAATTTTCAAGGCATTGAAGGGATCCGAAAGCTTCAGCTGGACGCCGGAGTGCCAGAAGAGCTTCGAGGATATAAAAGCATACCTCGGCACATTATCGACCTTAACTGTTCCCCTTCCAAAGGAAACACTGCTTTTATATCTTGCAGCAACGGGTTCAGCAGTAAGCGCAATGCTGGTCCGAGAAGTTGAGCTTAAAGGGAAGCTGGTGCAAAACCCAGTTTATTTTGTGTCGGAGGCATTATCCGGAGCCAAGGTCAGATACTCCAAGCTCGAGAAGTTTGCTTATGCCCTAGTAATGGCCTCGCGAAAGCTAAGGCATTATTTCTTGGCGCATAACCTCATCGTCCCTACATCGTATCCCCTGGGAGATATGCTCGGAAACAAAGATTCCACAGGCAGGATTGGAAAATGGGCAGTCGAGCTGGCACCCTTCGAAATCTCTTTCACGGCAAGAACAGCTGTTAAATCTCAAATTATAGCAGATTTCGTAGCAGAATGGACTCCATCTGCAATCTGGACCCCGGAAGAACCCTCCGAAGGTTTTTGGACAATATTCTCTGACGAAGCTTACCAAGCATCAGGTGCCGGAGCAGGGGCCGTCATCATATCACCATCAGGGCAGAAGGCCATGTTTTCCGCAAGGCTCAATTTCAGAACCACTAATAACATTTCCGAGTATGAAGGAATCTTGCTAGGCCTCCGAAAGGCTAAAGCGCTCGGAGCTGCAAGAATAGTGATCAAGACAGATTCCCAAGTCGTCGCGGGGCATATCGACAAAAGTTTTCAAGCAAAAAACCCACATCTCGCGCAATACCTTGAAGAAATCCGCAAGGCCGAAGCAGCATTCAAAGGGTTTACAGTACGAAGCATCCCTCGGGCAGAGAATCAACTTGCAAATATTCTTGCAAAGGCGGTAGCAGGAGCAGTGGACCTCCCGGATGGCGCTTTCTACGAAGAGCTAGAGCAGCCAGCGGCTGACCAAATACCCTCGGCAGAAGTAATGTGCATTCCAGCTACAGATTGGCGAGCTCCGATAATAAGCATGTTGCAAAGTAGCATGGACCCTCCGGAAGGCCCAGAAGCTCGAAGGTTGCAAGCAAGAGCTCAAAATTACAAGCTTATTGATGAAGTGCTATACAAGGCCGGAGTATGTTCACCCCTACTTCGATGCATCTCACAGCCTGAAGGTCAAGACATACTTCGGGGCATCCACGAAGGACTATGCGGAGGTCATTTAGCCCCTCGAGCGCTAGCAGGCAAGACGCTTCGGCAAGGGTTTTATTGGCCAACAATAGTAAGAGACGCGGAAGAACTAGTTCGAACATGCCAAGGATGCCAGTGGATGGGCAGACGGAGCCATCTCCTGCTAGCTCAGCTTCAAGTTATTGCCCCAGTATGGCCAATGGCTAGATGGGGCATGGACCTCATAGGCGCTTTCCCAATGGCAAAAGGCGGTATGAAATTTGCGGTAGTAGCAATCGAGTACTTCTCAAAATGGGTGGAAGCGGAGCCGCTAACAGCTATCACCTCGAGGAACGTGCAAAAATTCTTCTGGCAGAATATTATATGCAGGTTCGGAGTTCCCAGAGAGTTGACGGTGGATAATGGAACCCAGTTCGAAGCTGATACCTTCCAAACATTTTGTGAAGAACTAGGCATTAAGCTATGCTTCGCAGCAGTGCGACATCCGCAGTCCAACGGAGACGTCGAGCGAGCCAGCGGGAACATCCTCTCCGGGTTAAATCGCCGAATTGTAGGATTGGCCAAGGGGTTGTGGGTCGAAGAACTACCTAAAATCTTATGGTCCATCCGAACCACTCAAACTAGATCAACAGGTTTCACACCATTCAGATTGCTCTTCGGAGATGAAGCCATGACTCCTACGGAGCTCAGAGGGGAGTCGCTTCGCGTAATTCAACCCGGGCATGAAGATGACCAGAGTACTTCACTAGATCTGTCAGAAGAAACAAGGCTTCGAGCTGTCGCCAACCTGACTAAGTACCAGGACCACACAAAAACGTGGTATGACCCAAAAGTTAGATTAAGTGAGTTAAAGCCGGGTCATCTAGTATTGCGAAGTGTAATAGCTCCGGGGAAGCTAGGAAACAAATGGGAAGGACCATATGTTATCTTACGCTGAGGACGCCCCGGATCGTTTAAATTAGCTAATTTAGAAGGGGAAGAGTTGAAACATGCATGGCATGCGGAGCACCTTAAGCGCTACTATGCTTAAGGCCTCCTTGTAATCACTTGTAGAACTTTCCTTTCTATAAATAAAGATAAGGGTTGAAACCTGTTTTGCTCTTCGAATATCCCTTACTCCTGATGGACGCATTGGGAGGACGGTGATGCAGGTAGAGCCAAGCATTTTTCTCAAGACCCAAGGGGCTGCCTCCGAACCATTGGTTCAGCGGCTCCGCCAACCTACGGATTCCAGGCTCCGGCTTGTTAGGATCCGTAGAAGAGTCTAAGGACTTTAAAGAAAACAGATTTTCAGCCTCCGGGTGCGAAGTATCTATAAAAGAGCCGAAGGTGGCCAACCTACGGATTCCAGGCTCCGGCTTGTTAGGATCCGTAGAAGAGTCTAAGGACTTTAAAGAAAACAGATTTTCAGCCTCCGGGTGTGAAGTATCTGTAAAAGAGCCGAGGGTGGCCAACCTACGGATTCCAGGCTCCGGCTTGTTAGGATCCGTAGAAGAGTCTAAGGACTTTAAAGAAAACAGATTTTCAGCCTCCGGGTGCGAAGTATCTGTAAAAGAGCCGAAGGTGGCCAACCTACGGATTCCAGGCTACGGCTTGTTAGGATCCGTACAAGAGTCTAGAGACTTAAAAAAAAAGAGGCAGCGATTAAATTTTTAGTCTTCGAAAGCAAATGATAAGTACAAAGTTCGAAGCATGCAGGTGTTCTTACAGTCATTGTGCCTAGCGAACCCTTTTCTATGGTAAAGGCTCCTCCACCCACAAGGGGGGTCGGAAGGTACGAGTCACACAGCATACTTTCGAAGCATTTCACATTAAATCATTATAATTATACATTAAGAGAAATTTTTGTCTAAGCCTAAATAAAATCGGAGACCCTTTCGGCCCCTAGAGCTACCCCTGCGGCTACTTTGCCCTTCGGAGCTTGAAGCCGCCGAAGTCGTCCTTTTAGTCCGGGTACTTCTCTTTTTCTTCGAGGCTCGCAATTTCCTCTGCTCCTCTCGAAGCTCAGCCCATGTTAGGAGCCTTTTGGAGTTAGCCTCCGCAGGGACTTCAGCTCGGTACTCCGAGTCGAACCAGTCAATAGGTTCGGAAGACGAGGACCCCTCCGTCTTTTCTTCCTCTTTAATATAAGCTAAGACGTCCCTTCGAACTTCAAGAGTGATCTCCCCCCGTCTCCGCGAGGAACAGAAAAGCGCGAGCGGCGGTAAGGCCTCAAACCCTCGAGGTTTGCCCACTCCTTTCGAAGCTCGTTGGTAATCTCCAGAAGTTCGAAGTCAGAGCTCGAAGGGCACGACAAAACCTAAAAAAAAAGAGCAGAACACCCAAGACAAGTTCCCGTTTATAACTTTTTCATTAATAAAAGCAGGGTTTACAAGGCTTCATATACATAGCAGTCCTAAGCGGCTAGACCTGCGGGTCGGTCGGCGGAGCAGGAACCGAAGGGGATGGCGCAGCAGGAAGGGGTGGCCTTGTTTGCGCTTGCTTCTGCCGGCGGGCCTCGTCAATCCAGGCCTTAGCTGCGACCTTATGGTCCATCTTCCATGTCGACCGGAAGGCTTCCCAGGCCGAAGCCACCTCCGAAGATGGCCGCAGCAAGTCATCATCCGCAAAGCCTCCAGGAGACGAACCTACGACTGAGCCAAGGGGGATCCGAAGGGATTCAAGATGACGAAGAACCCCGATACCAGCGCACTGTCCGGAGATTTCCCCGTACCGAATACCGGAGTTCTTCATCAATGACGAAGCAACCTAGATCCTCGTCAGCTTCCAGTCAAGGGGCTCATGGGTTGCCGCAGAAGACGAAGGGCACATGGTGCCAAAGTACTCCAGCGTACCCTGGAGGGCTTCCAAGGTACGATCCGCAGTACTAGAGTTCTTCTTCTCCGCTGCTTCCAGGCCCGCAGCAGTCGCGCCCACTTCGGCCACCCGGAGCATCAAAGAACTCTTGAGGGCCATCGCCTGGCTAAGAGCCCCCTGAAGCTCCACCAGCTGCGCACTTGAGGTAGTGGCTTCTCGGCGGAGCCTTTCAACATCCGCTCGAAGGACAACGCGCTCGGCCTCGACCTCGTGGGCAGACGAACGGAGGGCTCCGAGGGCTTCGTCCGACGCCGCCCTAGCCCTCCGTTCCTCCAAGACTTCTTCCTCCAGCCTAAGGGATCTCCCGGTGGAGTCGTTAAGGGCCGTTTGGAGGGTAGTGTCCTTCCGTTTAAGTCGATTAACTTCGACCTCGTTGGAAGTCGCTGCCGCTCTAGCAAGAACAAATTGCTGCAAAAAGAACTAAGTAAGTACTAAAGTATTTATGACTACTAATGCGAAGTAGCTATGGTGTCTTTTTCATACCTGAAGGGCAGCCCTTTCGAGGGCCGTGTTGAGTGTCGAAGCCCTGGCCTCGCTCAAGATGGAGATCAACTCCGAATTGGCAATGTCCTGGCTTCTCTCAGCCAGGGGCTCCATGAGTCTTCGGAGGCCACTCCGGTGCTCCAGGAACGGAGCCAGCAGAGGAAGCCAAGACAGAGCTTGAGCATTATCCGCTGCGGCCTCATCCTCCGAATTGCCAACGGAGGGTGCGGTCTGGCCAGGAAGGAGGCCGAGGCTAGAAATACTCTTGCCCCGCCCCGGTACGAAGGAGGGCGAAGCAGGAGTACCCCGACCATCGGCAACCACCTCTTCGACCAGAACCGCAGCGGCGGAGGCAACCTCGGTGGTCGAGGCGGCCACTACAGGAGTGACCTCCGTCGCCAACTCCGTCCCGGCGAGCACGTCGTCTGCCCCGAAGGACACATTCTCCGCCGCCAAATTCGGAGCCTCCAGAGCCGCGGAGGGATCCGCTCGAAGGACAGCCTCCGAAGACGCAGGGGCTTCGGACGCCACCAAAGCATCAACACCCGAAGAGGTACCTATTTCAATAACAAAATTAATAAGCATGTTTTCACAGACAGCAAGCAGGTATTGAGTATAAAAGGGAGGAGCTTCGGAAAAAACCTCCGGGAGCTTCGTGGGGAAGGATTGTTGGATCCTCCAAGGTTTCGTACATCTGGAGGATGTCGGCGAAGTCATCCCCCGAGGTCCTGCCCTCAACATTTTCCATCGGAGCCACGACCTCCGCAGGGACCACCTCAGGTGCGGGCAAGTTGGGAGTAGGGGAGTCCAACTCCACCTGAATGACGACGGGCGTAGCAGGAGCAGTCGAAGTCACACTTGCCACCTCCCCGATGAAGGAGGGAGGGACTTCCCCTGTATCTTCGTCACCCAGGAGGTAGGCTTCAAAGGCCGCTGCTGTCTGGCCGTCGGAGTCTTCTACCTCTTCGGAGGCCGAGCTTTGCGCACCCGGCGACGAGACAGACGAGGCGGGCGCCAACTCCGAAGGGTGCTTCGCTACCTTCTTCCTCCGAAGCGGCTATTTGCCGGCCTTATTGGAGGGCTCGGAAGCGGCTTTCCTCTTACGGCCAACTGCTCCGGTCGGAGCGAAGTCAGGAAGATTTGGGGGCTCCATGCCGAGAGATCTCCACACTCTGTTGGATCGCTCCCAGCTCCCCACCAGCTCCAACCTTCTTTGCCTCTCGGCCACCGAAGGGGCTCCGAGAACTCATTCGGTGGCCCGAACTACGTCCTCCGGAGCCAATGCCACAGGTGCCACTGAAAGAAAAAGGTATGAGAATATAAGTATAATTGATTTCTTCATTTAAATATGATGCAGCAAGGAGGAGGTTTACCTAAGTTTCGGAGGTCCCCCTCCGAAGCTTGTGGGAACACAATCAGCCAGTTGGCTCCAAGGTGAGGGATCCGAAGGGCGACGAACTCCTCAGCCAGGTCGCGCATGCTCATACGACGAGCCACTGAGGTAAGCAACCCTAGCCTCATCGAGAGCAGGCTAGGGTTCGGAGAGATGTCCGCCTCCTTCCGGTACCAGATCTCCTGGAGAGGACCAGCGAGGGGGGAGTCCTCTCCGACTTCGGCATAAAACCACCGAAGTATCCAGTTGGTGTACCACCTGTCGTTTATAGCTTTGGCAGGGAAGCGGAGGGTGTGCTCCATCCACAGCTGGAAGTTGACGCTGCCAAAGGCTATCGTCACCTTGGAGTCCCCTGGCCCGTCTTGTGGCTTCGGTTGGCATATGGCTTCGTGAGTTGCGGCGAAGATTTCGGAGCGTCCTTCGCACCCCTCCGCCTGGAGTGCCCATTCGAAGATGGCCAATCGGGCGATGGCGTTTGGGGACAGTTGAGGCAGGGTGATATGGAACAAGTCCAACACCTCTGCCAAGAAGTCCACGGCCGGCGGCCCCAGGCCTGCTTCGAAGAATGCTTCGAAGACCACCACCTCTCCGCTCCTTGGCCTTGGAGTCGACTCTGTCCCGGGGACTCGAGTCCTCAGCCCAGCGCCCAACCTTCCGTCCACCGCTTCTTCAATGGACTCGGCGGTGCTCAAGGATTGGCCGATGATGAAGCTTTGAGCAATCTTCTTCTTGGAGGTCGGATGGAGCGCCCGAGGATTCTTGGGCCAAGCACCGCTCGGAGCCCCCGCCATTACCGCTGCTGCCGAAGCGGCCCACGCCTGCCTTTGCGCCAAGGTGTTGGCCGCTACAGGGGTGGTGTGGCTAGTTCTCGCCATCGCGCTTGAACGTTCAAGAGTTTGGAAGATTGGGGGAAAGGTGAATCGCATGTGATGAATGCGGTAAAAAATCTCGGTTAATCTCTGTCTTCCCCTTTTATAACCACGTGACCAGTACTACTCTTCGGTTGATTTCACATTGCAGGTTCGGTTTCCGCCACCGACAAGTGGGTCCGGTAATTGGAACGGCGTATAACCGCTGTAAAAATCGACCGTTACCTTTTTTGCAGAAGGTAACGGCTACTTGCGCCGTAACGGTTACTTTGACGGCGCCCCACGACGTTCGCTCTCCGGAACCATCTCCACGACGTGGGTACTCCGAAACCGTCTCCACGACGTTCGCACTCTGAAACCGTTCCCGTCCTAGTGAGCGTTCCCATTGTATCAAGAACTCGAAGGCGAAGATTCGAAAGTATTGGGTCCAAAATCCTGGGCTAAGTCACAGCATCCTCAAATCCTCTTTAAGCCTTAGAAATTAGAAATGTTCTTTTCGTATACTGCCTTCTTTCTAAAACAGGTTAACTACAGAAAGGCGTATTCGAGGGGCTACTTATGGGGGAAATTACTCTATTTCCTAGACTTAAAGAGTAACCCTTCGTTGGCTGAGTGGGGACCCCGAAGCTGGCGGACTGTTGTTCGGAGCATACGTCGCCACGACCGGAGGGTGCTACGGTGCGAAGTCCTAGAGAACCCTCCGAAGGGAAGATGGAGGCAACTGTTGGCGCAAATGTTACGCCAACAGGTTCTCAGTAATCAAGAATGGACAAACAAGAAGTTTGTGTTTTAGGACTAGCTTGAGCCTCCGAAATGGATAATAGCTCAAGTTGCCCGAATGAGTGTAGATGAACAACTTGTTCTGGATCCC
This sequence comes from Zizania palustris, assembly GCA_019279435.1. NCBI lineage: Eukaryota > Viridiplantae > Streptophyta > Magnoliopsida > Poales > Poaceae > Zizania > Zizania palustris. The sequence goes on from JAAALK010000081.1 coordinate 60,825,246, forward strand.
CTTTTACAAGGTACAATGGGGGGTATTTATAGGGAAAAAAGCATAAGGAAAAGACCTATTTACCCCTATATTACAACCGACATAGTAGAAACTATTCGGTATTATAAACAAGGTTATACACGGTAAATCACTGCAAGGTAGATGGATAAGCTGGACATCCAATCAATCATGTCCTTCTGCTTCGAGGCCTCCATCTTCCCTTCGGAGGGTTCTCTAGGACTTCGCACCGTAGCACCCTCCGGTCGTGGCGACGTATGCTCCGAACAATAGTCCGCCAGCTTCGGGGTCCCCACTCAGCCAACGAAGGGTTACTCTTTAAGTCTAGGAAATACAGTAATTTCCCCCAACACATACTGTCTAAGACACATGGCATGATCAGTGCAATAGATGATATCTAAAGAAAGTCATTCGCACGTATTTTTCAATTTTTGAAAAATAAAAGCATCACCACATTTTCCAGTTAACAAGCAAGGTAAAGCATGAGATGCAGAAGCTAACTGATATCTACCAAGATAAGCATTGTCCAAAACAAAGTGCTTCAGCAAACTTGTTGTCTTTTTAATTTTCAGGCTTTTTCATTTTCCTTTTTCATTTTTGCCAAGGGTTATTTGCATGTCAAACCTTTTGCTAACCGACCAAGTCAAGCCTAGGCCAGAACTAGACCATCAGAAGCTTAAGACATTGGTCTTGGCATACATTACACTGTCCTAGTTCATACCATAGTGCTATGGTAAGCAGTCTAAAACAATGTAATGCGACAAGGCAAACCCACTTGGATCTTTTCAACTCAAGCATAAAAAGGCATGGAATTTTCATTCATTTTTAATTTTTATCATTTTTATAGCACATTTTCCATTTTAAAGCATAAAGATGTCCAAGTTGCATATCTGCATCTATGTGAGGAACTAGCTACAAGGCATGTAACAGATAGCAAAATCACTTAGCCTACACATGCTAGTTACCAGAAGCAATGGTGATCATTTTTCAAGTTTAAAGCGTAAAAGCCATGCATATGACAGATATCAGACATATCAAGCGAACTGAAACAAGGCATGATCATTGACAAGTAATCAAAAGCATGTACCAGCTAGAATAAGTAGAGCAGTTCAATCATATAACAGAAGCAAGCTCAAGGGTGTGATATGTGAATATGCATGATATGAACACACACAAAAAGACTCAAGAAAAGAGTAAAGACGAAAGAAAATTGACGCAAAATATCCTAGAAAGGATACACAACACCCAGATCCCCTCGTAAACCCTCAAAGGTAGACTGATCTACAGGTTTGGTGAAAATGTCAGCCAACTGATGATGGGTATCAACATGAACAAGGTCAATGACACCTTTCTCATATTGATCCCGCAGAAAATGAAAGCGCACATCAATATGTTTGGTTTTTGAATGGAGACAAGGGTTTTTCCCTACACTAATAGCATTGGTGCTGTCGCAAAACAAAGGAACTCTGGTAGGAAAGAACAACCCAAAATCTCATAATGTGGAAATCATCCAAACCAACTGTGAGCAGCAGCTACATACTCAGCCTCAGTGGTCGAAAGAGCAACTCCAGATTGCTTTCGAGAAGACCAAGACACAAGAGACAAACCAAGAAACTGGCAAGTACCGGAAGTCGACTTGCGATCCAACCGGCACCCACCAAAGTCAGCGTCTGAAAAGCCAGATAAATCAAGAGATGATGATGCTGAATAGAAAAGACCAAGATCAGGCGCATAGGTAAGATACCTGAAGATGTGCTTAACAGCCTGCCGATGAGACGCGCGTGGTGAAGACTGGAAACACGCGCAAAGTCCCACGGCGAACTGTATGTCTGGTCTTGTCACCATCAAGTACAGCAGCGAACCGATCATCCCTCGAAACTCTCTCTCATTGACCTTGACGCCGCTCTCGTCCTTGTCCAATCCTCCAGATGTGCCCATTGGGGTCATCTGCGGCTTCAACTCCCCACCAAAGTCAAATTTTTTTAACATGTCACGAGTGTACTTACCTTGGTGGATGAAGGTGTCATCCTTGGTATGCTTTATCTGGAGCCCTAAGAAATACTTGAGCTCACCCATGAGGCTCATCTCAAACTCGCTGTGCATCTACTCAGAAAACTTGGACACAAGATCATTAGTAGTACCACCAAAGATAATATCATCCACGTAAATCTGAGCGACTAAGAAATCTGAAGTATCTCTGAGCAAGAAGATAGTTTTTATCCACAGAACCCATCACAAAGCCCTTCCCCAACAAAAACTGCTTTAACCGGTCATACCAAGCCCTGGGGGCTTGCTTCAGACCGTATAAAGCTTTCTGCAGCTTAAAAACATGTCGAGGAAACTTAGGGTTCTCAAAACTGGGGGCTGCCTAACATAAACTTCCTCCTCTATGTACCCGTTCAGAAAAGCACTCTTGACGTCCATTTGAAAAAGCTTAAAACTCTTGGAAGGGGCAAAAGCTAAGAGAATGCGAATGGACTCAAGATGGGCAACAGGGGCGAAAGTTTCTTCAAAATCAATACCCTCTTTCTGGCAAAAACCCTGGGCAACTAATCGAGCTTTGTTGCGCACCACAACCCCATCTTCACCTTGCTTGTTCTTGAACACCCACTTGGTGCCTATGGTGTTGCATCCTGGTGGCAGCTCAACTAGTGTCCAAACCCGATTGCGGACAAAATTCTCAAGCTCTTCTTGCATGGCATTAATCCAATTCGAATCAAAAAGAGCTTGAGAAATGTCTCTGGGCTCAAAAGATGCAACAAAAGTAGATTCAGCAAACACAGCAAGAGAGTCAACAGATGAATGCAAAGTTGTCTCAGTCAAATAACCTATGATGAGCTCTGAGGGATGATCACGCTGAATTGCTCGGGATCTCTGGTGATCTGAAGTCACCTCACCGGAGTCAGCAGCTGGCACCTTTGGACTTGACTGAGGGGGCTCGATCGAAGTGGAAGAAGTAATTAGAGGTACGCCCTCGTCCTCAGTCGAAGTCTCAGAAGGTGTGGGCTCTGCAGGAGGTGCAGAAGGCCCACCCTCATCAGCAGCTGGAGTATCCTCATCTTCCTCGAAGATGGACTCTCCGAGCTCATCATCACCCGAAGGCTCAAAAGAAGGAGTCAAAGAAGGCAAGGACTCATCGAAAGAAACTTCACAAGTCTCGACAAGCTGTTGGGAGTCGAGGTTCCAAACACGGAAGCCTCGAGAATGCAAAGCATAGCCAAGAAAAACTCTATCCCAGCAATGAGACTCAAACTTGTCCAAATGCCCTCCCTTCTTGAGCACAAAGCACTTGCAGCCAAACGCTCGCAAGTGCCTCACCTTGGGCTGTCTGCCAAACCGCAACTCGTATGAGGTCTTACCTGGGTAAGCTCTAAGAAAAATGCGGTTGGCCTAATAGCAAGCCGTGTTCATGGCTTCAGCCCAAAAACGCCTAGGAGTCATGTGCTCATCGAGCATCGTCCTGAACATCTTGACTAGCGTGCGATTCTTTCGTTCCACAACGCCGTTCTGTGGGGGAGTATAAGGAGCAGAAAACTGATGATCAAGACCCTGATCACTACAGAAGCTGTCGAACTGAGAGTTCTTGAACTGAGAGCCGTTGTCGGAGCGAATTGCTCGCATCCGACCATTGTTCTCATTCTTCAGCTTCAAAATTAGGTCATGAACAAAATGAAAAGTTTCATCCTTAGAGTCCAAAAAGAAAACCCACGAGAATCGAGAAAAATCGTCAACAATCACAAGCGCGTACCACTTCCCACCGACTGAGCGTACCCAAGCTGGACCGACAGTGTCCATGTGTAACAGCTCGCCCGGATACGAAGTCATCACCTGAGTCACAGGTGAGTGAGAAGCGGCAACCATTTTCCCATGACGATAGGGATGACAAACTAGATCTTTCTCCATTTTAAGCTTGGGCAATCCTCAGATGAGGTCCATAGAGCTCAACTTGACTAGCAGATCAAAACTCAAATGACCTAACCTTCTATGCCATTTCCAGAGCTTAGAAGAAGATCCAGCAATCAAACAGCGAGAAGGGCCAAAAGAACTAGAGAAGTCAATTCGAAAAACTTTACCGAATGGTAAGATCTGGCAAATCAAAGACCCTCTAGAATCAAACACAGAAGAATTGCCCTTCTTAAATCGAACCTCCAAACCATCCTCAAGAAGTTGTGAAACAGAAATCAAATTAAAGTTCAAATTTCCAACCAAGGCAACATTCTTCAAAGAGAAATGGTCTGAAATGCGAATTGAGCCAATGCCACTTACCTTCCCTTGACCACTGTTCCCGTAGGTGATGTATTCTTTGGAGCTCAGGGGAGTGAGACTGGAGAACCATCTGTGATGTCCCGTCATGTGGCGAGAGCATCCTGAGTCCATGATCCAAATGTCCTCCAGTTCCCGATCCTGCACAATCAGTGGTTGTAAGGGGGAGCAAATGGTCCGGCACCAGGTTTAGCAAAAGAACTAAACCAGTGTCGAGCCATCTGCTGAAAAGACGAAAAGCAAAAACCATCAGAAGAGTTAGGACCAATACGCCGCTCAAAGTGCGGTCCTTGGTTCTGCCTTCGGCCACGAGGTCCAGGACCGTAGCAAAAACGGCCTGGAACTCTGCCGGAACGAACACCACCATTTGGAGCACAGGCATGAAAGTCTCTCCTCTACCACCACCTACACGACGCGGCCTGGCCTCCAGCCTCTCCCCGCATCGAGGAACACGCAGTCTACCACCCTGCTGGTAGAACTGCTCCTGACCACCACGAGCTCTATCTACTCTCTCAACTCGCTTCCTCTTGAAGAAAAACTCTGCAAGATTCTCGTCTCTCTGACAATACTCACAATGATAGGTGGGCTTCTGTAACAACCCCAAAATTTAAATAAAATAAAAATGGGGGAAATAATTTTTCTGAGTTTAAAATAAATAAATCAATTACAGAAAAGACTTAAAGAACCCTATTAAAGCAAAACAGGGAGAAATAATTCAAATTTGAAGCTGGAAAATTTATGGTGGAATCCAGAAGCCAAGAAATATTTTTGAGAATTTTTACAAAATTTTAGCAACAGAGCTTCAAGCCTTAAGCAAATATTTGTATTTCTGGAATTAAATTTAATGGAAAAAACATTTTAAAGCTTATTGGGCCACAACCATGTTTCCCCCCCCTAAAGCCTTTCGGCCCGGCCACGTCCAGCCCTGCTCGCTGACGGGAGGGACCCGCCTGTCGGCGCCGTTCCCCCCTCTCTCCTCTCCCGCGCGCCCGTTCGGTCCCACCTGGCAGCCTCCCGCTCGCTCCCCTCTGCCGCTTACATCCCGGGCCCGCCTGTCGGCACGATTGCCCTCGCCTTTGCCCACTGACATGTGGGACCCACCTGTCAGATTCATCTTCAACAATGGAAGGGGATCTCCCCCTTCCTTTCCCGATGACCCCTTGCCTTAAACCGTCGCCGGCAGGCCGGATTCGCCAAACCGAGCGTAGGATTCTCTTCCCTATTCACCGGCGATCTCCTTCCGCCTAAAATCGACGCACTTTCGCCCTTTTGGAAGCTTGCCGAGGGTATGGAAACCTCACCAGAGGAAATGTGGATCTCCTCCCCGGGTTCCTCCGTTCACCTTCCAAATCCACACCACCAGCAGTCCTATTTAAACCCTGGACACCACCGCAGCCAAGCCACGCCATCGGAGCCCTATTCCGCGCAAACCCGAAGGCCGACACCCCCTTTTTCCGGTTTTTCCTCTGTTCGCACTCTAGCAAGCCCTCGCCGTTGCTCCGTGCCACCGCCGCCCTAACCGTCGCCACCTCCGGGATCTCCATCACTCGCCCTACCTCGGCATCGCCTCCGCTAGGCCAGACGACCGCCAGAACGCCTTCGCCACCTCCAACCCGAGGACGCCGCCGCCCTCTCCTCGTCGTCGATCGCCGCCTCTGCCCCATCATCGTCACCGCTGGTAAGCCTAGGCTCCCCTCGTGCCCCTCTATCCATTGTTAGCCTTAGTCGTGCCATAGGACCTCACCGTCGCCTGGGATCCACCGCCGTCGTGTCGCCGGAGCTAGAGAAGAAGGGTACCCAGACCCCTTCCGCGCGTGCCGTGCCAGATGGGACGACAACTGTCCGATCAGATCTGGACGCTTGGTATTAATTCATTTCGGTGGATTAATCTGGGACGTCCGATTCCGGCGAAGGGGTATCGGTGGATCCTAGCCGTCGAATTCCACTTAAAGCACCCGCACGCGCTCTGGCCATTGGATCTTGATCCAACCGCTGCCACGTGCCTGGTCCACGCTCGCAGTCAACGGTTCACGGTGAACCCAGTTCACCATGGACCAGAGACTGTTTCTGGTTTAAAATAAAATTCAGAAAATGCTTTAAACTTTAAAAATTCATATCTTGCTCAAATTAACTCCAAATTTCACAATTTCAATTCTGGAAAATTTGTATTTTTATTATCTACACTTTTATGCAATAAAAATAATATGCTTACTTGGCACAAAATAATTTTATTAATTAATCAAGAAAAGACCCCTTAGGATTTAATTAATATTACCTTTAAATAATTCAGAACAACCTTTAATAAATGATATATTAAATTCAAAAGACTTAATGACTTTATTCCACTGTTTTAATGCAATAAAAATAGCATGTTCACTTTGCCCACTTTATTTATTAAATAATATGGCAAAAGCCCTTTTAGGATATTTAATTAATTCATATAAAGTCCACACTTTATGAAAATGACCTAAACACTTATATAACAACTTCAAAAGACATAATAACTTAATTTCACTCATTCTACTTCCATAAAAACATTAAGGCTAATTTTATACCTTTTAATTCATCTCTAAAGGGAAAATAGAAATCCCCTTAGGAAAAATAATTATATCAAGTTATAAAATTCAGAAACCCCTCTAAAACTTAATATTTTTTTAATAAACTCATAGAACTTAAAAACATATCTCCTTTACTTAACCCAACAAAAACATGTATACTTGTATGATTGGTTTTTGGAATGTTTATTGAATGTGGTGTTTACTTTTCCGTATCGAGAAGACTACTACGTCGTCGACGATCCGGAGTCTTACCCTGAGGTTCCACCTTCACCATTCGCGGATCAAGGCAAGTCATCGAACTCTCCTGTGGAAATAGTTGATCATCATTGAGCCAAGTTTTTCTTAACTATCGCTATAACTCATAGGATAATATTGCATTAGTCAAACATCAAGCCCTACGCTTGTATTTATTAGATCCCCATCCTTGTGTGCAAACCCAAGCCATGCTTATTGAGCATTAACTCCTTGTCACTCTACAAATATTATATTAGCTAGTGCCCAATGTACCGGCACAACTGCTATAGGATAAAAAGAATGAGTCGTAGATAGATGGATTCTGTTATATGAATTTCCCCGTTATTCTTGTCTCTGGACTCTGTTGGATTTGCCTATGTTATAAGTATGGTGGGTTCCGGGTGCAAGCTCGGGAACTGGTTGGTCGCACCCGGGGCACTATAAGGACCGGTCTGCGGGATCCATTGCAAAGCACTTCCGTACTAACCACAAGTCTAGTGGGTAAGTCCTAACTGGAGGTATGGATCGTACCAACTTGGAACACCATAGTGGAGGGGTACAAGGGGCAAGCCTGCCTGCAACTTGTACCGACGTGGCTCAAGGGGGGGATAAGGCATGGCCCGAAGTGATTGGGAAACCTTACAAAACCTATAAGAGGGTGTTATCGAATTGGTGCATTCCATGCTGAAGGTTTTGGCATGAGCTTCTCGTGACAGGAGTCATTTGACACACTACGGTGTGCGGGAAATGAGTGCCTTGTGGGTACAGTAGTACACCTTTGATCAGAGTTATAAATCTTTTCGAAAAGCCGAGCCCACGGTCAAGGGCGGGTTGTGTGACCTCTTGCAGTTATTTTACTATTATGTGCATGTTTGTGTTATTCATGGCATGTAAGGTCTGTTGAGCGAGGGTGGGCTAACTGTACCCCTCGAGTTAGAAGATGATGAAAGATGATGCATAACTCATGTTTACTTTTCCACAATAATAACTTGATTACATTAATTGCTTTACAAATTGTGCTTTTCCGTAAAAGTAAGCCACTACCTTCCTTGTTATTACCTTGCATTATGATTGCATTCGGTGGCTTGCTGAGTACGATTGTACTCACCCCCGTTGACTTACACCACCAGAGGTGGTCTACTACGAGGAGGGCGAAGGTCTGGAGTAGCGACCCAGTCAAGGCACGAGATTGGAAGAAGACGTTCATCTAGAGGATTTATTTTCTTAGTTTCTCTTTATTTAACTCTTTTGTATTAATATGGTCTATGAACCATGATTGATTGGCGTATTGTACGCAGTCGTGTGATGAACGTCTTGTATTTATTGATTTTCTATGGAATTTCAATAAATTCCCGGTTTTATTAAATCGGGGCATGACAGCTTCTTGGGATGTGGTTGAGGCTTGGGGTTCTTGGGCTTAGTGGTGTTTGGTGTAGTCTTCTTGGGTTGAGAGGGTCCAGGAAGAGAGTCTAGAGAAGTGTGGAGGTGTTTGGGCTTTGGAACCCAGATGGGCTTCTTGGGTGGAGCTTTGCGCTGTTCTTGGATTACTCCATCCTTGGGCTGACTAGCCTGGAAAGACTCAGTGGAGTGAGTCTTGGGATATCTCTACTCAGGAGTCATTTTACTCCACTCCACAGCCCGGCTAATGGCACTCTCAAAGTCAGCCTTGGTGTAGGTGTAACCTACCCCAAACCCATCGTGCCTCTTGAACTGCTGAATCACTATGCCGAGCTATGGCTCTCTGGCACTCACCCAACTCAGGATCTGACGGAGGTAAAAGTTCTCATTCTGAGAATCAGCTAGCTCCTCTCTCAAGGAAGCTAGTACCTCCACCTGAGACAAGCAGGTCTCACACTCGCTATATACCTGGACAGACTTCTCGGCTTTTAGCTTAATCAACTCCAGTCTAAGAGACAAGCAGTTCTCACAGATAGTGGGTGGAACTGACAGTGTCTCAAGCTCTAGCCTAGTCTGCGCTAGCTCAGCTCTCACTCTCTCCAAATCACCCAGATGCCCATCGCCCTTGGCTTTTAGCTTAGCTAAACTAGCAAGATGAGATGGGCAATCAGAACAAGGCGCGACGACAATGGCTTTAGCATCTTTCAGCTCCAGCTGAGCGCTTTCAAGCTTAGTGGCCAAAGTGTCCCTCTCATCAACCCTTTATGTGTACGTTGACTTCAGAGTCGACAGGTCACACAGAAGCACCTCACACTTTGGGCACTCACTGCTATCACCCAAGTAAGGGGAAGAAGATAGACTCTCAATTCTGCCGTTGGCCACGACAAGCTCACTCTCTAACTCATCTATCCTCTTCTTAGCCCCCCTAAGCAGTTTTTCCCGATATTTTAACTCCTGACGATTGCTCTCAAGTAAATCAACAATTTCACATTCATAAGATGATACCTTTTCGTTGTCGTCATCGTCGGAGTCATCGGAGGAGCCATTCTCTTTCTTATCCCCAAGAGCCATTGAGAGGAAGCTCTTGCGGGATCTTCGGCGCTGATGTGAGCGGCTCTTCGGTCTGTCCCTGAAGGCCATGAAGCAAAGACCCGCCGGATCGTCCTTGTCCTTCCCCTTCCTGATGACGATCTCCTCATCGCTTGACCTCGATGAAGAGGAAGAAGACGTGGACCGCTTGGAGTAGCTCTTCTCCATCTCGGCGAAGAAGGCCTTGTCGCGCTTCTTGTTCTCTCGCCGGTAGTCCTTCAGGGCTTTTCTGAAGAATCTGATCTTTGGCTTGCCCTTGTTGAAGGAGGAGCTGTCGTGCTTGCCGGAGTCGTGGAAGCCACCACCGGTGCCCTTCTTGTGTCCATTGCGCTTGGGGCAGTCGGCGATGAAGTGTCCTGGGTCACCACACTCAAAACACCCGGATTTCATGCCGTGTCTTTTGAACATCCTTTTTTCATAAACACGACGCACCCGGTTGTTAAAAAGACACAAATCATCATCTCCCAAAGACTCAAGCTTGTCCTCAGTGATAGACATCAAAGAGAACCCAGCACAGCTCACAGAAGAGGGATCAACAGAAGATGTAGCAAGGGCTAGAGACTTTGATCCTGAGCCAGTGAGATTTGATCTCAATTGGATATCAACCTCGGTGGCCTTCAGCTTGCTAAACAGTTCAGAAATGGTCAAGGTATCATAAGATGTGCTCTTAATGATAGAGGATACCTTGATTTCCCAGATCTTTGGGTCCAAGGTATGGAGAACCTTGAGCGCCTGCTCGTGATCTGAGACTAACTGAACATCCTCAGCCTTATTGTCCCGAAGCTTGTTTATGATCGATTGAAAATGACCAAACAACGCTTCAACAGATTCTGCCGGCTTTTGTGTGAAGTTCTCATATTCACGCCGGTAGGTCCGATAGAGCCGAGCCTTGACTTGGGCTGTACCCTCATGGTGTGCCTCTAGGGTAGCCCAGATCTCTCTTGCAGTGGAGAGATGGCTCACACCCTCAAACTCAGTGGGACCTAAACCAGAAAACAAAATGTTCATAGGTTTACTATTGTTTAGATGCTGGGCAATGATACCAGGAGTACCGTGCTCAGCAACTAGCAATATGACAAACGAAGCGTGAACGCAAATGTCCCAGATGTCCGTGCTTTGGCTCATGAGATAGGCTCGCATGTGAGTCTTCCAATAATTATAGCCATAAGCTTCCAAGGACAGGACCTTGCCAGGAGACGCCATGATCACTACTGGGTTAGAACCGGTTAAGGTATGAAAACAACCCTAACCAAGCTCTGATACCACTTGTAGGACCGAAAGTAGCGACCAGAGGGGGGTGAATGGGCACCTAAAAATTCTTTCGAATCAATGGCCTGTTCCCAACACCCAACGCACCTCAAAAGACTAAGCAGCAAAGCAGATCACCAAAGCCTAAAAGTATCTAGCCTAGAAATGACCGGTGTCCTAAATAGAGAAACACCAATACAATGCTAATAGGTAGATAAGCAAAATATTCAAAACATGACAGATCAAACTTCTCAACAAATGATCTAAGTGCACATAGTACGAGATGAGAAGTTACTGTTCAAAATTTTTCTCCTGTTCGATACTTGGCGAAGCCTGCTTCACGGTGTCAAAGCCTGCTTCGGAGTGTCGAAGCCTGCTTCGCTGTGTCGAAGCCTGCTTCGCTGTGTTGAAGCCTGCTTCGGAGTACAATGTCGAAGTCCATGAAGTCTGTCGTAGATATGCTGAAGGTTGATGTAGTCGAAACTTGTTTGGAGGTGACGTGTGGAGTTGGTAGATGTCGGAGGTTTGTGGAATCTAGCCTAGTACGAGTGAGGCAGAGTGCGACGTTTTCATCGGTGCGAAGTATGAAAGTGTCGAAGCCTATACTCCGAACAGAAAACTTCGAACAAAGTTCGCAGAAAAGCAAACTTCGAAAGAGAAGCGAAGCCAAACACACAACAGCGAGACCAAAACGAAGCCTACAATGCTACCTCCGAAGCTAGCTAGATCGAAGTATGACTACCGAAGTGGTAACCTTCGAACTACATACCAAACTTTGAATCGAAGTCTACTGATGCTCTCAAAAGAAATCGAAACCTTCGAAAGACAAGCTTCGAACTCATAAACTGAGATCCACGGAAATAACAGCAATAGAAGATCCTCAGACAACACACTCCGAGCGAAGTCTACCAAAAAGACATGCTTCGAAGCTAACTTCGAAACCAGTCGAAGTATTGACTACGAAGAGCTCGAGTCGGAGTACACCTTCGCAGACAGATTCGGAGCCTGCTTTACAAAACAGAAGGACTTCGCACAAAACATGGGGCTTTGCCAGAAACAGCCAGAGAAATCCTAGACCCTGTCTACTCGATCAAAAAGGCTATGCAGGAAAAAACAAGGCTAGAAAACTAGCGTACTGTTGCCTCAGGGAGTAGGTACTACTTGCTTCTACAGGAGCACGCAAGGGTTAGTACTAAACCAAGGAACAGAAGCATCCAGAGAAGCAGTTTGCACAGGAATAAACGATTTCACATGCAAAACGAGGTAAACATAACCACAGGAAAAATGCTGGCAGCGCAGAACGTTAGAGAATAAAAAATCTTGTGAAGAATAGACAGCACTTCTCAGGAACAATCTCAAGAACAGAGCCTGGCGGCGCACGCAGGGAGAGAGAAGGCGCAGGAAACACAAATGACCCAATCCTTGATTAAAAAGTGATTTCTTGAAAGGGTGACCTAAGCCTAGGGATTGGGGCCCTATTTATAGGCTGCCCAATGGCTAGGAATATTCCACCAGGCCCTTAGGGTTTTTTACAAACGCTGAAATAAAAGGAAAAGACTAAACTGCCCTTAGGATATTTTTACAAACTCGACTGACTGACTGTGTGCCTAGGGACAAAATAGTAAACTCCTATTTATAGATGACTTATCCGGAAGCTAAGCTTTTGTAGCCACTACGGCTTCTCTTCTGGACAGTCCGATCTGAGATCAGCGATCGTCAGTTTTGCGCCGAAACTGACAAAGCCTCCACCGACTTTGCACCAGGTACCCGGATTGGGCCGGCCCGACTCCGCAGCTCTCTCAGCCCGGCAATCATTCACCGCCCGTGTACCTGAGCTGAGAGCGAAGAGTGATGATCAATCGGGTGAGCTAGAGACAGTTTGCGCTTAGTTAGAGCAGACTAAGCTTGATCTTGAGACATTGTTAGTTCCACCCACTGTCTATGAGAACTACTTGTCTCTGAGGTTGGATCTAATCAAGCTGAAAGCTGAGAAGTCTGTTCAGGTTGATAGAGAGTGTGAGATCTTCTTTTCTCATGTGGAGGTGATAGCTTCCTTGTGAGAGGAGTTAGCTGATGCTCAAAATGAGAACTGTTACCTCCCTCAAATCATGAGTTGGGTGAGTGCTAGAGAGCCTCAACTCGACATGATGATCCAACAGGTCAATAGGCAGGATGGGTTTGCATTAGGTTATATCTACACCAAGGCTGACTTTGAGAACGCCCTGAAGTCATGGAGTGGAGTGGACTAAGATGACTCCAGAGCAGCGATATACCAAGACTCACTCCACCGAGTCATTTCAAGCCAGTCAACCGAAGGATGGAGTGTTCCAAGAACAACCTAAAGCGCCACCCAAGTGAGGAGGCATGCTGAAGAGTATGGGCCTCATGGCTCCAGATGTGATGAGTCATTGTCAACGGAAGTCAAAGAGGACTGAAGAGAAGAGAAGACCTGCTAGGTCTCGGCCACATGTGACTCAGGTACACGGGCAGCAAGCGACTGTCGGGCAGAGGGGCCGCGAAGTCGGGCTGGCCCAATCCGGGTACATGGGCTAGGAGCAGCAGAGGATCCACTAGGCTATTGACCTGGATTGACTCAGGTACACGGGCGGCGAGCAATTCCTGGGCTGAGAGAGCTGTGTTATCGGGCCAGCCCAATCCGGGTACCTGGTGCAAAGTCGGTAGATGCTTTGTCAGTTTCGGCACAAAACTGACAACTGCTGATCTCGGATCTGACCGTTCTGAGGTGAAGCCGTAGTCGCTACGAAAGCTCCGCTTCATGATAAGTCATCTGTATTTAGGAGTTTACTATTTTGCCTCTAGGCCCATAGTCTGTCAGTCGAGTCTGTAAAAATATCCTATGGACATTTTGGTCTTGTCCATTTTATTTCAGCGTCTGTAAAAAACCCTAAGGGTCTTTTGGTGTTTTCCTATACTATTGGGCTGCCTATAAATAGGGCCCCAATCCCTAGGGTTAGGGTTACCCTTTCTGAAATCACTTTTCTAATACAAAGAGATTGGGTCACTTTTGGTGTTCATCTTCATGCGCACGTCGTTGCTGTTCATCGCAAGCCAACCGAGCCTGTGTTTTGTCTCTCAGGTTTTGATCACCTCGGTTTGCGTGTCCTACTAGATCGCCTGTACTGGTTTTGCCGCAAAAAGTTTTTTTTATTCTCAAAGCCATCAAAATCTCTATTGCTTGCGATTTTTTCCACCGAGCGCATTTATTCTGTTGCAATTTTTTCTCGGTCACTTTGCAGTATAGCTCTTGCAGCTAGTAGCATAGCCCTAAAGTCTATCGCTAGTCTTCTACGTGTCAGGTTGTAGTCTTAGGAAGTTGTGCTGAAGCCAGGCTTTCAAGTTGTTTTTTCGCCGGAGTGTGCAGCGTCTTTTAGTCAGCAGCTGTTTGCACGTCTCCCAAGTCGTGTTTGTAGTCACGTCTCTAGCTAGTTGCTCACATTAGAAAATCTTGGCACGTTGCCTTCTAGCGAAGTCCACACAACAGGCTTCGTAGCCCTCAGGCTCCGCGAATGAAGCCTGCATGCAACGGAGTCTTCGAGGTGCACATAGTTCGATGCTCAACTTCGACAACTTCTCTTGAACTGTGTTGGATTTGCTGTCCGAAGTTTTGTCTATGGTGTTTATTAGCGAAGTGTGCTGCAAAGGTTGCTGCGAAGCTTCGAATTGTAGGCTTCATTCTTCAAAGTTTATGTATCTTTAAAACCTGTATGAAGCTCTTTTGTCCAGGCCAACAGACTTCAGTCATATTTTTTCTCAAGGCTTCGAAGTCCAAGCTTTGTTACTGTTTCAAGTTAGGCTTTGGCAAAACACTTCCCAGGCTTCGAACCGAAGTCTAACATCACTAAAAAGCTGCAGACTTCACATGAGAACTTCGAACAGGCTTCGACAAGTATCGAACACGAGACAAATCTGAACAGTAAACTTTCATCTCCTTTTTACGTGCACTTAAGTTAAATGCCTGTGATGATTTACTTTCATGAAGCTTGAAATATTCATGTTTTAAATGTTCCGCTAAATCTGCCTTTAAGCACTATGTTGGTGTCTTTTCGATTAGGACAGCAGTTGTTTTTAGGCTAGATTATTTTTGGCCTTGTGGACCTATTTACTTTACCCTGTTAGTCTGTTGAGGTGCGTTGGGTGTTGGGAGCAGGCCATTGATTCGAAAGAATTTTTTAGGCGCCCATTCACCCCCCTCTAGTCGCTACTTTCGGTCCTACAAGTGGTATCAGAGCCTGGTTAGGGTTTTTCCATACCTTAACTGGTTCTAAACCCAGGTAGTGATCATGACTTCTTCTAGAAAGGTTCCGTCCCTGGAAGCTTATGGCTATACTTATTGGAAGACTCGCATGCGAGCCTATCTCATGCGCTAGACCATGGACATTTGGAACATTTGTGTTCACCCTACTTTCACCATAGTGCTTGTTGCTGATGATAGATCTACAGATATTATCGCCCAGCTTTAGAACAACAACAAAGCGGTGAACATTTTGTTTTCTGGTTTAGGTCCCACTGAATTTGAGCGTGTGAGCCATCTCTACACTGTTAGAGAGATCTGGGCTACCCTCCAGGCACACCATGAGGGGATAGCCCAGGTCAAGGCTAGGCTCTATCAGACCTACCGGTGTGAATATGAGAATTTCACACAGAAGCCAGGTGAATCTGTTAAAGCCTTGTTTGGTCACTTTCAGTCGATCATCAACAAGCTTTGGGCCAACAAGGCTGAGGGAGTTCAGCTGGTCTCAGATCATGAGCAGGCGCTCAAGGTTCTCCAGACCTTGGACCCTAAGATCTAGGAGATCAAGGTGTTGGGGGAAATTACTCTATTTCCAAGACTTAAAGACTAACCCTCCATGGGCTCAGTGAAGATCCCGAAGGTGGCGGACTGCTGTTCGGAGCATACGTCGACACGGCCGAAGGCTGCCACGGCGCGAAGTCATAGAGAACCCTCCGAAGGGAAGCAGGAGGCCTCGAAGCAGGAAGACATGATTGATTGGATGTTCAGCTTATCCATCTACTCTACAGCACTTTACCGTGTATAACCTTGTTTATAATACCAGATAGTTTCTATTATGTCAGCTGTAATGTAGGGGTAAATAGGTCTTTTCCTTATGCCTTTTTCCCTATAAATACCCCCCATTGTACCTTGTAAGGAGATCCAGAACTAGTTGTTCAAACACACACATTCGGACCACTTGAGCTATTATCCTTTACAGAGGCTCGAGTTAGTCCTAAAGCGCAAACCTCTTGTTTGTTCGTTCTTGATTACCGAGAACCTGTTGGTGTAACTTTTACGCCAACAGTTGGCGCCGTCCGTGGGGATCCAAGTTCTAAAAGCTTGTTCTCTACCGCTGACTGCACTCCGAAGAGCACTTACGGAGGGAGCCTCGGAGTCCCGAGTCTCCGCGCACCCTTCGGTTGAGGGCTTCTTAGTGCAGCTCGAAGGCCTTCTCTCGACCCCTCGAGTCGTTCGAAGTCCTCCATCTCCAAGACATCTCAACGGCTAGCCATGCCTCCGAAGCGTGGTCAAGCTTCGGGTCCCCTTCGAAGGACCCCTCGGACCAACGGAGCCGGGCCCTCAGCTAATCCGACGATTCCTGCAGAGACCACTGGGCGTCGAGCGCCCCAAGGCCCTCTGCCTCCTCCTACAATGCTTCAGACCAACTACGCAGCAAGCCGAGATCCAGAAGTGCCCTCCGACGAAGATGAAGGCCCTCCCGAAACCGAGGCTACGCAGCTAGCCAGGCTTCAGGAGGAGGTATCCAGATGGAGGCAAGAGGCCGCCGATCGCCTCCGCACTCAAGCTTCCACCGAAACTCCAAGGGGGCCACAAGACGATGGAGCCCGCAATCCCCCAGAAGTTATACAAGTCCCAGAGGAGGCCGAGAATGCCTCCTTCGATAATGAGTCTCCGTTACACCCTGATCTACAGAGAGTGCCTTTCGACCCCAAGTTCAAGGCCTCGAAGCTGCACAAATACTCTGGGGGGTCGGACCCCGGAGAATTCGCACGCTCTTACGCCCTGGCTATAGAAGCAAGCGGAGGGGTGCGAAGCACCATGGCAAAATGCTTCCCCCTCGCTCTCGAAGGTGTGGCGCTCCGCTGGTTCTGGTCCATAAAGCCAGGATCGATCAGTTCATGGGAGCAGCTCAAAAAGAAATTCGTGAGCAACTTCCAAGGTACCTTCGTGGCCCCAATGTCCACAGGAAGTTTGTTTCAGGTGAAGCAGCGGGCGGGAGAAACCCTCCGGGAGTACTTCACACGCTTCGCCCACACCAAGTCACAAATCAAGGGCCTCTCTACCTCCTCGGTAGTTGATGCTGCCCGCGAAGGGGTGCTGAACCCCGACCTCCTCAGCAAACTCCATCGGAAGCCGGTAACGTCTGTGGCACAACTCATGGCATACTTCGAACAATATGCCAAGGCAGAGGAAGGATGTCTTCGGCGAGTTGAGGCAACGTTGCCCACCCTCTGGGAAGTCAAAAGGGAACCCGAAGCCGTCGCTATGCCGCAACCTCCACAAGACAACCGCTCC
The DNA here is from genome assembly GCA_019279435.1 of Zizania palustris. Lineage (NCBI taxonomy): Eukaryota > Viridiplantae > Streptophyta > Magnoliopsida > Poales > Poaceae > Zizania > Zizania palustris. The sequence continues at coordinate 60,842,583 of JAAALK010000081.1, forward strand.
AGCGAGTACAAGCGGGGGAAGAAGTATTTCCGCTCGGAAGTGCTAAACATTACACCTTCAGCCTCGAAGGCACCCGCCAATTTCTAGCAGGTAAAAAGTTTCAAGGCTGGGCCACCAGGGCCTCAAGAAAGGATGCCTGGTAGGCGCCAGAGTCATTTTTGTTGCGTGCATGGCGACAATAGAAGCCATGACACGAAGGACTGCAGGACGGTGTTAACCCTTCGGGGTGAATACCTTGAGCGAAATACCAGGCGGGGTACTTCGGAACGAGCTCCACCGACGGCACGCTCGGAGCCTATTCAAGCTGTGGCCCGAGCTGGTGCCCTCGAAGCCCCCATACGGCTACCGGTGGCCAGTATTATGCCACCACCAAAGCAAGAAGACCCGCAAGACCGCGGCAAGAGAGTGGTCCTGCCCATCTCCAGAGGAGGGACCCTCGGCAGCATGTCCAAGAGACAGCGCCGCGAGTACGTCCGCGAGGTCGGGCACATTGGGACTTCAAGTTCCACTGAAGGGATGCCAGAATGGTCCCGTGTTCCCATCTCGTTCACAGCCAGCGATGCGGTAGGGGTGAAGTTTCCCCATGTTGACCCATTAGTCATCTCTGCCGATATAGCAGGGGCAGATGTGCGGAGGATCCTGGTGGACGGCGGAAGCTCCGCAGACATACTCTTCGTCCAAGCCTTCGACCAGATGTGCATACCTCGGAAGCATCTACTACCAGCAGCCCGGCCGCTTCAAGGGTTCTCAGGACCGCCTCTCGATGCCCTCGGCCAAATAGGCCTCGAGGTTGCCTTCGGAGAGGGGCCGCTGGCCCGAGTAGAAGAGGTGATCTTCGATGTGGTGGATGCCCCTTACGCTTACAATGCTATCTTCGGTCGAGGGATGTTGAACCAATTCGGGGCTATAGCACATCACAATTACCTTTGTCTCAAAATGCCCATGCAAGGTGGGGTGCTCACTATTTCAGGAGACCAAGCTGTAGCCAGAAGGACAGAGTATGGCCATGGGCAGCCATTGGACCCCCGACAAGTGCATAATGTGGCGAAAAGCGCCGAGGAGGTACCGGAGGCATTGAGCCCTCCGAAGGGATCTTCGCTTAAGCCAAGCCCGGAGGGTGATGTCGAGACAAGAATAATCTCAGAAGACGGCAAAGAGTACCCAGTGAAATTTGGCAAGGGGCTATCTCCATAAATAACCACCTCGTTAGAAGAAGTCGTCAAGAAAAATCTAGACATATTTGCTTGGACCGACGAAGACAACACTGGGGTCGACCGAAGCATCATCGAGCATAGTCTGCTCGTCAACCCGAAGGCCAAGCCGGTGCGCCAGGGGCTCCGAAAGCTATCAGCAGAAAGAGCAAGCTTAGCCAAGGCCGAAGTAGAAAAATTGTTAAAAGCGGGCATTATCAGGGAGGTGGCCCATACTGAGTGGTTGGCCAACCCTGTTTTTGTAAGAAAAAAGGACTCGAGCAAATGGCGCATGTGTATCGACTTCACCTCATTAAATAAAGCATGCCTGCGAGACCCCTACCCAATGCCCCGAATAGATCAATTAATAGATTCCACAGCCGGCTCCGAATTATTAAGCTTCCTCGACGCCTATTCCGGGTACCATCAAGTGTGGCTGAAGCGCGAAGACGAAGCAAAAACAAGTTTTATAACTCCTTCTGGAGTATTCTGCTATGTAAGAATGCCTTTTGGTTTGCGGAATGCCGGAGCCACATTTTCTCGCTTAATAGCTAAGGCTTTAGGTCATCAGATAGGCCGCAATGTCGAGGCCTACATGGACGATATTGTAGTAAAAAGTGTACAAAAGCACCAGCATAGCCTAGATCTAGCTGAAACTTTCGAGAGCCTCCGAGCATGTGGAGTACGCCTCAACCCCGAAAAATGTATATTCGGGGCACAAGCAGGGAAACTGCTAGGGTACTTAGTTTCGAGCAGGGGGATCGAAGCCAGCCCAACACAAATAAGTGCGCTGCAAAGAATGGCTCCACCAGAGAATTTGAAGCAAGTACAAAAACTAGCAGGAAGGCTAGCAGCACTCAGCAGGTTCCTGTCCAGATCGGCAGAGAGAAGCCTCCCAATTTTCAAGGCGCTCAAGGGCTCCGAAAGCTTCAGCTGGACGCCGGAGTGCCAGAAGAGCTTCGAAGAGATAAAAGCATACATCGGAACATTATCAACCTTAACTGTTCCCCTTCTAGGGGAAACATTGCTTTTGTACCTTGCAGCAATAGGTTCAGCAGTAAGCGCAGTGCTGGTCCGAGAAGTCGAGCTTAAAGAGAAGCTGGTACAAAACCCAATTTATTTTGTGTCGGAGGCATTATCCGGAGCCAAGATCAGATACTTCGAGCTCGAAAAATTTGCTTATGCCCTAGTAATGGCCTCGCGGAAGCTAAGACATTATTTCTTGGCGCATAACCTCATCGTCCCTACATCGTATCCTCTTGGAGATATGCTCCGAAACAAAGATTCCACAGGCAGGGTTGGAAAATGGGCAGTCGAGCTGGCACCCTTCGAAATCTCCTTCACAGCGAGGACGGCTGTTAAATCTCAAATCATAGCAGATTTCGTAGCAGAGTGGACTCCATCTGCAGTATGGACCCCGGAAGAACCCTCCGACGGTTTCTGGACAATATTCTCCGACGGAGCCTATCAAGCATCAGGTGCCGGGGCAGGGACAGTCATCCTGTCACCATCAGGGTAAAAGGCAATGTATTCCGCAAGACTCAACTTCCGAACCACTAATAATGTTGCCGAGTATGAAGGAATCTTGCTAGGCCTCCGGAAGGCTAAAGCACTCGGAGCTACAAGAATAGTGATCAAAACAGATTCCCATGTCGTCGCGGGGCATATTGACAAAAGCTTCCAAGCAAAAAACCCACATCTCGCACAATACCTTCAAGAAATCCGCAAGGCCGAAGCAGCATTCAAAGGGTTTACAGTTCGAAGCATACCTCGGGCAGATAATCAACTTGCAGATATTCTTGCAAAAGCTGCGGCAGGAGCAGTAGACCTCCCGGAGGGTGCTTTCTATGAAGAATTAGAGCAGCCAGCAGCTGACCAAATACCCTCATCAGAAGTAATGTGCATTCCAGCTACGGATTGGCGAGCTCCGATAATAACTATGTTGCAAAATAGCAATGACCCTCCGGAAGGCCCAGAAGCTCGAAGATTGCAATCAAGAGCTCGAAATTACAAACTTATTGGGGAAGTGCTGTACAAAGCCGGAGTATGCTCACCACTGCTTCGATGCAACTCCCAGCCTGAAGGTCAAGACATACTTCGAGGCATCCACGAAGGGCTGTGCGGAGGTCATCTAGCCCCTCGAGCACTAGCAGGCAAGATGCTCCGGCAAGGGTTTTATTGGCCAACAATCGTCAGAGACGCTGAAGACCTGGTTCGAGCATGCCAAGGCTGCCAATGGATGGGCAGAAGGAGCCATCGCCCGCCAGCTCAGCTTCAGGTTATTGCCCCGGTATGGCCGATGGCTAGATGGGGCATGGACCTCATAGGCCCTTTCCCACCAGCAAAAGGCGGGTTGAAATTTGCGGTGGTAGCAATCGAATACTTCTCAAAATGGGTGGAAGCGGAGCCACTAACAGCTATAACCTCGAAGAACGTACAAAGATTCTTCTGGCAAAATATTATATGCAGGTTCGGAGTCCCCAGAGAATTAACGGTGGATAATGGAACCCAGTTCGAAGCTGATACCTTTCAAACATTTTGTGAAGAACTGGGCATTAAGCTATGCTTCGCAGCAGTGCGACATCCGCAATCCAACGGGGCCGTCGAACGAGCCAACGGGAATATCCTCTCCGGGTTAAATCGCCGAATTATGGGATTGGCCAAGGGCCTATGGGTCGAAGAGCTACCTAAAATTTTATGGTCCATCTGAACCACTCAAACTAGATCAACCGGTTTCACGCCATTCAGATTGCTCTTCGGAGACGAAGCCATGACCCCTACGGAGCTCAAAGGGGAGTCACTTCGCGTAATTCAGCACAGAGACGAAGATGATCGGAGTACTTCAATAGATTTGTCAGAAGAGACAAGGCTTCGAGCTGTCGCCAACCTGACTAAGTACCAAGAGCACACAAAAACGTGGTATGACCCGAAAGTCAGATTAAGTGAGTTAAAACCAGGTCATCTAGTATTGCGAAGTGTAATAGCTCCGGGGAAGCTAGGAAACAAATGGGAAGGACCATATGTTATCTTACGCTCAGGACGCCCCGGATCGTTTAAATTAGCTAATTTAGAAGGAGAAGAGTTGAAACATGCGTGGCATGCGGAGCACCTTAAGAGATATTACGCTTAAGGCTTCCTTGTAATCACTTGTAACACTTCTTGTGACTATAAATAAAGATAAGGGTTGAAATTTGTTTTGCCCTTCGAACATCCCATCCTCCTGATGGACGCATTAGGAGGTCGGTGATGCTAGTAGAGCCAAGCATTTTTCGCAAAGACCCAAGGGGCTGACTGCGAACCATTGGTTCAGTGGCTCCGCCAACCTACGGATTCCAGGCTCCGGCTTGTTAGGATCCGTAGAAGAGTCTAAGGACTTTAAATAAAACAGAATTTCAAGCCTCCGGGTGCGAAGTATCTGTAAAAGAGCCGAAGGTGGCCAACCTACGGATTCCAGGCTCCGGCTTGTTAGGATCCGTAGAAGAGTCTAAGGACTTTAAATAAAACAGAATTTCAAGCCTCCGGGTGCGAAGTGTCTGTAAAAGAGCCGAAGGTGGCCAACCTACGGATTCCAGGCTCCGGCTTGTTAGGATCCGTAGAAGAGTCTAAGGACTTTAAATAAAACAGAATTTCAAGCCTCCGGGTGCGAAGTGTCTGTAAAAGAGCCGAAGGTGGCCAACCTACGGATTCCAGGCTCTGGCTTGTTAGGATCCGTAGAAGAGTCTAAGGACTTTAAATAAAACAGAATTTCAAGCCTCCGGGTGTGAAGTTTCTGTAAAAGAGCCGAAGGTGGCCACACTACAGATTCCAGGTTCCGGCTTGTTAGGATATGTAATAATAATAATAATAATAATAACTTTGATGATGGGATGTGCAAGTTCGAAGCATGCAGGCGTTCAGACAATCATTGTGCCTAGCGAACCCTTTTTGTATGATAAAGGCTCCGCCACCCACAAGGGGGGTAGGAGGATAGGAGTCACACGGCATACTGTCGAAGCATCCCACATTAAAATATTATACTCATACATCAAGAAAAATTGTTATCTAAACCCAAATAAAAACGGAGACCCTTTCGACCCCTAGAGCTACCCCTGCGGCTACTTTGCTCTTCGGAGCTTGAAGTCGTCTTTTTAGGCCGGGCACTTCTCTTTTTTCTCAAGGCTCGCAGTTTCTTCTGCTCCTCCTGAAGTTCAGCCCATGTTAAGAGCCTTTCGGAGCCTGCCTCGATAAGGTTTTCGGCTTGGTACTCCGAGTCGGACCAGTCAATAGGTTCGGAAGATGAAGACCCCTCCGCCTTCTCTTCCTCTTTAATATAAGATAAAACATCCCTTCGTACTTCAAGGGTAACCTCCCCCCTGTCTCCGCGAGGAACAGAGAAGCGGGAGCGGCGGTAAGGTCTCAAACTCTCAAGGACTGCCCACTCCTTTCGAAGCTCGGCGGTAGTTTCCAGAAGGTCGAAGTCAGGGCTCGAAGGGCATGACAAAACCTAAAAAAGAGCAGAACACCCAAGACAAGTACTGTTTATAACTTTTTCATTAATAAAACAAGGTTTACAAGGCCACAGGTACACAGCAGTCCTAAGCGGCTAGACCTGCGGGTCGGCTGGCGGAGCTGGAACCGGAGGGGCTGGTGAAGCTGGGAGTGGTGGCTTCGTTTGAGCTTGCTTCTGCCGGTGGGCCTCGTCGATCCAGGCCTTAGCAGCGACCTTGTGGTCCGTCTTCCAGGCTGATCGGAAGGCTTCCCAAGCCGAAGCCACCTCCGAAGATGGCCGCAGCAAGGCATCATCCGCGAAGCCTCCAGGGGACGAGCTCCCAACCGAGCCAAGAGGAATCCGAAGAGATTCAAGGTGACGAAGAACCCCGATGCCAGCACACTGTCCGGAGATCTCCCCGTACCGAATGCCGGAGTTCATCATCAGCGACGAAGCAACTTGGATCCTCGTCAGCTTTCGGTCGAGTGGCTCGTAGGCTGCGGCGGAGGACGAAGGGCACATAGTGCCAAAGTACTCCAACGTACCCTGAAGAGCTTCCAAGGTACGATCAGCAGTACTGGAATTTTTCTCTCTGCCGCCTCCAGGTTCGCAACAGTCGCGTCCACTGCGGCCACCCGGAGCATCAAAGAACTCTTGTGAGCCATTGCTTGGCTAAGAGCCCCTCGAAGCTCCACCAACTGTGCGTTCGAGGTAGCTGCGTCCTGACGAAGCTTTTCGACCTCCGCGCGGAGGACAACGCGTTCAGCTTCGGCTTCCTGGGTTGACGAACGGAGGGCTTCAAGGGCTTCGTCAGATGCTGCCCTAACCTTCCGTTCCTCCAAAACTTCTTCCTCCAGTCTGAGGGACCTCCCGGTGGAGTCATTGAGGGCCGTCTGGAGGGTAGTGACCTTCCGGTTGAGTCGATTAATTTCGACCTCGTTGGAAGTCGCTGCCGCTCTAGCCAGGGCAAATTGCTGCAAGGAAAACTAGGTAAGCACTAAAGAAGTTAGGACCATTAAAATATAACAACTGTGGTGTCTTTTTCATACCTGAAGGGCAGCCCTTTCGAGGGCCATGTTGAGGGTCGAAGCCCTAGTCTCGCTCAAGGCGGAGATCAACTCCGAGTTAGCAATATCTTGGCTCCTCTCAGCCAGGGGCTCCAGGAGTCTTCGAAGGCCGCTCCGATGCTCCAAGAAAGGAGCCAGTAGAGGAAGCCAAGACAAAGCTCGGGTGTCGTCCGCTGCGGCCTCGTCCTCCGAATTACCGACGGAGGGTGCGGTTTGGCCAGGATGAAGGCCGAGGCTAGAAATGCTCTTACCCCTCCCCGGCACGAAGGGGGGAGAAGCAAGAGCACTCAGACCCCCGGCCGCCACCTCTCTGGCCGGAACCACGTTGTCGGAGGCAACTTCAGTAGTCGAGGTGGCCGCGGCCAGAGCCAACTCCGTCCCGGGAAGCACGTCGTCCGCCCCAAAGGACACGTTCTCTGCCCCCAGGCTCCGAGCCCCCAGAGGAGCAGAAGGGTCCGCTCGGATAGCCGTCTCCGAAGAAGCAGGGACTTCCGGCGCCACCAAAGCTTCGGTACCCGAAGAGGTAACTACTTCAATAACAAGATTAATAAGCATGTTTTACAGATAGCAGGCGAGTGTTGACAAAGAAGGAGGGGCTTCTGAAAAATACCTCTGAGAGCTTCTTGAGGAAGGATCGCCGGATCCTCCAATACTTCGTACATCCGGAGGATATTGGCGAAGTCATCCCCCGAGGTCCTACCCTCGGTATCCTCCGTCGGAGTTGCAGTCTCCGCAGGGACCGCTTCGAGTGAGGGCAAGTCGGGAATAGAGTCCAATTCCACCGGCACGACGACGGGTGCGGGAGGAGTCGTTGGAGTTACGCCAACCCCCTCCCTGACAGAGATGTTTGGGGGAACCTCCTCCATATCTTCGTCAACCAGGAGGTAGGCCTCGAAAGCCTTCGCCGTCGCACCTTCGGAGTCTTCTGCCTCTTCGGGAGTTGGGCTCCGCTCGTCCGGCGACGAAGAAGACGAAGCAGGCATCAAGTGAGGAGGTTGCTTCGCTGCCTTCTTCTGAAGCGGTTGCTTACCAGCTTTCTTGGAGGGCTCGGCCGCTGCTTTCCTCTTGCGGCCAGCCGCCCCGGTTGGGGCGAAGTCGGGAAGCCGCGGGGGCTCCATGCCGAGGGCTCTCCACACCCTGTTGGATCGCTCCCAACTCCCCACCAACTCCAGCCTTCTCTGCCTCTCGGCCACCGAAGGAGCTCCGAGGATTCGTTCGGTGGCCCGGACTATGTCATCGGGAGCTAACGCCAAAGGCGCTGCTGAAAGAAAAAGGTATAAAAGTATGAGTGTGACTAATCTGTTCATATAAAATGATGTAGCAGGAAAAAGGGTGTACCTAAGTTTCGGAGGTCCCCCTCCAAGGCTTGTGGGATTACGATCGGCCAGTTGGCTCCGAGGGGAGGAATCCGAAGACCGACGAACTCCTCGGCCAGATCGCGCATGCTCATGCGGCGGGCCACTGAAGCGAGCAACCCTAGCCTCGTCGTAAGCAGGCTAGGGTTCGGGGAGATGTCGGCCTCCTTCCGGAACCAGATCTCTTGCAGAGGGCCCGAGAGAGGAGAGTCCTCTCCGACTTCGGCGTAGAACCACCGAAGTATCCAATTTGTGTACCATCGGTCATTTATGGCTTTGGCAGGGAAATGAAGAGCATGCTCCCTCCGCAGCTGGAAGTTGACGCTGCCGAAGGCTATCATCACCTTGGAATCCCCTGGCCCGTCTTGAGGCTTCGGTTGGCAGATGGCCTCGTGGGTCGCCGCGAAGATTTCGGAACGGCCTTCGCATCCCTCCGCCCGAAGCGCCCACTCGAAGACAGCCAGGCGGACGATCGCGTTGGGGGATAGTTGAGGCAGGGTTATGTGGAACAGGTCCAATACCTCTGCCAAGAAGTCCACAGCCGGCAGTCCCAAGCCCGCCTCGAAAAAGGCTTCGAAGACCACCACCTCTCCGCTCCGTGGTCGCGGGGTTGATTCTGTCCCTGGAACTCGGGTCCTCATTCCCGTCCCCAGCTTTCCTTCCACTGCCTCTTCTATTGACTCAACAGTACTCAAAGACTGGCCGATGATGAAGCTTTGCGCAATCTTCTTCTTGGAAGGCGGGCGGAGCGCCCGAGGGTTCCTGGGCCAAGCACCGCTCGGACCTCCCGCCATTACCGCCGCTGCCGAAGCAGCCCACGCCTGTCTCTGCGCCAAAGTGTTGGCCGCTGCGGGAGTGGTGTGGCTAGTTCTCGCCATCGTTCTCAAATGATCAAGGAGTTGGAAGATTGGAGGAAAGGGGAATTGCAGGTGGTGAATGCGGTAAAAGCTCTCGGTTAATCTCCGTTTTCCCCTTTTTATAACCATACGACCAGTACTACTCTTCGGGTAGTTTCACTTTGCAGGTCCTGCCCCCGTCACCGACAAGTGGGTCCGGTCACTGGAACGGCGTATGAACCGCTGAAGAAATCGACCGTTACCTTTTTTACAGAGGGTAACGACTATTTACGCCGTAACGGTCGCTTTGACGGTACCCCACGATGTTTGCCCTCCGTAACCGTCTCCCCAGCAAGGGTACTCCGTAACCGTCTTCGCGACGCTCATACTCCGTAACCGTCTTCGCGACGCTCATACTCCGTAACCGTCTTCGCGACGCTCATACTCCGAAACCGTTCCATTCCCAGGGAGTTCTATCACTGTTCCAAAACTCGAGGACGAAGGTTCTAAAAATATTGGACCCAAAATCTTGGGCTAAGTCACAACATCTTCAAAACCCCTTTAAGCCTCAAAAACTAGAAATATTCCTTTCGTATACTGCCTTCTTTCTAAAAACAGGTTATCTACAGAAAGGCGTATTCGAGGGGCTACTGTTGGGGGAAATTACTCTATTTCCAAGACTTAAAGACTAACCCTCCGTGGGCTCAGTGAAGATCTCGAAGGTGGCGGACTGCTGTTCGGAGCATACGTCGACACGGCCGAAGGTTGCCACGGCGCGAAGTCATAGAGAACCCTCCGAAGGGAAGCAGGAGGCCTCGAAGCAGGAAGACATGATTGATTGGATGTTCATCTTATCCATCTACTCTGCAGCACTTTACCGTGTATAACCTTGTTTATAATACCAGATAGTTTCTATTATGTCAGCTGTAATGTAGGGGTAAATAGGTCTTTTCCTTATGCCTTTTTCCCTATAAATACCCCCCATTGTACCTTGTAAGGAGATCCAGAACTAGTTGTTCAAACACACACATTCGGACCACTTGAGCTATTATCCTTTACGGAGGCTCGAGTTAGTCCTAAAGCGCAAACCTCTTGTTTGTTCATTCTTGATTACCGAGAACCTGTTGGTGTAACTTTTACGCCAACACAAGGTATCCTCTATCATTGAGAGCACCTCTTATGATACCTTGACAATTTCTGAGTTGTTTAGCAAGCTGAAGGCCACTGAGGTTGACATCCAGTTGAGATCAAATCTCACTGGCTCTGGATCAAAAACACTGGCCCTTGCTACACCTTCTACTGACCCCTCCTATGTGAGTTGTGCTGGGTTCTCCTTGATGTCTATCACTGAGGACCAGCTTGAGTTGCTAGGAGATGATGACTTGTGTCTGTTTAACAACCGGGTGCGTCGTGTCTATGATAAGCGAATGTTCAAAAGACACAACACAAAATCCTGATGCTTTGAGTGTGGTGATCCAGTTCACTTCATCGCTGACTGCCCCAAACGCAATGGTCACAAGAAGGGTACCAGTGGTGGCTTCTATGACTCCGGCAAGCACGACAGCTCCTCCTTCACAAAGGGCAAGCCCAAGACAAGATTCTTCAGAAAGGCCCTGAAGGACTACTGGCATGAGAAAAAGAAGCGAGACAAGGGCTTCTTCACCGAGATGGAGAAAAGCTACTCAGGGCAGTCTTCGTCTTCTTTCTCTTCATCAAGGTCAAGCAATGAGGAGATCGTGATCAGGAAGGGGAAGGACAAGGATGATCCGGCGGGCCTCTGCTTCATGGCCTTCGAGGACAGGCTGAAGAGCCACTCACATCACCACCGAAGATCCCGCAAGAGCTTCTGCTCAATGTCTCTTGGGGATAAGAAAGAGAAGGGCTCCTTCGACGACTCCGACGATGATGACAATGAAAAGGTATCTTCTTATGAACGTGAAATCGTTGATTTACTTGAAGAGAATCGTCAAGAGTTGAGATATCGGGAGAAACTTTTTAGAGGGGCTAAGAAGAGTATAGATGAACTTGAGAGTGAGCTGGCCATGGCCAACGGCAGAATTGAGAGTCTATCTTCTTCCCCTTGCTTGGGTGGTAGCAGTGAGTGCCCAAATTGTGAGGTGTTACTGTGTGACCTGACTACTCTAAAGTCCAGGTACACAGAGAGGGTTGATGAGAGGGACACTTTGGCCACTGAGCTTGAGAGCGCTCAGCTAGAGCTGAAAGATGCTCATGCCACTATCGTCATGCCCTGTGTTGATTGCCCATCCCATCTAGTTAGTTTAGCTGAGCTGAAAGCCAAGGGTGATGAGCAATTGGGTGATTTGGAGAGAGTTAGAGCTGAGCTAGAGCAGACTAGGCTAGAGCTTGAGACACTATCAGTTCCACGCATTGTCTGTGAGAACTACTTGTCTCTTAGATTGGAGTTGATCAAGCTAAAAGACGAGAAGTCTGTCCAGGTTGATAGAGAGTGTGAGACCTGCTTGTCTCAGGTGGAGGTTCTAGCTTCCTTGATAGAGGAGCTAGCTGATGTTCAGAATGAGAACTTTTACCTCCGTCAGATCATGAGTTGGGTGAGTGCCAGAGAGCCACAACTCGGCATGATGATCTAGCAGTTTAAGAGGCAGCATGGGTTTGGAGTAGGCTACACCTACACCAAGGTTGATTTTGAGAGTGCTATTAGCCGAGCAGTGGAGTGGAGTAAAATGACTCCTGAACAGAGATACCCCAAGACTCACTCCACTGAGTCTTTCCAGGCTAGTCAGCCCAAGGATGGAGTGTTCCAATAACAGCCTAAAGCTCTACCCAAGAAGCCCATATGGGTTCCAAAGCCCAAACACCTCCGCACTTCTCTAGACTCTCTACCTAGACCCTCTCACACCATAAAATCTACACCCAACACCACCAAGCCCAAGGACCCCAAGCCTCAACCACATCCCAAGAAGCCCACTTACCATTGTGAGTATTGTCAAAGATATAGGCATCTTGAGGAGTTTTGCTTTAGAAGGAAGCGGGTTGAGAGAGCACAGAGAGCCCGTGGTGTGCAGGAGCAGTTCTACCAGCAGGGTGGTAGACTAAGAGTTCCTCGACGCGGGGAGAGGCTAGAGTCCAAGTCGCATCGTGTAGGTGGTGGTAGAGGAGACGACTTTCATGCCCGTGCTCCGGAGGGTGGTGTTCGCTCCAGTAGAGCTTCAGGCCATTCTAGATATGGTTTTGGACGTCGTAGCCGAGACTTTAGGCAGAACCAAGGACCGCGCTTTGGTCCATACTCTTATGATGCTTTCTGCTTTCTGCTTTCCGTCTTTTGAGCAGATGGCTCGACACTGGTTTAGTTCTTTTGCTAAACCTGGTGCCGGACCATTTGCTCCCCCTTATGACCACTGATTGTGCAGGATCGGGGACTAGAAGACGTATGGATCATGGACTCAGGATGCTCTCGCCACATGACGGGACATCGCAGATGGTTCTCCAGTCTCTCTCCCCCGAGCTCCAAGGAATACATCACCTTCGGGAACAGTGGTCAAGGGAAGGTACACGGTATTGGCTCAATTCGCATCTCAGACCATTTCTCTTTGACGAATGTTGCTTTGGTTGGAAATTTGAACTTCAATTTGATTTCTGTTTCGCAACTTCTTGAGGATGGTTTGGAGGTTCATTTTAAGAAGGACATGTTTTTAGTGGTTGATTCTAGAGGGTCTTTGATTTGCCAGATCTTACCCTTCGGTAAGGTTTTTTGGATTGACTTCTCTAGTTCTTTTGGCCCTTCTTGTTGTTTGATTGCTGGATTCTCCTCTGAGCTCTGGAAGTGGCATAGGAGGTTAGGCCATTTGAGTTTTGATCTGCTTGTCAGATTGAGCTCTATGGACCTCATCCGAGGATTGCCCAAGCTTAAGATGGAGAAGGATCTAGTTTGCCATCACTGTCATCACGGGAAAATGGTTGCCGCTTCTCACTCACCTGTGACTCAGGTGATGACTTTGTACCCGGGAGAGCTGCTACACATGGACACAATTGGTCCAGCTCGGGTCCGCTCAGTTGGTGGGAAATGGTACGCGCTTGTGATCATGGATGATTTTTCTCGATTTTCATGGGTCTTCTTCTTGGAGTCTAAGGATGAGACTTTTCAATCTGTTCATGACCTGATTTTGAAGCTGAAGAATCAAAACAATGGTCGGATGCAAGCAATTCGCTCTGAAAATGGCTCTGAGTTTAAGAACTCTCAGTTCGTCAGCTTCTGTAGTGATCAGGGTCTTGATCATCAGTTTTCTGCTCCTTACACTCCCCCACAGAACGACATTATGGAACGAAAGTATCGCACGCTAGTCGAGATGGCCAGGACGATGCTCGATGAGCACAGGACTCCTAGGCACTTTTGGGCTGAAGCCATGAACACGACTTGCTATTTGGCCAACCACATGTTTCTTAGAGCTTACTTAGGTAAGACTTCATATGAGTTGTAGTTTGGTAGACAACCCAAGGTGATCCACTTGTGAGCATTTGGCTGTAAGTGCTTTGTGCTCAAGAAGAGAGGGCATTTGGACAAGTTTGAGTCTCGTTTGTCAGTTTCGGCGCAAAACTGACAACTGCTGATCTCGGATCTGACCGTTCTGAGGTGAAGCCGTCGTCACTATGAAAGCTCCGCTTCATGATAAGTCATCTGTAATTAGGAGTTTACTATTTTGCCTCTAGGCCCACAGTCTGTCAGTCGAGTCTGTAAAAATATCCTATGGGCATTTTGGTCTTTTCCATTTTATTTCAGCGTCTGTAAAAAACCCTAAGGGTCTTTTAGTGTTTTCCTAGACTATTGAGCTGCTTATAAATAGGGCCCCAATCCCTAGGGTTAGGGTTACCCTTTCTGAAATCACTTTTCTAATACAAAGAGATTGGGTCACTTTTGGTGTTCATCTTCCTGCGCACGTCGTTGATGTTCATCGCAAGCCAATCGAGCCTGCGTTTTGTCTCTTAGGTTTTGATCGCCTCGGTTTGCATGTCCTACTAGATCGCCTGTACTGGTTTTGCCGCAAAAAGTTTTGTTTATTCTCAAAGCCATCAAAATCTCTATTGCTTGCGATTTTTTCCACCGAGCGCATTTATTCTGTTGCAATTTTTTCTCGGTCGCTTTGCAGTATAGCTCTTGCAGCTAGTAGCATAGCCGTAAGTCTATCACTAGTCTTCTACGAGTCAGGTTGTAGTCTTAGGAAGTTGTGCTGAAGCCAGACTTTCAAGTTGTTTTTTCGCCGGATTGTGCAGCGTCTTTTAGTCAGCAGCTGTTTGCACGTCTCCCAAGTCGTGTTTGTAGTCACGTCTCTAGCTAGTTGCTCACAGCAGAAAATCTTGGCACGTTGCCTTCTAGCGAAGTCCACACAACAGGCTTCGTAGCCCTCGGGCTCCACAAACAAAGCCTGCATGCAACGGAGTCTTCGAGGTGCACATAGTTCGATGCTCAACTTCGGCAACTTCTCTTGAACTGTGTTGGATTTGCTGTCCGAAGTTTTGTCTATGGTGTTTATTAGCTAAGTGTGCTGCGAAGGTTGCTGCGAAACTTCGAATTGTAGGCTTCGTTCTTCAAAGTTTATGTTTCTTTAAAACCTGTATGAAGCTCTTTTGTCTAGGCCAACAGACTTCAGTCAGATTTTTTCTCAAGGCTTCGAAGTCCAAGCTTTGTTACTGTTTCAAGTTAGGCTTCAGCAAAACACTTCCCAGGCTTCGAACCGAAGTCTAACATCACTAAAAAGCTGCGGACTTCGCATGAGAACTTTGAACAGGCATCGACAAGTATCGAACAGGAGACAAATATGAACAATAAACTTTCATCTCCTTTTTACGTGCACTTAAGTTAAATGCCTGTGATGATTTACTTTCATCAAGCTTGAAATGTTCATGTTTTGAATGTTCTGCTAAATCTGCCTTTAAGCACTGTGTTGGTGTCTTTTCGATTAGGACACCGGTTGTTTTTAGGCTGGATTATTTTTGGCCTTGTGGACCTATTTACTTTACCCTGTTAGTCTGTTGAGGTGCGTTGGGTGTTGGGAGCAGGCCATTGATTCGAAAGAATTTTTTAGGCGCCCATTCACCCCCCTCTAGTCGCTACTTTCGGTCCTACAAGTGGTATCAGAGCCTGGTTAGGGGTTTTCCATACCTTAACTGGTTCTAAACCCAGGTAGTGATCATGACTTCTTCTGGAAAGGTTCCGTCCCTGGAAGCTTATGGCTATACTTATTGGAAGACTCGCATGCGAGCCTATCTCATGAGCTAGAGCATGGACATTTGGAACATTTGTGTTCACCCTACTTTCACCATAGTGCCTATTGCTGATGATACATCTGCAGATATTATCGAGATGGCCAAGACGATGCTCGATGAGCACAAGACTCCTAGGCACTTTTGGGTTGAAGCCATGAACACGACTTGTTATGTGGCCAACCGCATTTTTCTTAGAGCTTACTTAGGTAAGACTTCATATGAGTTGCAGTTTGGAAGACAGCCCAAGGTGAGCCACTTGTGAGCATTTGGCTGCAAGTGCTTTGTGCTCAAGAAGAGAGGGCATTTGGAAAAGTTTGAGTCTCGTTGCTGGGATGGAGTTTTTATTGGTTATGCTTTGCATTCTCGAGGCTTCCGTGTTTGGAACCTCGACTCCCAGCAGCTTGTCGAGACTTGCGAAGTTTCTTTTGATGAGTCCTTGCCTTCTTTGACTCCTTCTTTTGAGCTTTCTGGAGATGATGAGCTCGGGGAGTCCATCTTCGAGGAAGATGATGACGCTCCAGCTGTTGATGAGGGTGGGCCTTCTGCACAGCCTGCAGAACCCACACCATCTAAGACTTCGACTAAGGACGAGGGCGGACCTCTGATCACTTCTTCCACTTCGATCGAGCCCGCTCAGTCGAGTCTAGAGGTGCCAGCTGCTGACTCCGGTGAGATGACTTCAGATCACCAGGGATCCCAAGCAGTTCAGCGTGATAACCCCTGAGAGCTCATCATCGATGATCTATCTGAAAGGACTTTGCGCTCTTCTGTTGACTCGCTTGCTGTGTTTGCTGAGTCTGCGTTTGTTGCCTTTTTTGAGCCTAGAGATGTTTCTCATGCTCTTTCTGATTCGAATTGGATTAATGCCATGCAAGAAGAGCTTGAGAATTTTGTCCGCAATTGGGTTTGGACACTAGTTGGGCTACCACCCGGATGCAACCCCATAGGCACCAAGTGGGTGTTCAAGAACAAGCAAGGTGAAGATGGGGTTGTGGTGCACAACAAAGCTCGACTAGTTGCCCAGGGTTTTTCCCAGAAGGAGGGTATTGACTTTGAGGAGACTTTCGCCCCTGTTGCTCGTCTTGAGTTCATTCGCATTCTCTTAGTTTTTGCTGCTTAGAAGGGTTTTAAGCTTTTTCAAATGGATGTCAAGAGTGCTTTTCTGAATGGGTACATAGAGGAGGAGGTCTATGTTAGGCAGCCTCCCAATTTTGAGAACCCAAAGTTTCTTCGACATGTTTTTAAGCTGCAAAAAGCGTTATACGGTCTTAAGCAAGCTCCCAGGGCTTGGTATGACCGGTTTAGTCAAGGAAAGTCAAGGAACCCATCCATGCTGTTACAAGTTGATCGGACGCAGAAGAGCAGATAAAGATAAGGGCTGAAATGAAGATGAAGAATATTTGGAATCGGTTAACATAGAGTGCTTGAACGGCAAGTCTCCGAACTATAAATATATATTCCTAGTTAGCTTAGAAAAACACATCTTTTTCAATCAATTACTCGGCGCATCTCCACCCTTGGCTTCCAAGGTTTATCTTTTTCAAAAACCACGCTAGATAAACCTTGGAAGCCAAGGGTGGAGATGCGCCGAGTAATTGATTGAAAAAGATGTGTTTTTCTAAGCTAACTAGGAATATATATTTATAGTTCGGAGACTTGCCGTTCAAGCACTCTATGTTAACCGATTCCAAATATTCTTCATCTTCATTTCAGCCCTTATCTTTATCTGCTCTTCTGCGTCCGATCAACTTGTAACAGCATGTAAGTTTTTTTAATCTCCTATTTTTTAGCTGTTTAGTTAAAGCAATATTTATCTATTTTTAATTAGCTGAAAATCTATTTAGAAATTTCGTGGTTAATTTAATCTGCCAAAATATTTTTAGTACTCGCATATTTTTATTTATATATTTGTTTAATCTACTTATAAAAAAAGTTAAAAAAAATAAATATTTATTAGTTGCAGCAGTATTGTTATTCTAGTCTTTACCTGAAATATTTTAGGTTTATTTCTGAATTAATTTTTGAAAAATCCATGTTTTATTCATTTGATTAGTATTTCATTTTTAGACTGCTTTATAAATATTTCGTGATTTATCTAGGTGTTTTTGTTCACTGCAGTATTTTATTTAGTTTATCTTTAATATCATTTCAGTTAAGTCACCGGTCATTTTTTAGCCTATACAACTTTAGTTACAGTAAATTGCCTTGTTAATATTATTTGTTTGTTTAAGTTCGTTTGGGTGTTGGGATTAGGATATAGTTTAGCAAGAAATTTTTAGGCGCCCATTCACCCCCCTCTGGTCGCTACTTTCGGTCCTACAGTTGATAATTCTGAGATTGCACTCGTTTTTGAGTCTTTACTTTTGGTTAACCATAATGACAGCTTTCTTTCTTTTGTTCGGCTTTTGGTCATTAGGGTTAAACTTTTATTTTATTTTCTTCTTCTTTGTTTTCTTATGTTTTGTTTTCGTGTTTTCACATGTGCTTGCAGGTACTGGAGAGCTGATGAAGAGAAGTGTTGACAATGCACTCATCAAGGGGGATATTGAGGAGCCATGCTGACGAGTATGGGCCTCATGGCTCCAGATGTGATGAGTCATTGTCAACGGAAGTCAAATAGGACTGAAGAGAAGAGAAGACCTGTTGGGTCTGGGCCGCATGTGACTCAGGTACACGGGCAGCGAGCGACTGTCGGGCAGAGGGGCCGTGAAGTCGGGCTGGCCCAATCCGAGTACATGGTCTAGAAGTAGCAGAGAATCCACTGGGTTGTTGACCAGGATTGACTCAGGTACACGGGCGGCAAGCGATTGCTGGGCTGAGAGAGCTGCGGGATCGGGCCAGCCCAATCCGGGTACCTGGTGCAAAGTCGGTGGACGTTTTGTCTGTGTTTCTTTAAAACCTGTACGAAGCTCTTTTGTCGAGGCTAGCAGACTTCGGTCAGATTTTTGCTCAAGGCTTCGAAGTCCAAGCTTTGTTACTATTTCAAGTTAGGCTTCGGAAAAACACTTCTCAGGCTTCGAACCAAAGTCTCACATCACTGAAAAGCTGCGGACTTCGCATGAGAACTTTGAACAGGCTTCGACAAGTATTGAACAGGAGACAAATCTGAATAGTAAACTTTCATCTCCTTTTTACGTGCACTTAAGTTAAATGCCTGTGATGATTTACTTTCATGAAGCTTGAAATGCTCATGTTTTAAATGTTCTGCTAAATCTTCCTTTAAGCACTGTGTTGGTGTCTTTTTGATTAGGACATCGGTTGTTTTTAGGCTATATTATTTTTGGCCTTGTGGACCTTTTTACTTTACCCTGTTAGTCTGTTGAGGTGCGTTGGGTGTTGGGAGCAGGCCATTGATTCGAAAGAATTTTTTATGCGCCCATTCACCCCCCCCCTCTCTGGTCGCTACTTTCGGTCCTACACCAAGAAGCCTGTCTGGATCCCGAAGCCCAAGCCCCTCCATACTTCTCTTGACTCTCTACCAGGACCCTCTCATACCAAAGAGCCAACACTCAACACAACTGAGCCCAAGAAACCCAAGCCTCAACCACATCCCAAGAATCCTATCTTTCATTGTGAGTTATGTCAGAGAGCAGGGCATCTTGCGGAGTTCGGCTTCAAGAGGAAGCGGGTTGTGAGAGCAAAGAGGGCTTTAGGTGGGCAGGAGCAGTTCTACCAATAGGGTGATAGACACAGAGTCCCTCGACACGAAGAGAGGATAGAGGCTAGGGCGCGTTGGGTAGGTGGTGGTACAGGAGACGAATTTCGTTCCCGTGCTCCGAAGGGTGGTTTTTGCTCCAGCAGAGCTCTAGGTCGTTCTGGATATGGATCTGGACCTCATCACCGGGACTCTAGGTAGAACAGAGGACCACGCTTTGAGACGTGCTTTGGTCCAGACTCTCACACTTCTTTCTGCCTTCTGTCTTTTGAGCAGATGGCTCGACACTAGTTTAGGTCTTTTTCTAAACCTAGTGTCGGACCGTTTGCTCCCCGTTATGACCATTGATTTTGCAAGACTAGGGCTTGGAAGACATATGGATCATAGATTCGGGATACTCTTGCCACATGACGGTACATCATAAATGGTTCTCCAGCCTCACTTCCCCGAGCTGCAAGGAGTACATCACTTACGGGAACAATGGTTAAGGGAAGGTACACCGTTTTGGCTCAATTCATATTTCTGAGCATTTATCCTTGAAGAATGTTGCTTTGGTTGGAAATTTGGGCTTTAATTTGCTTTCTATTTTTAAAATTCTTGAGGAGGGCTTAGAGGTTCATTTTAAGAAAGGCATGTCTTATGTTATTGATTCTAGAGGATCTTTGGTTTGGCAGATCTTATCCTTTGGTAAGATTTTTTGGATTGATTTCTCTATTTCTTTTAGCCCTTATAGTTGTTTGATCGCTGAATCCTCCTCTGAGCTCTAGAGGTGGCATAGGGGGTTAGGTCATTTGATCTTTGATCTGCTAGTCAGATTGAGTTCTATGGACCTCATTCGAGGATTGCCTAAGATTAAGATGGAGAAGGATCTAGTTTGCCATCCCTGTTGTCATGGGAAAATGGTTGCTGCTTCTGATGCACTTGTGACTCAGGTGATGGCTTCGTACTCGGGAGAGATGTTACACATGGATACTATTGGTCTTGCTTGGGTACGTTCAGTCGATGGGAAGTGGTACGCGCTTGTAATAGTTGATGACTTTTCTCGATTCCCGTGTGTTTTCTTTTCGGAGTTTAAGAATGAGGCTTTTCAGTTTGTTCATGACTTGATCCTGAAGCTGAAGAATGAGAACAATGGTCGGATGCGAGCAATTCACTCTGACAATGGTTTTCAGTTCAAGAATTCTCAGTTCATCAGTTTCTGTATGATCAAGGTCTTGAGCACCAGTTTTGTGCCCCTTACACTCCCCCACAGAACGACGTTATGGAACAAAAGAGCCGCACGCTGGTCGATATGGCCAGGACGATGCTCGATAAGCATAGAACTCCTAGGCACTTTTGGGCTGAAGCTATGAACACGACTTGCTTTCTAGCCAACCTTATTTTTTTAGAGCTTACTTAGGTAAGACCTCATATGAATTGCGGTTTGGCAAACAGCCCAAGGTGAGCCACTTGCGAGCGTTTGGCTGCAAGTGCTTTGTGCTCAATAAGGGGGGCATTTGGACAAGTTTGAGTCTCGTTTCTGGGATGGAGTCTTTCTTGGTTATGCTTTGCATTCTTGAGGTTTCCGTGTTTGGAACCTCGACTCCCAGCAGCTTGTCGAGACGTGTGAGGTTTTGTTTGCAATCGGGTTTGGACACTAGTTGAGCTGCCACCAGGTTGCATCCCCATAGGCACCAAGTGGGTGTTTAAGAACAAGAAAGGTGAAGATGGGGTTATAATGCGCCACAAAGCTTCATTAGTTGCCTAGGGTTTTTGCTAGAAGGAGGGTATTGATTTTGATGAGACTTTCACCCTTATTGTCCGTCTTGAGTCCATTCGCATACTTTAGACGTTCGTTGCTTCGAAAGGTTGTAAGATTTTTCAAATGGCTGTCAAAAGTGCTTTTCCTCAACATGTTTTCAAGTTGCAGAAAGCTTTATATGGTCTGAACAAGCCCCCAGGGCTTGGTATGATCGTTTAAAGCATTTATTGTTAGGGAATGGCTTTGTGATGTGTTCAGTGGTCAAAATTCTTTTCTTGCTCAGAGTTGGCTCTGATTTCTTGATTGCTCAGATTTACGTGGACGACATTATTTTTGGTAGTTCTAGTAATGAGCTTGTGTCCAAGTTTTCTGAGCAGATGCACAGTGAGTTTGAGATGAGCCTCATGGATGAGCTGAAATACTTTCTAGGGCTCTAGATCAAGCAAACCAAGGACGGCATATTCATCCACCAGAGCAAGTACACGCGGGACATGCTGAAGAAGTTCGACTTCGGTGAAGAGTTGAAGCCTCAGATGACCCCCATGGGCACATCTGGGGGCTTGGCGGCGTCAAGGTCAACGAGAGAGTATCGAGGGATGATCAGATTGCTCCTGTACCTGACGGCGATGATACTAGACATTCAGTTCGTTAGGGGATTGTGTGTGCGCTTCTAGTCTTCACCACGTGAATCTCATCGGCAGGATTGTTGATAGAAAAATATGGCATTAATGGTCGAAATTGTCAAAATATCAATTTTGGTAAATTGGGCCGAAAATATGCCTTTCCTAGCACAGGCTAGTCCAACCGTCCAAAGTAGGCCGGTCCAACCAACCATGTAGGCTCGGTCACACCGACCCAATGGGTCCGGTTAGACCAGCCTAGTCCAAAGGTTAGAGATAAAAGTGGTTTTCCGCTTAATCTTATCTCCAAGTAAATCCCAGCTAATTTGGTTGAATCCTATTTTTTGTAGACCCCAGGGAGTCTAAGTCCAGCCCCTATAAATATAGGGAAAATTACTCACATGCCATTATAATTTTTAGAAATTGCTTATATGCCATTGTCAGTGACTGTGGCGGCCCCCATCTGGCAGTGACACAACGATGACATTTTGGCAAACCGTAAAAATTGTAATGGCACAGAAAAAATTAACCCATAAATATAAGGGTGAGGACGATTCAAAGATCATCTACACAGATCAATACTTTGAAACCCTAGTTTTGAATCGTACGTCTACTTTTCATCTACTTTTCGCATTAGTTCAGTCCATCTTTGTGGGTTTGTGCTGAAAGCCCTTTGTGCATCACGTAATAACTGTGGTAAGCCTTGTTGATTCTCCTGTGAATACCCGTTTAATCCACGTAACTGATTTTTATCGTCTTTATCGTTTTTATCGGTTTTCTCTCTACTCTTGGGAATTCGGTCTCTAGGCCGAATTGCATTTGATATATTAATATTTTGCAGAGCAATCACCGTCAAAATCATCGCTAAGAAGTTTGGGGTGATTTATATTCATCTACAAGGTCGCCGGAGCCCCTAGGCTATCAGACCAGAGTCTGTCGGTCCGACCGGTAGTACTTCACCGGTCTGACTAGGCGTTGCTGTGTCGGGCCGTCAGGCTATTGTCGGCACGGTTCCATGTGCCCTCCGCGCCACGTGCACTGAAGCCGCCCACGCTGAAGCCGTGCACGCCGAAGCCATGTGCCCGAAGCTGTCTCCGTTTCGACCGACGTCCCTTCGTCGGTCCGACCAGAACCCTCCACAGTAACACACTTCGCCGGAGCATACTTCACATCAGAGTATACTTCATGTCGAAGTATACTTCGCATCAGAACCCGTGACGCCAAAGCCCCTATTCTGACTGAGGCTTCACCGTCGGTCTGACCGGGTACCCCCGTCGTTACGACCGCCTGGAGCCCGCTTCGCACCAGAACACCGAGGCCACCCTCGGCGACCCCTTCACAAGCATCGGTCTGACCAGGATCCCTACTCTGGTCCGACCGGCGAACAGGCCGACGCCCCCTTCGAGAAGCTTCGGACCCCTACGGTCATATTTTCAAAGATATAATTAAATTATCTGGTGACTCTGTTATCCCCTAAGTTTAAGGATTGTCGGAATGCGACGTCAACGTCTAGCGACGTTTTTGGATCATTGAATCGGCCCAAGTGCGGGGGCACATTTTTGTGTCAACACACTTTTTGGCGACTCCGCTGGGGAAAAACGCCAACATGACAAGTACATCTACATCGGTTGCGAGTACCTCTACAACGAATACTACGTCTACAACGCTGATGGATACCGTGGGGGCGCGGGGATCGACAACCACAACATAATGACACCCACCCTTACCGATATCCCCGAGGAAGGTCGGGCGGAGATCGAGGCGAAGATGAAAGAACTCCAAGATCTCATGCTCGAGAGTTACGTCAAGACACGCGCGGGCTTCATCAAGCGCGACGTCAACATCACTGACCTTGCCTAGACTCAGGTAACACCAGTGTCGCCTCCTTTATCTTCCTTAGATATCAAGAACAAGATAGTCGCGTCTGTCGACCAAGCCGTTAGCGCTTCGCTAGCCAACCATCTAGAGTCGGCATTTAGCTCTCAGGTAAAGGCAACGTTTATAATGTTGGGTTTTACCGAGGTCGTTCCTCCAACTCCAATCACTATCGTACCCCCGGTAAATCGTATTTATAGCAGAACCGATGGTAGTATTGGCAAAGTTGTCGTGTCTCTGGCCTCGACATCTACGGTTGAGACCAATCACTACACTTACGCCCAAGCTAGCTCTGCTTATTATGCACCGCCTCCACCTATGCCTGTGTCGGCTTTTCCCGCACTACCTGCACCGCACGCTCCTACACACTCACATAGACCCAAGCACGTCATATACCCTAAGCCAACACAAGAGAAGGAGCCCCACGTCCGACACGCCAACATAACAACGCGTGTCGTGCCCCCGCATGAGAGACGCGCATAGGAAGGAGGCTAGGACAACATTGAGGAGCGGATCCGCACGCTTTTTAGAGAGTGTACCGGCTTTGTGCCTCGGGTCGAGCTAGGATTTACCTAAAGCCGTACCCCGATCACTTCGATACCATACCCTACCCTCTTGGCTATAGAGTCCCTGAATTCACCAAATTCGATGGTGAGGGTAACAAGACCACACTAGAGCATGTCAGCCAATTCTTAGCACGGTGTGGAGAAGCTAGTGGGTCGGACGCATTAAAACTTAGACTATATTGTCTTTCGCTATCCGGCACCGCTTTCACTTGGTTTTTGGCGCTGCCACCGAACTCCGTCCAAACATGGGCCCAATTAGAACAGAAATTACATGATTATTTTTATACAGGAAAGACTGAACTTAGGCTTTCACACTTGACATCGGTCAGACAAAAATCTAGAGAGAGTGTCTCTGAATACGTCAAGTGCTATAGGGACACCAGGAACCGATGTTTTAGTCTCAATATTTCAGAAAGAGATTTGGCAGATCTAGCTTTTAATAGATTGTGTTCTGAAATTAAAGAGAGGCTAGACAACCAAAACTTTTAGAAGTCATCCAAGTCCTGCAACAGGCTTTGGACCAAGAAGGCCGAGCCAAGGATAAAAAATTCATTAAAACATTTAACAAACCTAAAGCTGAAGTTCACATCATGGTACACTCCGACGAGGAAGAGTCAGAGGAAGAGGTCGATTCAGTCGATATGTATGCGGTTGAATGGGCCTACAACATTAAGACCAAACCTATCACTTGTTCTGAGCTACAGCCGTCTCCCACTAAGAGTCGGCCCAATGAGGTTAAGTACTCTTTTGATGTGATACAATGCGATAAAATATTTGATTTCCTCTTGAAGAGCCACCTTCTCAGGTTTCCCAAGGGTCAGGTCATCCCGACCATTGATTAACTAAAGAAACGCCCCAACTGTAAGTGGCATGATTCGCATTCTCATTATACTAACGATTGCAATGTTTTCCATTAGGTGGTTCAATCGGCCATAGAAGAAGCATGATTGAAAATAGATTCTAGTCCGAAGATGAAGCTGGACGAAGACCCCTTTCCCGTGAACACCGTCGACCTCAACGAGAAGAAGGTGTTGATTCGGCCAGAACAAGCTGAGTCACCTAAAGGGAAAGCGGTCATTATTGGAGAACCCCGCACATGCACACTCATACCAAAAAAACCCTGAAGTGGGAGTGTGGAAAAAGAACATCGACACGTCATCTTCGGCTAGGGCTCACAAGAAGACAAAGGTGACATACTAGATGTTGCTGAATAAACACCAAAAGAGGGCTAATGAAAAGAACGCTCAGCCAAAGGGGCCAAGAGAGCCGAACCCTCCGAAGGGTGAGTTCAGACCCCAATGGCCGAACCCACCTCCTCTCTGGGCGAACCCCCCGGAGGGAGAACTCGGCCCGCAATGGCCAAACATATCTCTGCCCTGGTGGGACCCTTCGCTGATATGGTTCGAAGTACCTTCGTCATGGCTGAACCCCCCTCGGAGCAATGGGTTCGGCCCTTAGTGGGAGAAGCCGTTGGAACCTCCAATACCTCCGCCGTACTACTGGACGTGGACCCCGTGGGCTCCGAACTACAGTTCACCGCTAGAGTACCCTTCGTAGTATAGTGCTGCCCCCTTTGTTCCTTCAGAGTACTATGTTTGGTAGGGGCAGATGGATGCGGCGTAAGGGAACATTTTCCACAGGCTATTCGTGGTATCGCCGAGCCGACTCGTGCAAAATGAAGCCAAAGAATACGGGCGCAAAGAGGTGATGGAGAGGGAGTCCAAAGCTATCACAGTCAAGGTAGGGTCTCAGGAGGTCCCAATCCCGAAGGCCCCCTCGCCGAAGCACGACGTAGGTAAGTCCCTGGGTCTGACCGAAGCCATCCCTGAGGCCCGATCCGACAGTCTTGTCTTGGGAGTTCGGCACAGTATGGTCTGACCGACCCCCCATGGCCAGTCCGACCGACATAGTCTGGTCTGACCGGCCTAGCAAGGCCGGTCCGACCGATAGGGTACAGGAAAGAATTTCTGCCAAGTGCAAACATCCAAAAGTGATGGGGCCATCAGCCCATGACCAAAGGTGAAATCATTGAAGGTATCAGACCAAAGATAGCAGGCTGCGGCAAGCAACGCTTCATTCTTGTAGGTTTCCGCGAGAGAGAGGCCAATATAGTGGCTGATGTCGATTTCATCCCAAGATGAGCAGTTGGTGGTTGATACCCTAAGGTACCAATCACACTAGTAGGGAAGAGGAGAAGGGAAATCCATAGAAGATTGTCTGAAGGAGATCCAAATGGTCTCAGCGTTGATAATGTTAGTGAAATCAGGATCACCCATCGGACCTAGAAAATAGCATGTTGGGTGTCCGGCCATAGGAATCAAAACTTGGTTCTACAAGTTCTACAGAAAAAGAAAAAGGGAGGACAATAAAGAAAAACAACGGATAAACCAAGAAGAATGAAGAAATGCCATAGACTTACCTTTGGGATCATGTCGTCGGTTGCCATCGTTAAGGAGTAGAAACCCAAAGGTTGATAGAGGAGGCGAGGGTGTCGAGCGCGACAGATTGCAACAGCACTGGGAGCAGAACGGTGACAAGCCTGAAAGGAAGAAAGCACAGTGAAGGCAGAAAGCACGAAGGGAAAGTGAGAAAGTTGGTAGTTACTTATAAAATGCAAGGCAACCCCTCGGCAACCGAGCCAAGCCGATCCGGTGGATTTTGTGGGATCACCTCCAATGTTTGGCAAAAAGGTAATCATGAGTACGGTTCTCAAAACACCAGAAATGTTTACAGGTCCAGGATTGGGGGAAGCAAAATCTTCAGCCTACAGATGCCAATGCACAACTGTGTGGAATGAAGCCTGATCCGACGCCACCACAAAAGAAAAGTAGATGGATCAAACCAGGTGACATATATGAAGTATTGGAAGATGAAGGGTTTTGGCTACTAGCGATAAATTTGAAAGGACGTCGCGAAGGTGTCTAAAAGGATGTGACGGTAAAGGGTGATAATCACCGATAATTTCGAAGCATCAGTTACCCCTTTGATGCTCTAAAACTGAGCAACATGTGTTGACGCTAATATTTGATAAAGCCCAGGCTCACTATAGATGCCGCACAGTTAACAGAAGTCAAAGAGGTCCTATCAAAGATGGTCAAAGAAGCTCGTCAATGTTGTTACAATTTGACCAAACATGTAGGAGCCGATGAAGGAGAGAGAAGATGAGGATGATCCAAAATCAGTTATAATGTAGATTACTTGGACGACAAGTCTCTAGAATATAAATATGTATCTAATTAGATAGGTAAAAACAACACAACTCTACAAACAACTACTCCTCAACGCATCGCTACCCTTGGTTTCCCAAGGTTAATCCCGACGAGATTCGGCACTTGGAGCTAGGCTGCATCATTTCGATCTCCGGCGAAGAGGTGAGTCCAGCCACCCCGATGATCGTATCAGCTAGGTCAGTGTTCTTTAAGGCTGCATCATATCGTAAAGATCTCTTGAAGACATTGGCTGAGTTGGTGTAGTCACCAGTTTATCTCGGTGTATTGGCTAGGTTTAAGACTGCACCACATTGATCTCTTAGATTGATGTGATTTAGGTGTCATAGTCTGACTCTTCATCGGTTAAGTTCGACACCTCTTTCTATTATATCTGCTTCATGTTTTATACCGTTCATCTAAATAAAGCATGCTCGATACTTTGAAATATTATTATGTTCATTGTGACTAGCTATTGTCTTGGTTAGGTCCAATATTGTTATTATGACTATTTTTATGATACTGATATGTTATTTAGCGCGTTTTATTTATTTCTATCGAAGTACGAGCTGATAGATTATCTTTAATTTCATGTTCTATTCTTGCGCGCTCGGGATATACCCATTGGCCCTTGTCCACGATTATCTCGTCTCATCAGCTGATGGTGTATTCAGCCTGATCATCCTATAGTGGTCATCGGCCCTATGGCCGATCGACATATTCGCTCACAATTATTTTATCCTCAACATAGTCATCGGCTTGGCAGCCGATCGGCTCTACTACTAACGCTATTATTTTCTTTGATTCCTTATCAGTTATAGGATCAAACTGATTGGCACACTCATAACCTTCTTTTCTAAGATTATAGGATCTACACTAGAGTTAAGCAGATCTCAGACCACACGTGTGACCAAAAACTACACCCAACACATACATAGACCAACCAATCAATACTTTGCTAAAAAAGTAATAAAATAAAGTGATTTCACGATGTTTGACAAAAAGTCATAAAATAAAGTGATTTTGTGATGAATGGTTGTCTCTGTTAACATATATGACATAAAAAATTTATGATCTTTCAAGTAGAATATTAACTATTAATTTTTTCCTATATAACGATATATATGATGCACTTATCAGTCAAACTAAATGGTTTTAGCTTAATTATTAGTTAAAAGTAAAAAATATTAATTTTCCTATATTCTACAATATTTTATATTGTATAATCTATATTGTACAATGGAGGGTGGATAAGATAATTTTGATCTAGTTGTAAAAAAAGTTTGACTATAGACAAGAATATATATATATATATTCTTAAATATGGACAATATAGTTAACTATTTTGTTAATAAATTTAATAATTTATAACTGTCAACAACTAATTTTGTTTTTTCTCATCTTAACTCATATATACTCAACTTATTTAAACCTCCTATATTTATTAGGTAATAAGAAAAGAGAAATCGTCGATATTTTCGGTTTTATGCCGCCCCCAATCCTTTACGTCCACCACCGTGTTCGCCTTATTCCTCCCACGCTTCGTCGGCCAAAACCCTAGCCTCCCCCTCGCCGCGTTGCCCCGCAGCCATGGCTAGCTACGGCGTAGACACTAGGCCGGTCGCGGCTGCTGGAGGTGGCGGTGAGGGTGGGAGTGTGGCGGCTGCTTGAATTACGAACG
The DNA here is from genome assembly GCA_019279435.1 of Zizania palustris. Classification (NCBI taxonomy): domain Eukaryota; kingdom Viridiplantae; phylum Streptophyta; class Magnoliopsida; order Poales; family Poaceae; genus Zizania; species Zizania palustris. The sequence goes on from JAAALK010000081.1 coordinate 60,871,083, forward strand.
ACAAAGTGTAACAAATTCCAATCCATCAATGCGCCGGCACTATGCGATGCTGCTCCGCTGCGCCGCCTCGCTGCCGTCCCTCCCTCTAGTGGCGTCCCTCCATGCCGCGGCGCTACGCCGGAGCGCCGTCCTCGTCCCCTCGCTCATCCATGCATATTCTGCTTGCGGCAACCTGTCCTCCGCGCGCAACCTGTTCGACGAATTGCCGGCCCAGGGACGGACGCTCTCCGCGCGCATGGTGCTAGCCAGTGCGATGTCCGCGCACGGCCAGTGCAGGGAGGTTCTTGGACTGTTTGACGAGCTGGAGGACGATATGGATGAGAAGTCGGTGACGGTGGTTCTTACCGCGTGCGCGAGGGCCGGGATGGTGGATGAGGGGAGGAAGGTGTTCGCGACAGTGACAAGGCCAGCGTTGCAGCACTACACGTGCATGGTGGAGATTCTGGGGCGCTCCGGAGAGGTGGAGGAGGCGGAGGGCCTGGTGGCGCGGATGGAGGTGTGCCCGGACAGGGTGATCTGTGCTGTGCTGCTCGCCTTGTGCCGGGTGCACGGGCGCGTCGACGTGGCTGAGAGAGTGGTCAGGTTGATGTGGCAGTATGGCATTGCATGATCTTTGAACTTGCGGCCTGATTAGTTTGTTCAGTTGAACCCAAGATAATCTCATTTCGATGCTGGCAGCCTCCCACTGACCAGTGTGATTTGAAGCTGACATGTCCTGAAAAATTAAGGCCCTAAGAAATCGAGAGGTCGCGGGGTGGTAGCAACTGGCAATGGCTGTTCTTCAAGTTCACATTCTGTAATGTAGTACAACAGAAGCCCCATTGGTGCTGTTAGCGAACTGCCTAATGGCCAGGATGCGCCTCACCGCAAGCCTCGCGCACGACGCGCTCGCCGCGGGAGTTCCGGAGTCCGCACCCACCGCACGTCTTCCGGCTCGCTCGCCACGCCACGCTCGCCTGCGTCCACGCGCTCCCGGAGCTCTCGCGCTGGCCGTTAGCCCCGCAGGGGATGTTGTAACCTATATATGTAACTCAACATTCATCAATGGAGTTGGGGCAGATTTTCTCCTGTTCTTCTTCTTCCTCGAGTGTTCCCTCTCTACATGGTATCAGTGACCGGTCGATCGGACCTTGTCAATCCGTTCGCCTCACCATCCGCTTCCGTTGCCATGGCCCATTCCCCTGCTCACTCTGCTGCCTCCTCCGACGATGACGAGGAGGCTGCGCCTCGTGTCGTCGTTCCCCCTGCACCCACCACTGTTGTCCAGCAACTCAACATTCGGAACCACGTTCCGATCGTCCTCGACCTCACGGAGCCCAACTACTCCCAATGGCGCTGCTTCTTCGACTCCGTCCTCGGCAAGTTTGGCCTCGGGCCGCACGTCTTCTCCCCGCCGCCGCTCGCTGAGCGCGACGTGGAGTGGCAGATGAACGACCACGCCGTCGTCAACTGGCTCTACACCACCATTGCCAAGAGTGTCTTCGACAACGTCTACAAGCCAGAGGCATCGACGTTCTCCGTCTGGTGCGCCATTGAAAGCCTCTTCCGCGACAATGAGATGGAGCGCGCCACTGGAACTACGTCGCCGTTCGAGCTCCTCTTCGGCGTTCCACCGGACTATGGCGACCTCCGCGTCTTCGGGTGCTTGTGCTACCCAAACCTCACGGCGACGGCACTGAACAAGCTCGCTCCACGCTCCACCGCCTGCGTCTTCATCGGCTACCCAAGCGATCACTGAGGCTACCGGTGCTTTGACATCGACACGCGCATGGTCTACACCTCCAGGCACGTGGTCTTCGATGAGCACACGTTCCCGTTCCGCCGTGCGGCCGCGTCCACACCGCGTGCTCCACCGACGTACGTCGACGACTCACCGCCCGTTCTGGCTCCGGTGCATCCGCGCGTGCCGCCCGCTAGTCCTCGACAACGACCAGTACCCGGGCCATCTGCCTCGCCATCGCCAGTTACAGCGTCACCTGCGACACCGACGGCCACGACGACGGCATCGTCGCCACCACGGTCGGCTTCCACTTCGATGCCTGCGCCTGCTACGTCTACCTCGCGCTTTGACACGTCGGCGTCCACGTCCCCGTCACCACCGCGACAGACTCCACCGCCCTTGTCCTCGCCAGCGAAACCCTCAGCCGATTCTTCTGCAGCCCCGACGGCAACATGCTCGCCACTGCCAGCGCGCGCGCCGCAGCACACACCCATGCAGCCGCCCGCGCAACCACCCGCGCCAGCACAAACGATGTCGCAACATCCCATGATCACTCGTGCCAAAGATGGAATCTTTCAACCCAATCCACGCTACGCGCTCGCGCACACCAACACCATCCCTACACCAATCCCAGCTTCTGTTCGCGCCGCCCTGAAAGAACCCAACTAGCTTGCGGCCATGCAAGCCGAGTTTGCCGCGTTGCAGCGCAACCAGACCTAGACATTGGTTACTCGTCCGCCAGGTGTCAGGGTCATCTCCGGCAAGTGGGTGTTCACTCACAAGATTGGTGCCGACGACGATCTCCAGCGATACAAGGCACGGTGGGTTCTGCGCGGTGATCTGCAGCACGCCGACGTCGACTTTGGCGAGACATTCACTCCAGTGGTGAAACCCGCGACGATCTGCACCGTCCTCACCGTCATTGCCTCCAGGCAGTGGCCAGCCCACCAACTCGACGTCTCCAACGCGTTCCTCCATGGAAACCTCACCGAACGGGTCCACTGTCAACAGCCGGCCGGATTTGTTGATCCGGAACGGCCCGACGCGGTGTGTTTGCTGTCACGCTCTCTCTACGGACTCCACCAGGCTCCGCGCGCATGGTTCTCTCGGTTCATGGAGTTCGTCACCTCCGTGGGGTTCAAGCAGAGACGCTCCGATTCATCGCTATTCATCTTGCGCACACCGGCGGGCACGACGTTCCTCCTCTTGTACGTCGGTGACATGGTCCTCTCCGCCTCCTCCGACGCGCTCCTACAAAACGTCATCGCCAAGCTCTGCTCCGCGTTCGCCATCAAAGACCTGGGACCTCTGCAGTACTTCCTCGTCATTGACGTGCAGCTTACGAGCGCAGGCTTCTACTTGTCCCAGGGCAAGTATGTCGAGGAGCTCTTGGACCGCACTGCCATGACCAATTGCAAAGAGGCTATGACACCCGCGGACACGAGGCCGAAGGCCTCTGCAGATGACGGCACACCTCTCCCTGACGGCTCTTTCTACAGGAGTATGGCGGGCGCGCTGCAGTACCTAACTCTGACTCGCCCTGACATCGCATTTGCTGTCTAGCAGGTGTGTCTACACATGCACGCACCTCGCGACGTCCATCCCACCATGCTCAAGTGGATCCTGCATTACATCAAGGGCACACCACGGGTTGGAGTTCTCCTCCGCGCCACGCCGTCATGCGAGCTCACAGCGTACACAGACGCTGACTGGGCGGGTTGCCCGGACACGCGCCGCTCCACGTCGGGCTTCTGCGTGTTCCTCGGTGACTCTCTCGTATCATGGTCATCGAAGAGGCAAACGACGGTGTCGAGATCAAGTGCCGAGGCTGAATACCGTGGCGTGGCGAACGCAGTTGCTGAGTGCACTTGGCTACGTCACCTACTGGGCGAACTCCATTGCCAGGTCCAGAAGGCGACGCTGGTGTTCTGCGACAACGTGTCTGCGGTCTACATGACGTGGAATTCAGTCCACCACAAGCGGACCAAGCACATTGAGCTCGACATCCACTTTGTTCGAGAGAAGGTCGCCATTGGGGCAGTGCGCGTCGCTCACATCCCTACCGCACAGCAACTCGCAGACATTTTCACCAAAGGCCTACCTACGGTCTTGTTCAAGGAGTTCAGACGCACCCTTTGCATCGGTGACGCCGCTGCGTCTGCGGGGGGGTGTTAGCGAACTGCCTAACGGCCAGGACGCGCCTCACCGCAAGCCTCGCGCACGACGCGCTCGCCGCGGGAGTTCCAGAGTCCGCACCCACCGCACGTCTTCCGGCTCGCTCGCCACGCCACGCTCGCCTGCGTCCACGCGCTCCCGGAGCTCTCGCGCTGGCCGTTAGCCCCGCAGGGGATGTTGTACCCTATATATGTAACTCAACATTCATCAATGGAGTTGGGGCAGATTTTCTCCTGTTCTTCTTCTTCCTCGAGTCTTCCCTCTCTACAGGTGCAATCTTTGCAGTTTGAGGCCTCGTTTTGAATGTGAAAACTTTTCATTCTTTGCTCCTCCGGGAATTGACCTGGGTTATTGGAGGAAGATAAGAAATGGATGAAAAGTTGGTAACAGTTGTTCTCGCAGTGTTCAAGCCTCATGCCGGGCAGCACTCGGACTGGGACAGCTTGCTAGTGAAATGTAGAATTTATAGAAGGCTATATTAGTGTTGTGCATAGCTGGGCCATATTTTGTTAGTGAATGAATCAAGTAAACATCAATGCGTTTTGCTGCTGGCCCCTATATGGATGCATAGTTTGGCATCTACCACACTGAAATGCCTGTCGGTTTTCTCATTTTGCAGATTGTGCCTGTCCTCACATTAATTCTAATGGATCCGGGCACTGCAGCACAAAGAGCAGAAACCAGTGACTGGCATACATGAGAAAATGTTGAAGAGCGTGGTTTCAGTCACATTTAAAAATTTGTGCAAAACTGTCAAACTTGTTTGACCATTAAGGTAAGGATTTTGTCAAATATGCTGTCACTGGTGAGATTTGTTAGGAATTAGGATAAGAAGCTTCATTGTTCTGGCTAATCTCATGTCATGGGAATTGCAACTAATGCTTTGCAATGAATATAAGCATTTCTTGCAAATGGAGTTGGGGCCTGTTATGGCATCTGATATGGGACATATCACATATATATAAGTAAACTATCAGTTATGATGATTAAATTTTCTAGTTGGTGGGAAGCATTTGTTTGTCATTTGATTGGAGCTCCTGACATTGTCGGGACAACTTTTAAATATGGCTGTAAAAGAATACACAGTCCGGCCTATAAATTCAGAGATTCTGGTACAAGTGAAGCCTGATAGTGCCAACTGGTAGGAGAAGCAGATAAACCCAGAAGCATCTCCATCTTAATCTTTTCTTGAATTCGTATGAACTAATCAAGCAAAGAGCTATAGACGCATCTTTTTTACATACAAGCATGAATTTTTGTGGTTGTCCGGGAACTCTTTCGTGTGTCAGATATTGCTATGCTGATGCTGACAGATGCAGATGACTGAGAAACATCAACAGAAGATGGTTGGTGGCCAAGAGACCCTGCAAACTAGCTGTCTGCTAAGAAGGTACTAAAGATGTTACTGTAATGGCGTTTTCTGACAGAGAATTCAGCACCGCATTTTCCAGAGGTTAAAGATATAGTTTTGTACTGGATTTTGATCCCGGTGTGTTTGCTCGAAGGCTATGTTGTTCTTGTTGTCTACCAAGAACAACTCAGCCGTTGCTTTCGGTATTTTTAAGGAGCTGCAGTGAAATTCTGCATGAATCCAAGCTAACATGTCGTGCAATACTATGTGGGTGTTGCTTGTTGTTTTTTTCATCGTTCGTGCTAATCTGGCTGAATACATCAAACAAATGTGTTTTCCCATATCTGTCTTCTCCTGGTAGTGGATAAGTATGTTGGGGTTTTGAGCTTGAGGCCTCTTCACCACTAGTCTTCTGGAGAAAGTCGACTGCAGGGAATCACATATTCATATATCATATTTTAGACAGTAGCCTCCGAGGTTTTTTTGGTGTGCGAATAGTTTCGAGTGGGCGGGAAGAGCTCTTGAATGATTGAATAACTGAGAAACCAAGTTGAGATGTACCTTGGTTTCAGTCTGTGATGAGTGATTGACAAGTTCTTTTCTTGATGAAGGGGTTTTCTTCGAAAGGATTTAGAGGTCTTTGCCGAAGGAGTTCAATAGATGCTAGCTGCATAAGTATGCAGCGGAGTATGTTTGTCGAACTGGTTCGATAGAATACATTTTGGAGGTTGTATTGTAGGATTCAGTACTTTGGTGGTGCACTGGAGTATGCACCGGAGGGTGTTTTACCTGGAGAGGCTTTTGGGTTATTGAAAACACTTGGTTGCTTGTCGATGGTGTGCAGATGTCTTTGGAGGCGATGGGACGGTCAACACAGCAGGTGATTTAAGTCAAGCGAGGAGCTTGATGCTGAGTAAGCGAGAATCTTGGTGCTAGAGGTTCACGGAGGCTGTGTGAAGTCGATGTCGGTCCTTGGATTGAAGGTGCGCCAGTCGAAGGTAGGAAGTGCGGAGGGGGACTCCGTATGAAGATACCTCAAGGCAAAGTCTTCGGAGGCGAGACACTTCGAAGGAGTGATTTAGAAGGAGGCTCTTCGAAGGTTGGCAGACAAAGTCCTCAAGAGTGTGGCAAAGTTGACAAGTGTGCTCCGGACGGAGGCACTTGAAAGGACACCTGACGAAGGTCTCAGAAGTTAACGTGCATCGAAGGCATGGTTCGGAGAAGGCTCTTCGGGAATGTGCTCTAGATGGAGACACTACGAAAGAGTGCTTATGGAGATGATTCATGCGGAGACCTTGGACTAAGGAGGGACTTCGAAAGATTTTGTGTGAAACCCTTCGGAGGGAGGTACTTCGAAGGTGAGGCTTCAAAGTTAGAATGTCTTGATGTGCTTCGACCATGCATGGCTCCGGTACACGGATGGGTGGCGTTCGGGCTAAGTAAAGCTGTGAAGCTACGATGGTCTACTTTGAAGGTGGTGGTGTAAAGGCGCCAAGGGTTTTGATGGCTTCGGGTCAATATCGTTACTCTGTATCAAGACAAACTTTGGAAGTAGCAAAGCACCTTCTGGTTCGAACCCTACAGACGAAGTCATTTAGGAACTTCAGAGTGCGAAGGGGGCTTCGAAGTTTCTAGTCTGCAAAGCTGTTACAAAAAAGGAGCTTCCAATAAAGTAGACTACCTGTTGTACCCTGTGACTACTTGTGGCAGAAAACTTGTAACACTAAGGGTACTGTTGTCATTTCACATGTCTGAGTTGTTCTATAAAAGGAGAGGCAGGCTAAGGTCTAGGCCAATACTTTGTCTAGGTTTAGAACTTTCTGCACTTATTGTAGCTCAGAGCTAGCTGCTACAAACTTGTACTTAGATTTGTGAGTTTTTTGTGTTCCCTATTCTTACAATGAAATTTCTATTCTGTTTCTGATTTATTGATTGCATGAATTTGTATTTGTGTTCTTCGTACTGCTTGTGTTGAGTTTTTGCAATGTCCTTCATTCCGTGCAAACCAGTGTGTTTTTCTCTATGTTCTTGCTGTTGAAGGGTACCTGTCATCTTGGGTGCAAAGGATGTGTTATTTGGATTGTTATAGTACGTTTGCTCTGAGAACTAGAGCTATATCCTCGAGTATCTCTACCAAAGTACTATCTAGTGTTAGGAGTACGAAGCCTACAATTTTCACTGTGTCATTTTTCTTAAGTGTTGTTTGGTGTCTGTTCCAAGAAAGAGGAGAAGGCGAAAGACATCACCGACCTTTGATTCATGGCCGACAGCATCCATAACATTGATGATCTAGACTCATCTGAGGTAACTCTATCCCATGATCAACCGTCTATCAAAGTAGATGAACTGAATGATACCTTGGTTAGACAGGATAGATTACTTGTCAAAGCTGTTCATGAAGTAAAAGAACTTAGACTTAGACATGAATCTACATGCATTGAACTTGCCATGCTTAGATCTAAGTCTGATGATGTTGAATGTGAGTCTTGTCTTGTTGTCATGAGTGAGCTTGCCTAGCTTCGTTTGTGCACGCTCAAGCTATCGATAAGCTTGAGATTACGAAGAGGCTAGACCTGGTACTTCTGATGCTTATTTAAATTGTCATTTACTTATTGATTGCATTAGTTTAAGAGATAAGCATGTGAAGGAGTTAGAGGCTAGATTGGAGAGTGATGAGTGTTCTATGGATGTGCAACCTGCTTGTGCCACATGCATCACTCTGAAGGCCAACTCAACTTTGTTAGAGGGTAAGTACAAAAACTCATGACTAAGAATAATTACCTTCTCTCTGTGGTGGATAAATGCACTGAAGGAAAGGGTAGCATGAATTTGCTCTTGGTCAATATCAAGATGTGTTCTGATAGGGCAGAGTTAGCTTTAGGGTTGGGTTTTGAGAGAACTACTTCAAATGCTTCGAGCAAAATTGTATTCACTTCACCCACTACCCTTTAGAAAGGGAGAACCTAGTTAGACACTCCAAAAAGCCCAAGAAAATCATCCAGCTAGTTAAGAAAACTCTACCTTCACCGAAGAAAGCCCCTTAGCAGAAACCCAAGTAGTCTGGAGCCTGTGAGGATAGCTCCTAAGACTCATGTACCTATCCACAAGAAGATTTTTCATTGTTCATATTGTCAACAGGTTGGTCATTTAGTTGGTTTTTGTTTTTGTCGCATCAAAGATGAGCGACGCTCTTAGGAGATGAGTTTTCAGTACATTCATTACCCATCTTTAGGTATGCATGAGTCTATGTCTTGCTCTCGTCCTATGTTTGTCAATGCTCCCCATGTTCTCATGAGAGATTTTCCTATCGTGGTGTACACCATGTTTCATATGGTGTTAGATCATGTGTTAAAGGCTTTGGTCCTCGATAGGTGGGGAGACATTGTTGTTTTTCTGGTCCTCATGTTGTAGGTAGACCTCACACTTTTCATCATGTTTCATATCCTGTGTGTAGACAGTCTATTACTAATTTGCCTGCTACTCGAGTCTCTCAGTGCTAGATGTTTCGTTAGTTTTTCACTCACCCTAGCACCGAGCGACCAATATTTTCTAATTTTGTGTAGGTAGCGGACGGAGGCCTGATGAACAAGTGGATCATGGATTCCGGTTATTCGTGCCATATGACCGGGAATGCATCATGGTTCTCCATCCTCATCTCAACAAAGAAAAAGGAGTACATCACCTTTGAGAGCAACCGAAGTAGCAGAGTGAAAGGTAAAGGTGTGGGAAGAATCAACGAGAACTTCACTCTCAAAGATGTTGGTTTGGTTAGAAATTTAGGGTGCAATCTGCTTTCTGTATCTTAGTTGTTTGATGAGGCCTTAGAAGTACATTTCAGACGCGATACTTCTTAAGTACTCAATTCTGATGGCGTTTTAATTTGCATGATTATGAGAATCGGGTGGGTTTTTGGAGCCGACTTTTCTGGATCGACTAATTCTTCTCATTGCTTAGTTGCACAACCATCTTCTAAACTCTGGATGTGTCATATGACAGTAGGGCATATGAGTTTTGATTTGCTTGCTTGTTTGAGTGCCCTAGGTCTGATCCGAGGATTGCCCAAGATCAAATTTGAGAAGAACTTAGTTTGTGCTCCTTGTCAACATGGAAAGATGGTTGTCGGCTCGCATTGACCAGTTAACATTGTGATGACCGAACAACCCGGAGAACTTCTCCATATGGACACTTGTTGGACCGGAAACGGCGACCAGAGGGGGGGTGAATGGGAGCTTTTTAAAAAAACATGGGCTAAAAACAGTCTTCGGTTTTAAATCTGTCTACTGCGGAACAGGCTTTGAACACCAACCTTCGAAGGTCTCGTTCGGAGGTATATGACAGCTCCGAACACAGGCTTCGCAAGGAGTAAAAAGTCCGAAGCCAAGCAGACTTCGCTCCACCAACAACCCCGAAAACAACTCTCCTAAGTCAGTGCAGGCTCCGCACACAGGGTGCTTCGAGCAGGCTTCGCACTTCACCCTTCGCAAGAGTAGACTACCCTCTGAGGACTTCGACCCAAGACTTAGCGACAGCAACTGGTGCTGGGCCTTGTACTGCGAAGGTCTAAACGCACACTATGAGGACTCCGCTAAGGGCTTCGACACAGGAAGCAAAACAGGGCTTCGATCAGGGCTTCGCTAGTAAGCAGCGAGGTCTAGCCTCCTGTTACACAGAGCGAACGCACACTGAAAAACACACTTCGCACAAAACACCCTTCGCCTAGACAGGCTTCGGTGCACTACAACTAGCGAGGTATGCAAAACAAGTTCAAGCAGAAAGACAACACAGAAGCAGGGCTTCGCCGCTTGAACAAGGAACACAGTAAAATTGATCTCACTGGATGAATTCAAAGTGTGTGGAGGCTAGTATAGGAGCTCAATAGTAAATGCTCAAAGTGTTAAATGTTACCTACCCAGCCCCCATATTTATAGCCACTATTCACCCAAGTGAAATGACTACTTTACCCCTAGGGTTTACACCAGATTTGTTTCTACAGAATGGAGGGGTACAAAAGGTAGTCAACTTTATTCTGGAGGCTTCTCTGTCAGCTTTGCAGAGGGGACAGCGTCAGCTTTTTGCAGAGTAGACAATGTCAGCCTTTGTAGTCTTTGACCTTCCTGAAGCCCCCCTTCGCACGTGAGGGGTGCGGTAGCATCGGCGAGAAGCCTTGAGCCTGACGGCCTTCGCTTCACCGAAGTCAGCCTCCGATATAGTGACGGTTTTGAGCCGAAGCCGTCAAAGCCCTTGGGCCTTCGCACCACCACCTCCGGAGTGGACCACCACGGCTTCGCAGCTACTCCCAGCTCGAACTCCGTCAGTCCGTGTACCGAAGCCATGTATGGCCGAAGTACCACAAGTCATCCTCACTCCGGAGCCAGCCTTGCTCCGAAGCCTGCCTTCACTCCGAAGCCCTCCTTCGGAGTACCACCCTTCGAAGTCCCTCCTTCGTCCAAGGCCTCCGCATGAAGCATTCCATGAGCCCTTCGTCGCAGTGTCTCTCCTCGAGCACACTCCTCGACGAGCCTCACCCGGATCATGCCTTCGATGCGCCTCGACTTCTGAGACCTTCGTCGGGTATCTTCGAATGTCTCCCTTCGGAGCACACTTCGAACGTCTTGCCTCCGCAGAGGACTTGAACCACCATACTCCGAAGTCACTCCTTCCGGAGTACCTTCGAACTGCCTCGCCTCCGAGAACTTTGTCTCGAAGTACCTTCACCCGGAGCCACGCTCCGCACTTACTGCCTTCTCCTGGTGCACCTCGACCCGAGGTCCGACCTAGACCCCTTCGCAGCCATCATGACAGAGCTCCCTGCTCCCCTAGCATCAAGCCTCCCGTTGACCTAGGTTCACCTGCTACGAACCGTCCGTCGCCTCCGAAGTCCCCTGCGCACCACAGACAAGCAGACAAGTGTATCCAGTACTCCGGAGACCTCTCCGGGTTAGCAACCTTCGGCACACACTCCGGTGTACCGCCCAAAGTACCGAGACCTTCGGTACAACCCAGTCATCGTGTACTGTCGGACCCCCCGACAGGCACACTCCGCTGCAACAGCTGCAGCAACCAAACCACCGAACCCTTCGGTGAGACCACCTCCGAACACCTTCGGAGTTCCAACCTCCAAACCCCCTTCGGAGGTACCCCTTCGAACCAGAGGGTAAAAGCCTGTCAATCACTCATCACAAACACCAAAACCAACCCTTGGTTTCTCAATCTCCCCCTTGATGAGTGCATTGACAACCAAATTCAAGTTCAAGAAAAATTAAAAGATTTTCAGCACACAAGTGACCATAAAAACTCAGAAACGAGCCAAATCATGTCACTTGACAAAAGAATTTTCCTCCCCCTTTTTTAAAAGAGTAAAAGTCCCTTTGGCAAATCTCCCCTTTTTCAAGATAAAAACTCCCTTGAGTAATTTAATTTTACCCCCTTGCAACAGAGAACTCAAAACTTTCTCCCCCTTTGGCAATGCAAGCATCAAGGAGCATGTAAAAGATGCATTGCTTGGAAATGAGCAGAATTGCAAAGACATATAAAGCAAAAATATGTCAATAGTAATACCAATGATCAGGGGCTCAGCTCAATTTATCATTCTCTAAAAACATGATGACAACATGTGATTTTATCATTTTTGAAATAAAAGTATCACCACTTAGTCAAGGAAGCTAGATCAGTAAAAGCAGGGACTGCGCAAAGCTAGTCAATTTCTACTCTAGACAGACAAGTCCAGTTCGAATGGAGCAATGAAAGCAATCTTGATGAACAAAGAATTTTTGTTGTTCTTTTCTTAATGCCAGGGGTTATTTGTTTGTCCACCTTATACTTTCCAATCAGGCCAAGCCTAGGCATGAAAGCCATCAGAAGCTTAAGGCAATGATTTTGGCAGACACTACACTATTCCAGTTCAGACCAATGTGCAATGGTAAGCAGTCTAGAATAGAGTAGTGCGACAAATAAACCCACCTGGATCTTGTTGCTTGAAGCATGCAAATCATGGATGTTGGAATTGTGATTAGGTTGTTTAGCACTTTATGAGTATCCATGAGTATGGAGAACAATTTTTCAAGTTGCACAAATTAGCATCCAGAGAAAAAGTGTCTTGCTATCAAGCAGATAAAAGATAGCTAAAACAATCCTGCCTATACTAGCTAGAGTCAAGACAGAAGCGGTGAGCATGATTTGATTTTGGAAATAAAACATCATGCACATTAATGTTTCAGATGAATTAAAAAGAGCTGAGTTATCATGATTGCATGAATTATAATTAGTCATATAAGTGCAGAAGATGGAAATGCAATTTCAACACACAATTAGCAAATGCACACCAATCTAAATCTGCTCCCCCTCACAAAATGCCGTAAGGGTGACAAACACTGTAACACCCCAATTTTTCAAAACAATAAAAATATAATTAAATTCAATTTATTGGAATTATTATTTCAGAAAATACTTTTAAATCCCTTTTATATCCTTTTGAACTACAACATAGAGTAGATGACCAAATCAGGAGGTGAAACTTTTTGTATATGATCCTAAGACCAAGATATAATTTGAGAATTTTTATAAATTTTTACCAGCCTTGGAAGTAGCCCTAATATTCTAATCTATTTTCTGGAATTATTTTTATTCAGAAAAGTATTAGAACAGTAATGGGCCCCTCTCCCTCCCTTCTCTCTCTCCCGGCCGGCCCAGCCCGTTACCGCGCCCGCCTCTGGCTGACAGCCCGGTCCCACCTGTCGGCGCCGAATCCCTCCCCTCGCGCGCGAACCCGACACCCCGGCCCCACTCGTCAGGCGCCACCCTCGCCCGCTCGCGCTCACTGGTTTGTGGCCCCCGCCCGTCAGAACCGTCTTCAACCCCGCGCCGCCCCCCCCCCTAATCCCGCCGGCGAAGACTTCGCCTCGGATCCCCTCGCCGGCTCCCCCTCCCGTTAAACCGACGCCGGTTAATAACTCCCCGAGGTCCCCCGCCCATTTAAACCCTTAAAGGCACGCGTTTAAGCCCCCGGGAACGCAGCTCCATGCATGGCCGCGCCCTCGCCGGCGACTTCAATTTCCCCCTCGGCTTTCCTTGCATGTGAGCCCCCTCCGACATCCTATTTAACCCCCGGCCCCCGCCGCGTCCGACCCCCACGCCCTCTCGCTTTGAGAACGAACGTAGCGCCCTCCCTTCGCCGTTGAACAATTTCCCCCTGCTTCGCCTCCGGCCGCCCCTCGCCGTCGCCTCGGACCACCCCGGCCCGCGCCTCCGCCACCGTCGTGACCGCAAGGACGTCCCCTACCTCGGCCACGTCTCCGCTGGTCAAGGAGATCGCCGGAACACCGTCGCCGTCGAGTACCCGAGGAGCCTTCCGCGTCTACCCTCGTCGCCGGCCACGCCCCTTCGTCCCCGGACCGCCGCCAAGGTACCATCGTGACCGCTGTAGTCCCCTCCTTCCATTTTTAGACTTAGCTAGGACCACCGTCGCTCGCCGTGGCCGCTGGCCCGCTCGCCGTCGTCGGAGAAGACGACCGGCACGGGTCGAGTACCCGTGCCGTGTCGGATTCGATCCACGCCGTGCGATCCAGATCTAACGGCCCGGATTTAATCCCTCGTGCGATTTAATCGGCGCCGTCGGATCTGAGTGAAGCGGTACGGTGTGATCTCGTGCGTTCGATAGTTTTAAAACCCCGCGTTTAATCTCGTGCGTCCACGTGGTACCCCTTCGCACGTTTTAATCCTGGCCGTCCGTAGCCACTTACGCGTCCCGCCTCGCCCTCGCGCGTCGGATCTGGATCCGACGGTCCAGATCGACCCGGCGCACGCGCACAGTGCGCGGGTTCACCGTGGGCCTGGCTCACCGTGGACCCGAGAGGTTTAAAATTTGAAAATAAATTCCAGAAATGCTTTTAAACTTGTAAAATTCATATCTAATGCATTTGGACTCTAAAAATTACCATTCCAATTTAGAAAATTCATAAAATTATTCTCTACATATTTATGCAATAAAAACAGTAGGTTTATTTTGACATTTTCATGTTTAATCAAATAATTATTCAAAAGCCTTTAGGATTAAAATATGGATTAAAATATTTAAACTTCAGAAAAATTTATATTAAATTCCTTTCTGTCCATTCACTGAAAACCACCAAATTGACATGAACTTTTCATTTCACACTTATTTGAGAAATTAATATGACAATAATCACAATTAAACATTTGTTTTCTAAAAAGGACAACCCTTCATTTTAATCCCTTTAAAATTATTTATAAAATTCAGAACCTTAACCTTTGAGTTTATTTATCTTTAATCAAACCAACTTTAACTTATATGCTTGTAATGTAATGTTATATGGTTGATTGAATGTTATGCTCTTTTGTTTTAATCTTTATATTAAAAGACTACGACGCCGCCGAGGAGCCGGAATACTTCCCGGAAGTCTCTCCCTCTCCCTTTGCTGAACAAGGCAAGTCACCAAACCATTCTTTTGAGCATATTGAACCCATGTCTGAATTGACTATCGCTAAAACACATAGGTTATGTATATGCATTAGTCAAATGAACCCTTACATTATATTTATTTAGGATCCCCCGACCTTGATGTGCAACCCAAGCCATGCTATCTCGCCTAACCTCCTTGTCACCATATGATCAATGATATTAGCTAGTGTCCAATGTATTGGCACGGCCGCTATAGGATAAAAATGAGTCGTAGTGAAATGGTTCTATTATATGATCCCGTTACTTCTTATCTTTGGAAATTCTGTTGGTGATGAGTCATGGTTGTGAGTGTATGCATGGTGGGTTCCGGGTGCAAGCTAGGGCATTGGTCAGTCGCACCCGGGGCACTATAAGGACCGGTCTGAGGGATCCGTTGCAATACACTTACGTACTAACCACAAGTCTAGTGGGTAAGTCCTAACTAAGGTATGGGTTGTTCCAAACCGAGGCCACCACTTGGAGATGGGTCAAGTTGCACCTGCGGGTGACTTGTACCAATGTGGCGCAAAAGGGGGTGCGACGTTAGCCGGGATGCGGCCCGGCGCGCCGGCGAAACCTAGAGCGGGTGGTTATCGCTTGGAACATCTCATATTGAGGTTTTGGCACGAGTTCCCGTGAAATGGGTCATCTCGTTGAGATGAGTGCGTGCCTTGTGGGTACAGTAGTACATCTCTGATCAGAGTCTTAAATCTTTTCGAAAAGCCGAGCCCACGGTCAAGGGCGGGTTGCGTGACATCCCCCAGTTAGTTTACTTTGAATATGAATGTGCATGATGGATTGACATGTAAGGACTGTTGTGCGAGGAGGTAAAACGTACTCCTTGAGTTAGTTGGTGTTGATGATGTTCATGTTTACTTTCCGCATGATTAAAATATGATTACACTAAATGCCATAACTGCAACTGCTTTATTTCGCATTGTTAGCCTTTATCCTTCCTTGTTTATTATCCTGCATTATTATTTGCATTTGCGGTGGCTTGTTGAGTACTTTTTGTACTCATACCCGTTGGACCCCCACAGAGGATGCTTACCTTGAAGACGGTCTGGAGTAGCGACCCAGTCGAGAAGAAAGATCCTGAAGAAGACGTTCGTCATGCCGCTGTTTAATTGCTTTTATTACTGTTTTCACTAAAACAATGTTGTAATAAATATGGTCTGCGTACCATGGATTTTATCGTATGTACGTTGTCGCATGATGAACCTCTTGTATTATTGTTTTTCTATGGAAATTCAATAATGTCTCGATTTTGATAAATCGGGGCGCTACAAGATGGTATCAGAGCCGACTCGACTGTAGGAAGCCAAACAGACCCGCCTAGCCATTAGCCATAGGGAATTATTTCTTGAAAATCTACTTCATAAACTTTGTTCCTCTCCTCACTTTTATTCAACTTGCTGTTTTGTAGATGCCAGTCTACCAAGTCCACAGTTACTGCCACCACTATGAGGGCTTCGTCCGGGAGCTCCGCATGATGCTCACCTTCCTCGGGTTCCTCTTCGAGCCTGAGTTTCAAGGAGTCTACCCCGACGAGTTCGCCGGGCCTTGTGACGTCTCCCTCACCGTCCATGGCTCTGGAGAACATCTGCCGCCCTACACCACCGCACTTGGGGGCCCGACTTTCGACGTCGCGTGCCAACGAGTCGCCCTCCAGGCCCTCATGGAGCTGAGGATGATCTACGACGATCGTCTTCAGAACTCATCCTTCCGGCTTGTGCCGAAGCGTACTCCCGGAGCCCACCGTAGCATCTACCTCGGAGTTCACTCCGTGCGTGATCCGGTCATGGCCCGGCAGTCGCGTCTTCTGCAGGCCATGGATGATCTCCACACCGAGGCAGTGCTCGACGCCGACGAGCATCATTAGGCGGTTGCATTTCTTCGTGAAGAAACGAAGAACCTGATCCAACAGAACGGCGAACTGCAGCGCAAGATCATACAGCTGCAGAAGGATATAGCGGAGATGGTTCCTCTTCTTCCTAGGAAGAAGAAACCCATCCGTGAGCCCCTCCCTCGCCCTAAGAGGATCCCGCCACGACCCTCCCCCGCCAGGCCTTCTACCAGCGCCCCTACACCACGCCCCGGCCTCGTCTCCGACTCCATCATCGAGAATTTTCTCGAGCCCACCATCCCTCTGGAGCCGCGCACTCGTGGTTCCGAGAGCACGGAGACCGCCTCCGGTGGCGAGTAGGCGTTAGGAAGCGCGAATTTTAATAAAGATTTTAAATTTGTATGTGGTGCCGTCTGCAACGAGTTGGGTTGTAGATGGAATAAGAACTTAATTGTAATGAACAGTTTATACCACTTGACATGTTTGTATGCTTGAATGCTATATGTTATTTTTGGTTGTATTATTGTTTCGTCATCTTTTGCTTCATCACTATGGATGTTCAGAAGATGGCCGACCATCAGAACCCCGGCTCCAACAACGGAGCAGGAGGAAGCCGAGATGCACCTGAGGGCGTTGTACCCAACTGGGGTGCAACGGGCCCGCGCCAATCCGGGTCGCCTTCCGCCAACCACCCCACCTTGGCGGAAATGATGGCGAATCAGAACCATCTGATCACCGCCCTCCTCACCCAAATGCAGCACCAACAGGCTCAGTTGGACCGTCTGCGGAACGGGGAGCCCGCCCCTCGCGCACCAGCACCCGCGGCCGCTCCGCAGCTCTCCGAGTTTTTGCGCGTGCGCCCGCCCATCTTCTCGAGCACAGCCAACCCGATGGAGGCTGGAGATTGGCTTCGCACCATCGAGAAGAAGCTCGACCTCCTCCCCTGCACCGACCGGGAGCGGGTGGCCTTCGCCACTCACCAGCTCCAGGGTCCCGCCGCTGAATGGTGGGACAACTACCGTGCGTCCCAGCCAGAGGGCCACATGGTGACTTGGGCGGAGTTCACCATCGCCTTTCGTGCCGCCCACGTCCCCGCCGGTGTCATCGCGGTGAAGCAGCAGGAGTTCCGCGACCTGCAACAAGGCAACCGAACTGTCATGGAGTACCTCCATGAGTTCAACCGCCTCGCCCGCTACGCACCGGAGGAAGTGCGCACCGACGCCCTCCGCCAAGCCAAGTTCCTAAGGGGACTTAAGGATGAGCTGTCCATCCAGCTCGTCGCCGCCGACTTCGCCGACTTCCAGCGGCTGGTCAATAAAGCGCTCATCCAAGAGACTGAGCAGAACAAGCTGGACCTCAAGAAGAGGAAGATGATCGCCTTCAAGCATCAGCAGGCGAACACTCAGAGGCCCCGCTTCGTCCCTCCGCCACCAGCGCCCGCCTACCATCCTCGGCCCGCCTACAGGCCACCTCACGCAGCCGGTGGATCCAACGCCGGGCATCCCCGCCCCGCTCCACCAGCTCCGGCCGCTCAGCCGGCACCGGCCGCCAAGGCCCCGATCTTGAGGGATCGCCAAGGAAGGCCGGTCGTCTGCTTCAACTGCCGCAAGGAAGGGCACTATTCGCACCAGTGTCCTCACCCCAAGCAGAACCAAGGCGCAGCACCCCACCAGGCCGTTCGCGCCCGCGTCAACCACATCAGCGCGGAGGAAGCTCAGGAGGCCCCTGAAGTCGTGCTCGGTACGTTTACTGTGAATTCCGTACCGGCCGTCATATTATTTGACTCTGGAGCAACCCACTCTTTCGTCTCGGAAGATTTTGCAAAAACAAACAATCTGGACGTGCTCCCTCTACCCATTCCCATGGTGATTGCCACTCCCGGCAATAGGACCTCAGCTCGCTTCTTCAGCCCTAAGGTTCAACTTGACATCCTAGGGGTGCTGTTTCGGGCCGAGCCTGTCCTCATACAATGCACCGGACTCGACCTTATACTAGGAATGGACTGGTTGATGAAGCACAAGGGAGTGATCGACTGTGCCAACAAGTCCGTCACGGTGACCAGTCCTGAAGGCGTAACCGTCACTTTTCGGATGGTCAGTCGCAAACCACTCGGAGCATCCCTTCGCTCAATAGCTCTTGAAGAGGTTCCAATAGTCAAGGAGTTTGCAGATGTTTTCCCCGAAGATCTGCCCGGAATGCCTCCCAAGCGGGACATCGAATTCAGAATCGAGCTTGTCCCGGGGACCACTCCAATCTCCAAGCGCCCATACCGAATGGCCGCCAATGAACTAGCCGAAGTCAAGAGCAACATCGAAGACCTAGAGCAGAAAGGTTACATCCGACCGAGTACCTCACCTTGGGGTGCACCGGTCATTTTTGCCATGAAGAAGGACAAGACCAAGAGGATGTGCGTGGACTATAGAGCCTTGAACGACGTAACCATCAAGAACAAATACCCATTGCCTCGGATCGACGACCTGTTCGATCAGCTGAAAGGATCCTCGGTGTTTTCCAAGATTGACCTCAGGTCAGGTTATCACCAGTTGAGGATCAGGGAGGAAGATATACCCAAGACTGCCTTCACCTCCCGCTATGGACTCTACGAGTACACTGTGATGTCGTTCGGACTCACGAATGCCCCGGCCTTTTTCATGAACATGATGAACAACGTATTCATGGAGTTCTTGGACAAGTTCATCGTGGTATTCATCGACGATATCCTCGTTTACTCCAAGACCAAGGAAGAACACGTGACTCACCTCCGTCTGACCCTCGGAAAGCTAAGGGAGCAGCAACTGTACGCCAAATACAGCAAATGCGAATTTTGGTCGTCTGAGGTGAAGTTCCTCGGCCATGTTATATCTGCCGGAGGAATAGCCGTGGACCCAACCACCGTTGAAGCGGTAACCAACTGGCTACAGCCAACGACCGTGACCGAGATCCGGAGTTTTCTCGGATTGGCCGGATACTACCGCCGGTTCATCGAGAATTTTTCCAAGATCGCTAAGCCTATGACCAGACTTCTGCAGAAAGAGGTGAAGTTTGATTGGACCCCCGACTGCGAAGAGAGCTTCCAGACTCTCAAGAAGAAGCTTGTATCAGCCCCCATTCTGACTCTGCCAGACATCCGGAAAGACTTCCACGTCTACTGTGATGCCTCACGTCAAGGATTGGGATGCGTCTTAATGCAAGAAGGGAAGGTGATATCCTACGCCTCCCGGCAGTTGAGACCACATGAGCTGAACTACCCAACCCACGACCTGGAACTAGCAGCCGTGGTTCATGCCTTGAAGATATGGAGACATTACCTTGTGGGAAATCGGTGTGAGGTCTTCACCGACCACAAGAGCCTCAAGTACATATTCACCCAACCAGATCTGAACCTCAGGCAAAGGAGATGGTTGGAACTGATCAAGGATTACGACTTGGGCATCCATTATCATCCGGGCAAAGCGAACGTGGTGGCAGACGCCCTTAGTCGAAAAGGGTACTGCAATGCCATCATGGTTCAAGACCAGGCTCCTCTACTTTACAAGGAGATGGAAAGACTAAACCTGGGGATCACCACTCGAGAGTAACTCGCTGCCTTGGAGTCTCGGCCTGTCTTAATAGACCAGATCCGAGAGAAGCAGAAGGAAGACCCGGACATCCTAGAAATCCAGCAAAACATGAGGAAGGGCAAAGCCCCCGGATTCTCCGAGGACGAACATGGTACCATCTGGTTCGGAAACCGAGTATGCGTGCCCAACCTACCTGAGTTGAAGACTCTCATCCTTCAAGAAGCCCACGATACTCTATACTCCATTCATCCCGGGAGTACAAAGATGTACCAAGACCTGAAGGAGAAATATTGGTGGGTCAGCATGAAGAGAGAAATAGCTGAGTATGTGGCCAAGTGCGACACATGCCGGCGAGTCAAGGCAGAGCATCAGAGACCTACCGGACTTCTTCAACCCCTCAAAATCCCTGAATGGAAGTGGGAAGAGATAGGAATGGACTTCATCACGGGACTGCCCAGGACCCAAGCTGGTCATGATTCTATCTGGGTGATCGTTGACCGACTCACCAAGGTAGCTCACTTCGTTCCGGTCAAGACAACTTACACCGTCGCCAAGTTGGCTGAGTTGTATATGACCCGGATCGTGTGCCTCCACGGAGTTCCCAAGAAGATTGTATCTCACCGCGGGAGTCAGTTTACCTCCAAGTTTTGGAAGAACCTTCAAGAGGAACTCGGCACCCGGCTGAACTTTAGCACCGCCTATCATCCACAGACCGACGGTCAAACCGAAAGGGTCAACCAGATATTGGAGGATATGCTTAGAGCTTGTGCTCTAGACTTTGGCGGAATGTGGGACAAGAACTTACCTTATGCAGAGTTCTCCTACAACAACAGCTATCAAGCCAGCCTGCAAATGTCCCCGTTCGAAGCACTCTATGGGCGTAAGTGCAGAACGCCGTTGCTCTGGGATCAAACTGGAGAATCACAACTGTTTGGGACTGACCTATTGAGAGAAGCTGAAGAGAAGGTTAAAATCATAAGAGACCGACTGAAGGCAGCCCAATCCAGGCAGAAGAGCTATGCCGACAACCGTCGAAGAGATCTAGCCTTCGAGGAGGGCGATTATGTCTACCTCCGGGTCACTCCCCTCCGTGGCACTCAAAGGTTCAACATGAAAGGCAAACTAGCACCCCGCTACGTCGGACCTTTCCAGATCCTCCGCCGACAAGGAGAAGTGGCATATCAACTTGAACTGCCTCCATCCTTGGCAGGCGTTCATGATGTGTTCCATGTCTCGCAGCTGAAGAAGTGTCTCTGTGTGCCCACCGAGCAAGCCGACCTTCAGCAACTTAATGTCCAAGGAGACTTGACCTACATAGAGAGACCCGTCAAGATCTTAGAAACCAACGAGAGAGTAACCAGAAGTCGCGTCGTCCGCTTCTGCAAAGTCCAATGGAACAACCATCCCGCCGAAGAAGCCACCTGGGAAAAAGAAGACGAGCTGAAAACCCAATACCCCGAGCTATTCGAGTAGCGTTCCAATCTCGAGGACGAGATTCTTGTAAGGGGGATAGGTTTGTAACACCCCAATTTTTCAAAACAATAAAAATATAATTAAATTCAATTTATTGGAATTATTATTTCAGAAAATACTTTTAAATCCCTTTTATACCCTTTTGAACTACAACATAGAGTAGATGACCAAATCAGGAGGTGAAACTTTTTGTATATGATCCTAAGACCAAGATATAATTTTGAGAATTTTTATAAATTTTTACCAGCCTTGGAAGTAGCCCTAATATTCTAATCTATTTTCTGGAATTATTTTTATTCAGAAAAGTATTAGAACAGTAATGGGCCCCTCTCCCTCCCCTTCTCTCTCTCCCGGCCGGCCCAGCCCGTTACCGCGCCCGCCTCTGGCTGACAGCCCGGTCCCACCTGTCGGCGCCGAATCCCTCCCCTCGCGCGCGAACCCGACACCCCGGCCCCACTCGTCAGGCGCCACCCTCGCCCGCTCGCGCTCACTGGTTTGTGGCCCCCGCCCGTCAGAACCGTCTTCAACCCCACGCCGGCCCCCCCCCCCTAATCCCGCCGGCGAAGACTTCGCCTCGGATCCCCTCGCCGGCTCCCCCTCCCGTTAAACCGACGCCGGTTAATAACTCCCCGAGGTCCCCCGCCCATTTAAACCCTTAAAGGCACGCGTTTAAGCCCCGGGAACGCAGCTCCATGCATGGCCGCGCCCTCGCCGGCGACTTCAATTTCCCCCTCGGCTTTCCTTGCATGTGAGCCCCCTCCGACATCCTATTTAACCCCCGGCCCCCGCCGCGTCCGACCCCCACGCCCTCTCGCTTTGAGAACGAACGTAGCGCCCTCCCTTCGCCGTTGAACAATTTCCCCCTGCTTCGCCTCCGGCCGCCCCTCGCCGTCGCCTCGGACCACCCCGGCCCGCGCCTCCGCCACCGTCGTGACCGCAAGGACGTCCCCTACCTCGGCCACGTCTCCGCTGGTCAAGGAGATCGCCGGAACACCGTCGCCGTCGAGTACCCGAGGAGCCTTCCGCGTCTACCCTCGTCGCCGGCCACGCCCCTTCGTCCCGGACCGCCGCCAAGGTACCATCGTGACCGCTGTAGTCCCTCCTTCCATTTTTAGACTTAGCTAGGACCACCGTCGCTCGCCGTGGCCGCTGGCCCGCTCGCCGTCGTCGGAGAAGACGACCGGCACGGGTCGAGTACCCGTGCCGTGTCGGATTCGATCCACGCCGTGCGATCCAGATCTAACGGCCCGGATTTAATCCCTCGTGCGATTTAATCGGCGCCGTCGGATCTGAGTGAAGCGGTACGGTGTGATCTCGTGCGTTCGATAGTTTTAAAACCCCGCGTTTAATCTCGTGCGTCCACGTGGTAGCCCTTCGCACGTTTTAATCCTGGTCGTTCGTAGCCACTTACGCGTCCCGCCTCGCCCTCGCGCGTCGGATCTGGATCCGACGGTCCAGATCGACCCGGCGCACGCGCACAGTGCGCGGGTTCACCGTGGGCCTGGCTCACCGTGGACCCGAGAGGTTTAAAATTTGAAAATAAATTCCAGAAATGCTTTTAAACTTGTAAAATTCATATCTAATGCATTTGGACTCTAAAAATTACCATTCCAATTTTAGAAAATTCATAAAATTATTCTCTACATATTTATGCAATAAAAACAGTAGGTTTATTTTGACATTTTCATGTTTAATCAAATAATTATTCAAAAGCCTTTAGGATTAAAATATGGATTAAAATATTTAAACTTCAGAAAAATTTATATTAAATTCCTTTCTGTCCATTCACTGAAAACCACCAAATTGACATGAACTTTTCATTTCACACTTATTTGAGAAATTAATATGACAATAATCACAATTAAACATTTGTTTTCTAAAAAGGACAACCCTTCATTTTAATCCCTTTAAAATTATTTATAAAATTCAGAACCTTAACCTTTGAGTTTATTTATCTTTAATCAAACCAACTTTAACTTATATGCTTGTAATGTAATGTTATATGGTTGATTGAATGTTATGCTCTTTTGTTTTAATCTTTATATTAAAAAGACTACGACGCCGCCGAGGAGCCGGAATACTTCCCGGAAGTCCCTCCCTCTCCCTTTGCTGAACAAGGCAAGTCACCAAACCATTCTTTTGAGCATATTGAACCCATGTCTGAATTGACTATCGCTAAAACACATAGGTTATGTATATGCATTAGTCAAATGAACCCTTACATTATATTTATTTAGGATCCCCCGACCTTGATGTGCAACCCAAGCCATGCTATCTCGCCTAACCTCCTTGTCACCATATGATCAATGATATTAGCTAGTGTCCAATGTATTGGCACGGCCGCTATAGGATAAAAATGAGTCGTAGTGAAATGGTTCTATTATATGATCCCGTTACTTCTTATCTTTGGAAATTCTGTTGGTGATGAGTCATGGTTGTGAGTGTATGCATGGTGGGTTCCGGGTGCAAGCTAGGGCATTGGTCAGTCGCACCCGGGGCACTATAAGGACCGGTCTGAGGGATCCGTTGCAATACACTTACGTACTAACCACAAGTCTAGTGGGTAAGTCCTAACTAAGGTATGGGTTGTTCCAAACCGAGGCCACCACTTGGAGATGGGTCAAGTTGCACCTGCGGGTGACTTGTACCAATGTGGCGCAAAAGGGGGTGCGACATTAGCCGGGATGCGGCCCGGCGCGCCGGCGAAACCTAGAGCGGGTGGTTATCGCTTGGAACATCTCATATTGAGGTTTTGGCACGAGTTCCCGTGAAATGGGTCATCTCGTTGAGATGAGTGCGTGCCTTGTGGGTACAGTAGTACATCTCTGATCAGAGTCTTAAATCTTTTCGAAAAGCCGAGCCCACGGTCAAGGGCGGGTTGCGTGACATCCCCCAGTTAGTTTACTTTGAATATGAATGTGCATGATGGATTGACATGTAAGGACTGTTGTGCGAGGAGGTAAAACGTACTCCTTGAGTTAGTTGGTGTTGATGATGTTCATGTTTACTTTCCGCATGATTAAAATATGATTACACTAAATGCCATAACTGCAACTGCTTTATTTCGCATTGTTAGCCTTTATCCTTCCTTGTTTATTATCCTGCATTATTATTTGCATTTGCGGTGGCTTGTTGAGTACTTTTTGTACTCATACCCGTTGGACCCCCACAGAGGATGCTTACCTTGAAGACGGTCTGGAGTAGCGACCCAGTCGAGAAGAAAGATCCTGAAGAAGACGTTCGTCATGCCGCTGTTTAATTGCTTTTATTACTGTTTTCACTAAAACAATGTTGTAATAAATATGGTCTGCGTACCATGGATTTTATCGTATGTACGTTGTCGCATGATGAACCTCTTGTATTATTGTTTTTCTATGGAAATTCAATAATGTCTCGATTTTGATAAATCGGGGCGCTACAAACACCAAGTTCCCCACGCAAGTAGGCAAAACGAGAAGCATCGAGGGGTTTCGTGAAAATATCGGCTAGTTGGTGTTGGGTATCAATATATTGAAGTTCAATATCACCCTTCTCATTGTGATCTCTTAGAAAATGATATCGCATATCAATGTGTTTGGTTCTGGAGTGCTGAACAGGGTTGTTTGCAATACAAATAGCACTGGTGTTATCACAGAAAAGTGGAACACTCTTATAATCTAACCCGAAATCCCGCAAAGTAGAAGCCATCCACAAAATCTGAGAGAAACAGCTAGCTGCAGCAACATATTCGGCCTCAGCCATCGATTATGCAACACTAGACTATTTGCGGGAAGACCAGCAAACCAAAGAAGTACCTAGAAAATGACAATTACCAGAGGTACTCTTCCTATCAATCCTACACCCAGCAAAATCCGCATCGGAATAACCTCGAAGACATAAAGATGAAGATGCTGAATACCATATGCCAAATTCGAGGGTATGTTTGAGATACCTGAGTATGCGTTTTACCGCTTGGCGGTGCGAAGCTCGTGGTGAAGCCTGAAACCGAGTGCACAGACACACTACAAAGTGTATGTCCGGCCTCGTAGTAGTCAAGTAGAGGAGGGAGCCGATCATGCTTCGGAACTCCTTCTGATGTACGGCTTCTCCATCTTCGTCAGGATCCAATGCTACAGATGTAGCCATTGGAGTGGCGAGGGGCTTCGCATCTGCCATGTCGAATTTCTTGAGCAGGTCCTTGGTGTACTTCGTCTGGTGGATGAAAGTACCTTGTTTGCTTTGCTTTATTTGCAACCCAAGGAAAAAGGTGAGTTCACCCATCATGGACATTTCAAATTCCCTGCTCATGGTATCTGCAAACTCGGCAACCAAAGCATGAGAAGAGCCACCAAAGATGATATCATCCACATAAATCTAAACCAGGAGGAAATCTTTGCCATGCTTGAGAGTGAACATGGTTTTATCAACAGAGCCCATCAAATACCCCCGCTCAAGCAGAAAAGACTTAAGTCTATCATATCATGCCCGAGGGGCCTGCTTGAGTCCATAAAGAGCCTTATGAAGTTTAAGGACTTTATGTGGGTACTTGGGGTTTTCAAAACCAGGGGGTTGTTTTACATAAACATCTTCGCCTATGAAGCCATTAAGAAAAGCACTTTTGACATCCATTTGATAGAGTTTGAATCCCCAGGATGTCGCAAAGGCAAGCAAAATCCTAATGGCCTCAAGGCGAGCAACAGGTGCAAAAGTTTCAGTAAAATCAATCCCTTCTAGTTGAGAATAACCCTGAGCTACAAGCCTAGCCTTATTTCTGACTATAGTCTCATCCTCCCCTTGTTTGTTTTTGAAAATCCATTTTGTTCCAATGAAATGAACATTTGGTGGAGGATCAACTAGTGACCAGACTTGGTTTCTCTCAAAATTTTCAAGTTCCTCATGCATGGCATTGATCCAACTAGAATCAGAAAGTGCATGACTAACATCTAAGGGCTCGAAAGAAGCAACAAAAGCGGAATCGATAAAATGAGCATGAGAACGTGTTACCCTTTGATCAAGCTCACTAATGATCTGCTCGGGAGGGTGTATCCTTTGAACATGATGTGGAGCCTCGTGGCGGGATGTAGTCTCCCCCTCAACTTGTGCGTTGGAGTGGTCCAAGATGACCAATGTCGAGGTAGTCGCTTCGGGACCTCGTGCCGAAGTAGTTGAAGCGGGGTCAGCTTCGGGGGTTGATGTCGAGGGTAGTAGGGGTTCATCCTCGAACTCTCCGGGATCTTCGTCTTCGAAGATGGTCTGTTCCATGTCGTGTTCATTTGCCTGTTCAAGAGCAGAACTAACAGAGGGGGTTGATTCATCAAAAGTCACATCACATGACTCGATGACAGTGTTAGTTTCCAAGTTATAAACACGATAAGAATGACCATGTGTAGTGTAACCCAAAAAGATCCCGTCAGAAGAACGCGACTCAAATTTATCCAAATTACCACATTTTAGGATAAAGCAACGACACCCAAAAACTCGAAGATGAGTAACCTTGAGCTGTCTCCCAAAACGCAGCTCATAAGATGTCAAGTTTAAAATTGAGCGTAAGAATATTCGGTTTGAGATGTAGCAAGCAGTGTTCATGGCCTCAGCCCAGAATTTTCTAGGAGTCCTATGCTCATCAAGCATCGTCCTAAAAATCTCAACCAAAGTGCGGTTCTTCCTTTCAACAACACCGTTTTGTTGAGGAACCCGCAGAGCAGAGAATTGATGTTCTATGCCATGCTCCATGCAAAAGTCAACAAAAAGACTATTCTTGAACTCAGTGCCATTATCACTTCGAATGAATTTCAATGCACCAGGGAGTTCAGTAAAAAGTCTCAAAGCCAAGCTCCGAAAGTGTGAAAACACATCATCCTTGCTGGCAAGAAATAAGACCCAAGAGTAGCGAGAGAAATCGTCGACAATGACTAAAACATACCACTTGCCGCCTAAAGAACTAACCCGAGAAGGACCTACAGTGTCCATGTGGAGAAGTTCTCCGGGTTGTTCAGTCATCACTGTGGTGACTGGCGAATGCGAAGCGGCAATCATTTTTCCATGTCGACAAGGAGCGCAAACTAAATTCTTCTCAAACTTGAGCTTGGGCAATCCTCGGATCAAACCTAGGGTGCTCAGACGAGCGAGCAACTCAAAGCTCATATGCCCTAGTCTCCTATGCCATTTCCAAAGCTCAGAAGTAGAATGTGCAACGAGACAATGAGAAGAACCAGATGACTCTGAAAAATCAGCTCCAAAAACTCTCCCAACTCTAAAGATCTTACATACCACAACGCCATAAGAATTGAGTACTTGCGAAGTATCGCGATGGAATCGCACTTCGAAGCCCTCATCAAGCAACTGAGATACAGACAGCAAATTGTATCCTAGGTTTTCAACCAAAGCAACATCTTTGAGAGTGAAATTCGAATTAATTCTTACCACACCTTTACCTTTCACTCTACTCCTTCTATTGTTTCCGAAGGTGATATGTTCCCTTTGCTTGGTTGTGGTGAGGCTGGAGAACCATGCTGCATCTCCGGTCATGTGGCGCGAACAACCGGAGTCCATGATCCACGTGCCCTCCAAGCCTCGATCTGTCACCTACACATGATAAGAATATCTCGATCGCTCAGTGCTGGGGTGAGTGAAAAAATGACGAGGCATCTAGCACTGAGTGACACGAGTAGTAGGTGCAGTAAAAGTAGACGGTCTACGCACATGATAATCTGAATGATACAAAGTGCGAGGTCTATCTACATGCTGTGATCGAACAACATGTCGAGGTCTCCTACTCTGACGAGGTACAAAGCTACTCGCCCGGGGTCTACCACCATGTGGAACATGGTGAAAACCTCGAGGAGCAAAACCTCTCCGAGAAGCACGAGGAGCCTCAAAAGCAGGATGATAGTACAACTCAGACTCATGCCTACCTAAAGATGGGTAATGCATATCCTGGTAACTCATCGCCTGAGAGCGTCGCTCATCCTTGATGCGACGAAAACAGAACCCAACTGTTGGCGTAAAAGATTACGCTAATAGGTTTCTGTAGAAAAGAAACTAACAAACGAAATGTTTGCGAAGCAAACTGTTCTAAGCCTCCGAAAGGATAATAGCTTAGAATAGTTCGAAAGTGTGTATTGAATCACTTGTAATCGGTCCCTATTACAGGGTGAAATGGGGGGTATTTATAGGCCTAATCATTAAGGAAAAGACCTATTTACCCCTCTATTACAACCGACATTAAGGAAACTATTCGGTTTCCTTAATAGGGCTAAAATGGTAAAAGACTAATCTAATAGGATAGAAGATAAGTCTTCCATCTTAGCTGGCGGAAAAGATCCTGAAGGGCTTTGGTTCGAAGACATACTTCGAACTAGTGCCTGTCTTCGGGCTTCGAACGAGGTTCTGGGCATCTTCGAAGATGGTCTTCGGACAATCTTCGAACTGGTTGACTGTCTTTATGCTGCTTCGGCAATAACCCCGAAGATGAGATTTTTTCCCCCAACAGTAGCCCCTCGAATACGCTTCTCCGTTCGACCTGTAACGTTAGGAGAGCAGTATACGGAAAGAAAAGATAACCAATCATAGGGGTTATTGGTTTTTATTTTATCTCCGAAATGCATGAAGATATGAACTTCGAATTAGTCGTAAGGTAATTACTTTTCGAACTATCTTAGAACTGACTCAGGAAGTTCGAAAGTCTTTTTAGACTTAGAAAAAATAGCCGTTAGTTTCTGTTTTTAACGGAAGTTATATGAGGCGTTATTTTCGGAGGAAAATAACAGGCGGGAATGCGAAAGGGCAGAGCCCAAACGGTAACAAACGGAAAGATTAGGCTATAAATAAAGAGCCCCAAACTTACCCGATTACCTTTTCACCGCTTCCTCTCAGTCAAAGCTTTTTGAGCCCTTTGAGTTCTTGAACCCCAGCCTTCGAGTTCTTGAGCCCTAGTCTCCATTCCCTCAGATCAATCCGGCAATCGCGATGGTGAAGACCAAGGGATCTGCGCCTCCTTCGGCCTTGGCTCGGCAGCAAGTAGCCGCAGCAGCAGCGGCGACAACATTGGCGACGGCACCCTCGATGCAGGCGGCAATACCCATGGCGGCAGGGGGGAGAAATCCCCAAATCCCCGATGACCAAGGTCTGTGTCCTCCATCGACTAAGTACTTGGATCAATCCTTTGAATTAGGGCCATCTACCTGCAAGAGAGAATCTTTGGCAATCACAGCAGGGGGTAAGATTAGCAATGGGGTTATGATTCGGAAGCCGGGCAAAGAATCAATTCCATCACCGAGACCCGGAGAGGTTGTGGTATTCGAAGCTTTTTTCGAAGCAGGCTTGGGCCTCCCTGCTGTGGATTTCTTGGCCGAAGTACTTGACCTGTTTCATGTAACCCTCCCCCAGCTATCTCCGAATGCTGTAGCTAGATTAGCTATTTTCGAGTGGGCGCTGAGAGCCGAAGGTTGTGAGGGGAGGGCTGAAATCTTCGCTGCACTTCATAGAGCGACTTGTCAGCCGAAGACGTTCACAGGCTCCGGAGGTGAGAAAGTGGTGGTTGCCTTCGGAAGCATTAATTTTAGGCTTCGAGACGAATATGCCCTGCAATTCCCTGCTAAGGCCATCAATGCTAGATGGTACACCGACTGGATCCTGAGGTGGTTTTATGCCGAAGTTGGAGCAAGCAGTCCTCTGGCTGGGCCCCTCAAAGAAATCCAATTCCGGAAGGAGGCCTTAGTGCAACCTGACGAAGGCCAGCTCGAAGCTCGCCTCAACTTACTTCAGAAAATCAGCGGAAGAATTCATCGGACTTCAAATTCCTCCGCTGATGGCCAACTGGCCTATCGTCTTCGAGGATGACTCAGAAGGTGGTCTTCGCAAGATCAATTATACTTCGAGTCCTGCAGGTAACTTCGAATCCAACATGTATTGTACATATTTACTTCGAAGAAAAACTAACTTGAGTTATTTTTAGCTTCTTCAGCCCCTATTACTTCAGAGCAAATTATAAGGGCTTCGGAGAAGATTTTGGGTGCCCCAACTCCGTCCGAGAAAGAATGGCGAATTAAATTAGTCGGGAGTTGGGAGAGATTTAACAGAGTATGGGGAATGCTGGAGGTATCTCCACCCCCTCTGATGGATTGGGTGCCTTTGGAGAAAGGGCCCCAGAAAAGGAAAGCCGAAGCTGGAACTTCGAGTTCAACAAAAACTCCAGTGAAAAAGGTGGCTCGGAAGCCAAAGAACCTCGCGCCTTCAGATCCAGCACCTTCGAGCTCAAGAGCTTCGATTTCCGACTCCCAAGAAGAGACGGGGAGATTGCTTGTGCACCTGATGGAAGAGAATGAAACTCAAAGGGTCGCACAAGCCGAAGTACCTGCGAACGTACCGGAGTCCGGAGATAATGTTGATCAACCAAGGACTTCGGTAGTTCAAGAAGATGTAACTCAGGACGAAGTTCCTGTGAATGAAGGTGGGGTCGAAGTCACTATGGCTTCGATTCCCGAAGAAGCAACGAGGACTCCCCAGGACGATGGTCCTGCAGTCCAAGATTTAACGGCTGATTCGGATGAGGACTACACTTTTGATCCTCCGATCAGTCCGGTACTCGATATTCCAGAGAATGTCGAAGGTAAACTTTGCATGATTTTTATCAATTTTTGCAAAATTATACAATGTATAATATTTCTGTTTTTGCAGAGCCTCCTGTTGTCGAAGTATCTCACGAAGATACAATTCAAAGACCTTCGACAACTTCGGAGCCACAGCCGGAGGTTACTTTACCGGGGCTTGGAAGAGGAAAAAGACACATAGAGCCTCTCCCTGCTCAAGGATCAACTTCATCTGAGTCGCCAGATGAAAGTGAATCAACTGAGGGGGGGCCAGCTTCAGAAGTTCCAAGAGCCTCGGAAGAACTCTCTGGACCCTCGCTAAGCAGAGCTGATCAGAAGGCTTCAGTAATGCTTCCTCTCATAACTCCTTTTTTGGAGGAGAGAACCAGACTTGGGACTTTGGTTAAACCTTTGGGTAAGGCCAGTCGCAAAGTCGGGGAATCAGAACTGGTAGCCCGTTTAAGCAGAGTGAAGGGTTCGGAGCTTAACCTTGCTGTGGAAAGAGCAGCTTATCAGGTATAAAGCATCTTCGAACCAAATAGCAAATTATATATGAATAATTTCTTATTTCAATTTTTCTTTTTTCTTAGCAAGCAGTCTTAGCCCGTGCTGCGGCTTTATCGAGCGAAAATGAAATTGCTCAACTTCGGGAAGAGAACGAAGCTCTTCAAAGAAATTTTAACTTTTCCGAAGGTCGAGTAGCTCAGATGGATAATGTAATACTAGCGGAGCGAAGGGCTAGGCAAAGCTTGGAGGCTGCGAAGAAAGAGCTCGAAGCAGAAAGAATTGTGCTTCGAGCGGAGATTGAAAGACTGCGGACGGAGGATGCTGCTAAAGGGTCCAAACTTGTAAGACTTCAGGAAGAGGCTGGCCAACTCCGGACTCAAAAGAATACTTTGACTACGGAGAATGCTAGAATCTCCGGAGTTTTAGCAGAAACGACTTCGGCCAAGGATGCACTTATTGCGGAAAAACTCAAGTCTGAGAAGGTGGCTTCGGAGGTCATCGAGCAGATGCTAGGTGTCTTGGAGTACTTCGGTACTACAGGATCACTACCTTCGGATGATAATGTGACTCTGCTGCGCCGGTTAAAGAGGATCCAAGGAGCAGCGAAGCAAATGAAAACAGCAGGCATGCGTTATGGAGAACTCTCCGGACAAGTGTCTGCCCTTGGATTACTTCGTTACTATGAGGATTTGGGCCGAATGATTACTCCGAGCGCAGAGGGCTCCATCATCTTCGACGACGCGAGACTTTTGACTCCTTCCGAAGGCGTGGCTGCTGCTTGGCGAGCCTTCCAAACTTCGTGGAGAGCCGAAGGTCGTTCTGCGATCAAGGCTTGGATTGACGAAGGCCAACGTCAGAAGCAAGTTCGGAGCCAAGCTTCGAGCAGTCAGCCTCCTCCGAACCCGCAGGTTTAGGAATTACTTAGGATTTTTTTTTGATTATGTAAAGCTCATGTTTGTAAACATTTATCAATGAAAGTCTTGTTTATCATATTTTTAGGCTTTGCCTCTTATGGAAGATATCGAAGTGTTAGAGCTTAACAGCGAACTTCGCTCACTGTGGAACACCTTCGAACTTCTAAAGAGTTATAAGCGTCCTCGATTTCTTATTCCTCGAGATGACTCCGGTGTTATTGCGCCCGAAGTAATCAAAGACGTATTGTCTTATATTAAAGAGGAAGATAAAGAGATTGACGCAAACACCTCGTCTTCTGAAGACACTAAATGGTCCGAAGACGAAGGTGAAGCCCAAAATAAAAGATCTGAAGATCTTAGAAGCTGGGAAAGAAGCCCCGAGCGGCTTCAAACTTGGGCCGAGCTTCAACAAGAGCAGAAGGATTTTAGAGCTTCGAAGGGGAGGAAGAGAGTTAAACGTAAAGTTCTTAGAACTTCCGATGTTGGAACTAGTCGTTCCACCCCTAGATCTCGGGACCGAAGAGGTCTTCGATTCCTTCTTGGCATAGATACCAATTTTTCATAATGTAAACTGTAAATACATTTATTTTAATAATGAATGCCTATTTAAAATTGTCTCCATATTTACTAGCCCCTCTTTGGGTATAAGCAACTTCGAACTGTATTCAAAGATGGTTATGCGCAAAGAAAAAACTTCGGAGTACAATTTTTTGGGGGTTCGGAGCCCCTCTGTCATTTAAAGATCTTTTGAAATCTTATGAAATGTCTTCGACCTTTGTAGTCAGAAGAATGGTAACTTGGTACCTTTGTTTTATGAAAGAAATCAATTGAGATAACTTTCAGGATACTTTAGTGTCTTAAGAATTTTGTCACTTTGGACTTATATGGACAAACATTCGAAGCTCATGGCTTAAATGTTGTTTTGCTTTAGCCATCTTCGGCTATTTTTGCAGAAGTCTACCAGCCGTAGCTTGGACTTCGCAGAGTTGTAGCCACCTTCGGCTATTTTTGCAGAAGTCTACCAGCCGGAGCTTGGACTTCGCAGAATTTGTAGCCACCTTCGGCTATTTTTGCAGAAGTCTACCAGCCGGAGCTTGGACTTCGCAGAGTTTGGCCAACTTGGGCTCTTTTTTGCAGAAGTCTACCAGCCGGAGCTTGGACTTCGCAGAATTTGGCCAACTTGGGCTCTTTTTTGCAGAAGTCTACCAGCCGGAGCTTGGACTTCGCAGAATTTGGCCAACTTGGGCTCTTTTTTGCAGAAGTCTACCAGCCGGAGCTTGGACTTCGCAGAATTTGGCCACCTTCGGCTCTTTTTACGGATGTCTGCAACCTGCAGCTT
The DNA here is from genome assembly GCA_019279435.1 of Zizania palustris. NCBI lineage: Eukaryota > Viridiplantae > Streptophyta > Magnoliopsida > Poales > Poaceae > Zizania > Zizania palustris. Next base: position 60,904,994 of record JAAALK010000081.1, read on the forward strand.
GGACTCCGCAGATTTTGGCCACCTTCGGCTCTTTTTACGGAAGTCTACCAGCCGAAGCTTGGACTCCGTAGAATGTGGTATTGGCTCTTTTACGGATGCCTACAAGGTATCAGCTTGGGCTCCGGATGGATTTCAGCCACCACACCGGAGGCTTCGACTTTATGGGTACGAAGTCCGGAAATACAGCCCAGCTTAATGACACTTCCCTCTCGATCAACTTCTGTCCCAGCGCGTCCGCTCGGGAAACTAGGAGTGTCAAGGGGAAGGCAACCATCAGGGTGTATGCTTTATTAATTTAGAGGTGATTACAAGCGGATTACAAGGAGCCCTTATGCGAAGTATCGCTTTAGGTGCTCCGCATGCCACGTATGTGCTAACTCTTCACCTTCTAAATTAGCTAATTTGAATGAACCAGGGCGCCCTGAGCGGACAATTAGATATGGACCTTCCCATTTATTGCCTAACTTCCCTGGTGCTATAATGCTTCGTAGAACAAGATGACCCGGCCTTAACTCGCTGAGCTTAACCTTCGGGTCATACCAAGTCTTCGTCTGCTGATGATACTTTGATAAATTAGCTACAGCTCGAAGTCTTGTTTCTTCTGACAAATCTAACGAAGCTTGTCTTTCTTCTTCGATGTCTAGTTCGGTGCTGCGAAATGATCCCCCTTTGAGCTCCGTTGGAGTCATAGCTTCATCTCCGAATAGCAGTCTGAACGGAGTAAAACCTGTGGACCTTGTTTGCGTAGTCCGAATGGACCACAGAATCTTCGGAAGCTCTTCGGTCCACAGTCCCTTTGATAGTCCTACTATTCTTCGATTTAGCCCTGATAAGATATTTCCATTGGCTCGCTCAACTGCTCCATTTGACTGAGGATGTCTCACTGCAGCAAAACATAGTTGAATGCCTAGGTCTTCGCAAAACTTCCTGCAGGGTTCTGCGTCGAACTGTGTTCCATTATCAACTGTGAGATATCTAGGCACTCCGAACCGGCAAATAATGTTCTTCCAGAAGAATTTCTGTACATTATTCGAAGTGATAGCTGTTAAGGGCTCTGCTTCTACCCACTTAGAAAAATATTCAATGGCTACCACTGCGAACTTTAGATTTCCCTTTGCTAACGGAAAGGGACCAATTAGATCCATACCCCATCTGGCCATAGGCCATACCAGAGCAATGACTTGAAGAGCTGTTGGTGGGCGATGACTCCGTCGACCCATCCACTGGCATCCTTGACAAGTGCGGACCAAGCTCTCCGCATCAGCTGTTATTGTGGGCCAATAAAGCCCCTGGCGAAGTGTTTTTCCTGCCAGAGCTCTAGGGGCTAAATGACTTCCACAAAGGCCTTCGTGAATTTCTCGAAGAATTTCTTGGCCTTCGGCTTGAGATATACATCGGAGTAGAGGGGAACATACTCCGGCCTTGTATAATATACCGTTGATTAACTGATAGTTTCTTGCTCTGATCTTTAATCTTGACAATTGGGGCTCTTCGGGCAAATTTGTTCCTCCTTGCAAGAGTTCTATGATTGAATCTTTCCAATCTGCACTAGGAATGCAGAGAATCTCTGCAGAAGCAACTTGTGGCACCGAAGGTATATTGAGCTCCTCATAGAAAGCTTCGTCAGGCACATCCACAGCTCCGGCAGCAGCCTTCGCTAAAATGTCCGCTTGCACGTTTTCAGCTCTTGGTATACTCCGAATGGAAATACCCTTGAAATGTGCTTCGATCTTGCAAATTTCTTCCAAGTACTTTGCAAGCTGTGGATGTCGGACTTGAAAACTTTTGTCTACGTGCCCTGCTACTATCTGAGAATCTGTTTTTATAATTATCCTTGTAGCCCCTAGAGCACGTGCTTTCCGGAGTCCCAATAAAATTCCTTCGTACTCCGCTATATTATTGGTAGACTTAAAGTTGAGTCTTGCGGAGTACATTGCTCTTTGTCCTGATGGTGAAATTAATACTGCCCCAATGCCTGCTCCGGATGCTTGGAAAGCCCCATCGGAGTAAATAGTCCAAACTCCGTCATCTGATTTCTCCGGAGTCAACTTCGCAGGTGGAGTCCACTCTGCTACGAAGTCTGCTAGGACTTGAGATTTGATAGCTGTCCTTGCCAGGAAAGCTATGCCGAAGGGTGCTAGTTCTACTGCCCACTTTCCAATTCTTCCAGTGGAATCTTTGCTTCGGAGCATATCTCCTAAAGGATACGAAGTTGGTACAATTACATTGTGAGCCAAAAAATAATGTCTTAGCTTCCTCGAAGCCATTATCAGAGCATAAACGAACTTCTCAAGTTCGGAGTATCTTGTCTTCGCTCCTGACAATGCTTCGGATACAAAATAGACAGGATTTTGGACCAACTTCCCATTGATATCAGCTTCTCTGACAAGGACTGCGCTGACAGCTGAGCCTGTGGCTGCAAGATACAAAAGTAGGGTTTCGTCCGCAATAGGCACCGTAAGTGTAGCAAGATTGCTGAGATAATCTTTAATATCTTCGAAGCTTTTCTGACACTCCGGTGTCCATGCAAAATCTTCGGATCCTTTCAAAGCTTTAAAGATTGGCAAGCTCCTCTCCGCAGAAAGTTTCTTTTGCACTTGCTTTACATTCTCCGGAGGAGCCATCTTCTGCAGCGCAGTTATTTGAGTAGGGCTAGCTTCAATTCCCCTGCTTGAAACTAAGTACCCTAACAACTTAGTTTACATCCAAAGCTCCTCCTTTCAAAGTGCATCTTTTGCACTTGCTTTACATTCTCCGGAGGAGCCATCTTCTGCAGCGCAGTTATTTGAGTAGGGCTAGCTTCAATTCCCCTGCTTGAAACTAAGTACCCTAACAACTTTCCAGCCTTAGCTCCGAATATACATTTTTCGGGGTTAAGACGGATCCCACATGCCCGAAGGCTATTGAATGTTTCTGCTAAGTCTAGGCTATGTTGGTGCTTTAAAGCACTCTTTATTACAATATCATCCATATAGGCCTCCACATTGCGACCTAGTTGATGACCTAGAGCCTTAGCAACTAATCTTGAAAAAGTAGCCCCGGCATTTCTTAGGCCGAAGGACATTCTTACATAGCAGAAGACTCCCGAAGGAGTTACAAAGCTCGTCTTGATTTCATCTTCGCGCTTCAACCATATTTGATGATAACCGGAATACGCGTCGAGGAAGCTTAGTAACTCCGAACCTGCAGTGGAGTCAACTAGTTGATCAATTCGGGGCATGGGGTAGGGGTCACGTGGGCACGCTTTATTCAAAGATGTGAAATCAATGCACATGCGCCACTTTCCGGAGGACTTCTTCCTGACGAAGACTGGGTTGGCTAACCATTCTGTATGGGCCACTTCTCTGATAATCCCAGCCTTCAACAGTTTTTCAACTTCGTCCTTAGCTAGAGCAGCTCTCTCTGCGGACATCTTCCGGAGCCCTTGTCGAACAGGCCGGGCCTTCGGGTTTACAAGCAAGCTGTGCTCGATAATATCCCGATCGACTCCGGTGATATCTTCGTCAGACCAAGCGAAGACATCCAAATTTTCTTCTACGACCTTTTCCAAGGAAGTTGCAACTTCGGGAGGTAAATCTTTACCAAATTGAAAAGTGTATTCTTTACCATCTTTGACAATGACCTTCGTTGCAATCTCTCCTTCGGGACTTGGTCTTGGAAATGACTTCTTCGAAGCTTCGGAGGAGGCTGAAAAAATTTCTCCATTATCTTGGACATTGTTTACTTGCCTCGGATCAAGAGGAGGACCATGACCATATTCTGCCCTCCGAGCTATGGCTTGATCTCCGAAGATTGTCAGAACTCCTGATTGTGTGGGCATCTTCATGCACAAGTAGTTGTGATGCGCCACAGCTCCGAACTGATTCAACATGCCTCGCCCGAAGATGACATTATAAGCATACGGGGCATCCACCACATCAAAGATAACTTCTTCAGTTCGGGCTAGTAAACCTTCTCCGAAGGTTACTTCCAGGCCTATCTGGCCAAGTGCATCTAGCGGAGGTCCTGCGAAGCCTTGCAGAGGACGAGCCGCTGGGAGGAGATGCTTCCGGGAAATGCATAACTGATCGAAGGCTTGCACAAATATGATATCTGCCGAGCTACCTCCGTCAATTAGCACCCTTCGGACTTCTGTTCCTGCAATATCAGCAGTAATAACCAATGGATCTGCATGCGGGAACTTGATACCAGCTGCATCCTCCGCAGAGAAAGATATTGGAACATGAGACCACTCCGGCATTGCAGCTGCAGATGACGAAGTCCCAATGTGGCCTACTTCTCAAACGTACTCTCTTCGCTGTCTCTTGGACATGCTTCCGAGGGTGCCTCCTCCGGAGATAGGGAGAACTACTCTCTTCCCTCTATCTTGCCCTTCTTCTTGCTTCGGAGGTGGCATAACATTGGCCACCGGAGGATGCCTTGCAGCATCAAAATTTTCTATCCGCGCCACAGCCTGGACCGGCTCTGAGCGCACTGCTGCCGCTGGACTTCGGTCGGTACTACCTCGACCCGAAGTTCTCTCCAAGTATTCTCCCCGAAGGGTAAGAATAGCCTTGCAGGTGTCAGTTGCATGGCTTCGATTCTCTCCATGAATACAGCAAAAAAGGGGCTGGCCCTTGCCGGCCGTTTTCCCTGGTGGCCTCCAACCGCCGGACTTGTTCCCCGCAGACTGTGGAGCTCTTGGTGCAAACTTCTGCGGGGGTGCAATGTTTAAGACTTCAGAGCGAGGGTGCTTTTGCCCTCTTCTTCTATCATGTTGCACTTCGGAGACTGGTTCTTGCGGCTGAGCCGAAGTCTTCACCTCTGCTTTAACTTCTGTCAACACTGTCGAAGTAGCAGTAGTCCTCCGAAGCCAACCAACTGTTGGCGTAAAAGATTACGCTAACAGGTTTCTGTAGAAAAGAAACTAACAAACGAAATGTTTGCGAAGCAAACTGTTCTAAGCCTCCGAAAGGATAATAGCTTAGAATAGTTCGAAAGTGTGTATTGAATCACTTGTAATCGGTCCCTATTACAGGGTGAAATGGGGGGTATTTATAGGCCTAATCATTAAGGAAAAGACCTATTTACCCCTCTATTACAACCGACATTAAGGAAACTATTCGGTTTCCTTAATAGGGCTAAAATGGTAAAAGACTAATCTAATAGGATAGAAGATAAGTCTTCCATCTTAGCTGGCGGAAAAGATCCTGAAGGGCTTTTGTTCGAAGACATACTTCGAACTAGTGCCTGTCTTCGGGCTTCGAACGAGGTTCTGGGCATCTTCGAAGATGGTCTTCGGACAATCTTCGAACTGGTTGACTGTCTTTATGCTGCTTCGGCAATAACCCCGAAGATGAGATATTTTCCCCCAACACCAACCAAATGACCCGCCCGCTGACAATAGGAACAATGAAACACTCTCCTCGGGGCACTCTCATGGGTCTTAGGAGCAACTCTCATAGGCTCCTTGGGCTTCTGCTGAGTGGTTTTCTTGGGAGGATTTTTCTTGGCAGGAGGAGTGGTTTTCTTTGGTGCTCGGGTAGGCTTTTTGGCTGATGGGGTGTCTAACAGAGCTCTCTCTTTCTCTAGGGTAGTGGGAGAGGTAAAAACAGATTTGTTTCCATTCTCTGAAGGAATCCTCTCAAAACCCAAACCTAGAGCTAACCTTGCTCTGTCAGCACACATCTTGGTCTTGGCCAAGAGCAAATCCATCCTACCCTTTCCCTCAGTGCATTTATTAACCACCGAAAGAAGGTATTCATTTTCTGACATGAGGTTCTCAGCTCGCTCTCTAACAGTGCCTAGCTGGTCCTTAAGGGTAATGCACCTGTCACAAACAGGCTGCACATCCTTAGAACTACCGGCCCTCTCCAATCTAGCCTCTAAATCATGAACATGTTTATCACGTAAATTTATGCTCTCGCGTAATAAAGAATAGTTCATGCATTCAATATTATCATGAGGTCTAGAATCCACCACCAAAAGCTGCTTCTGTGCAGTCTCAAGCTCAGAAAGAGTTTGAGCATGTACAGAACGCAACTGAGCAAGCTCACCCATGACAACAGAACAAGATTCACATTCAGCATCATTTACTTTAGACTTAAGCATGGCATATTCAGTAGAAACAGATTCTAGCCTAAGTCTAAGGTCTTTTCTTTCTCTAGCGGCTTACACAAGTAATCTATCCTGACCAAGAACTACTTCATTCAGCTCATCTAATTTTATTGAAAGCTGGTCATAGGATAGTGGTACCTGAGATGAGTCAAGCTCATCGCCGCTGTGATCGCTGTCGTCCATGAAGCAAAGGCCGGTGAAGTCTCGTCCCTTCTTGTCCTTCTTGTCCTCCTTCCTTGGGGACTCCTCCTCCTCAGAGCTCGACTCCTCAGTTGAGGAAGTGTCGATGTCGCTGAGAGCAGCAACAAAAGCTCTGGAAGCGGCTTTGGCTACTCTCTTAGCCACCTTGCCGCGCTTGCCCTTCACAAAGGGTTTCCTCTCCTTCTTGTGGTATTTGGGGCGCTCACTCTCATCTCTCTTCTTGAGCTTAGGGAAATTGGCCTTAATATGAGAAGTGTCACCACATTCAAAGCAACCACTGAAACCACTTCTCCTCTGATCCCGTCTTTCATGATAAAAACGGGTGAACCTTCCGGCAATGAGAGCAAGCTCATCATCATCCAGAGTGTCCACCTTCTCCTTTGTGACAGAGACCAGGGAGGACAAAGCAAAACCATCTGCAAGAACACAAGTACCAGATGTGCTTGGTTCTGCAGCGGTGCCACAGCTAGTGCTAGAAACCAATGCCAATGGCTGTGGCAAAGAGCTTCTGTGCACTGCAAGAGATGCCTTGGCTATCTCTGTGGACTTTAGCTTGCTAAAGAGCTCATCACAGGTCAATGTGTCATAACCTGTGGACTCCTCAATGCTGGATATCTTTACTTCCCATATGCTACGGTCAAGAGCATAGAGAAGCTTGATAGCCCTATCGTGATCATTGTAAGCAAGCGTCCCGTTGGACCGCAAGTTACTCACTATAGCATCAAAGCGCAAAAACATGGCATCTATAGATTCACCAGGTGCCTGCACAAACAGCTGATACTGTTGATTGTATGTGCTTTGGCGCCTGGCCTTGATCTGTGTAGAGCCCTCATGAAAAATAGTGAGTGTTGTCCAAATCTCCCTAGCAATCCTAAGGTGCTGCACCCTATCAAACTCACTCCGGCTCAAACCAATGAACAGTATGTTTCTTGCCTTGGAGTTGGCATTATACTGATCTTTTTCTGTTTGAGAGGTGCGAGTCTCAGGGATGGAGTATTGTGAGTCCACAATCTCCCAAATTGCATCTCCTTGGCTTAGCAAGTAAGCCTCCATGCGCACCTTCCAGTATGCAAAATCAGTCCCATCGAACAGAGGAATTTTACTGCCTCTGTCCATGTCGCCAACAGATCACAAAACCGGTTAAGGTCAACTGGTGCTCTTAACCCGCTATGATACCAATTGTTGGACCGAAAACGACGACCAGAGAGGGGGAGGTGAATGGGAGCTTTTTAAAAAAACTTGGGCTAAAAACAGTCTTTAGTTTTAAATTTGTCTACTGTGGAACAGGCTTCGAACACCAACCTTCAAAGGTCTGGTTCGGAGGTATATGATAGCTCCGAACACAGGCTTCGCAAGGAGTAAAAAGTCCGAAGCCAAGCAGACTTCGCTCCACCAAGAACCCCGAAAACAACTCAGCTAACACTACTACAAACTATCACTGTAGTGGCGTTGGGCAAAACCACTGTAGTGGCGGGCCATTAGATGCCCGCCACTAGAGTTGCTGGTGCTGACGGCAGCACCAGCGCCCGCCACTATTGCTGGTAAAGTAGTGGCGGTCGGTGATGACGTCAGCCCGGACCGCCACTAATGTACCAATAGCAGTGGCGGGCGCTGGTGCTGCCCGCCGCTGCTAAGATGGCCGCCACTAAAGTAATGATGACATCACTTGCGACCGCCACTACTATTCTAGCTATAAATGCGCAGCGTCTTCCTCCCCGAGCTCTACTGGAGTTCGCATTCAATTTTGTCCGTACAATGGCGACAAAAATCTAGATAAAGAGGGGGGAGGCTTTGTTTTCGTTTCTTTTGAAGGATTTCATTCTAGGAGGTAAATCCATTCCGAATCTCACATTTATTTTGTATTTAATCATGTATACAATGAGTTATTATCGTTTTTCTAATTTAGGGTTTAAGTGAATAGAAATTTTCAAATAATCTTCCATTTACGGTGTTACCTTCTCCCAAATGAACAAATATGACCCTCCTCACAATTATTCATCACTTGTATATTGATTTACGTCATTTTAATCTCCTTTTTAATTTGATTTATGATTATAGATCTAGAGTTATGTTGTTTGGAGAGAGAGAGAAACCAATATAGTTAATTTATTTAATAATTTTTTCTGCTTAATAAGTAGTTTTAATTAAAGCATTGAGGATTTTTAATTAATGTTGTTATGAGCGATAATAAATCAATATATTTTCAATTTGTAAATTAATAAAATTAACAATAATGATTTTATTAATATTTTTTCAAATAATATATGTTTTAGATGGAGCACAGGTCCTGGATGTACTCGTCCAACGACGGAGATGTGGTGGCATATTTTAACAGAGTAACTGAATTTACTGAAGCTGCCACACAATATGCTTCCCGTCAGAGTGAAGAGGCAATATATTGTCCTTGTAAAGTTTGTAAAAACAAAGCGATGTATCCGTGTTCTGATCGTGAAACCATACGATTTCACTTGTTGAAAAATGGTTTCGTGAAGAACTATTATATATGGACGAAACACGGTGAGATGGGCCAAAATCCTCCTGAAGATTCTGATGTGCCGCAAGATGCTCATCAACATAGAAGAGGTTGTGATCATACATCCGACATAACACATGATGATGTTGATCAACATGATGATGATGACGCCTTTGATGTGGAGGAACTGATGCGAAATGTTGCGCCTGAGGTGTTGTTGCAGAGAACTACAACCAAAGGATACGATAACTTCGAAGCACTTGACAAAGCATCAAAAAACCTTCTTTACGAGGAACGCCACGGATGCGATAAGCAGTATACTGTGTTGTACACAATTCTTGAGCTTATGAAACTGAAGGCCAGCAATGGATGGTCTGACACCAGTTTTTCAGATCTTTTACAACTCCTAAAAAGGTTTTGCCAAAACCCAATGGTTTACCATCTGATACGTACCAAGCAAAGAAGATGATTTGTCCGTTGACTTTGGGCGTTCAGAAGATTCATGCATGCCCGAACCACTGTATCCTATATCGAAAAGAGTATGGATTGTTAGAGAGATGTCCGCAGTGCAACGCGAGTCGATACAAACGTCCAAATGACTGTGCGGAGGACTACAATGACCACCAGAAGAAGAATAATAAGAGGTTGCAGAAGAGGAATAAAAATGTTATTGAAGACCATCCTGGAAAAAAGATGGAGAGGAAAGTTCCGGCCTTAGTAATGTGGTACCTACCGGTGATTGATCGCTTGAAACGTATGTTCTCTAATCCTAGAGATGCTGAACTATTAATCTGGCATTTCGCTGGGCGAAAGAAGGACGGAAAACTTCGGCACCCTGCGGATGCTAGGCAGTGGAAATCATTTGACTTGGCCCATCCAGATTTCTCGGACGATCCTAGAAATATCAGGATGGGACTTAGCACGGATGGAATGAATCCCTTCGGTGAGATGAGGAACCCACATAGTACGTGGCCAGTCTTTCTATGCTTGTTCAACATTCCATCATGGTTGTGCCATAAAAGAAAATACCTTATGCTCACTACTCTAATTTCTGGTCCAAAACAACCTGGCAATGACATTGATATCTTTCTAGAACCTTTGATGGAGGATATGAAACGTCTATGGGAACATGGTGTCTGTGTGTGGGATGAGCACAAGAAAGAGCACTTCAATCTAAGAGCCATAATCTTTTGCACCATAGCTGACAACCCAGGACGCATGTCCCTAACAGGACAGGTTAAAGGAAAGACAGCATGTGTAGTGTGTGTGGACCAGACAGAATCTATGCATCTTCCATCATTCGTTAAGACGATATATATGCGACACCGCAGATTTTTACCAAAAACCACAAATATCGAAGAAATAGGAACCATTTCGACGGTACAATCGAGCTTGGACAGCCTCCACGAAATCGAGATGGCAAATTTCTATTCGAAATGGTAAAGAATATCAAAGTTGTTTTCGGAAAGAAGAGGAAGAAATCTGAAAAAATTTCAAAGGACGCTCCATTTAAAAAGCAGTCGATCTTCTTTAGATATTTGCCCTATTGGAAGGAGTTGGAGATTGGTCATGCTATCGATACAATGCACGTTGAGAAGAATGTCTTCGAAAGCACTATCGGTATTTTGTTAGACATACCGGGCAAATCAAAAGATGGACTCAAAGTACGAAGGGACCTTCAAACTCTCGGAATTAGACCCGAGCTTCACCCACAGGAAAGGGCCAATGGAAAATTTTTCCTTCCGGCTGCTAGCTATAACCTCACAATTGACGAGAAAAGATCAATCTGCAGGTGTCTACATGGAATTAGAGTTCCAACAGGATTCTCAACGAATATAAAGAATATTGTCTCCGTAGCAGATTTGAGGATGAGCGGCTACAACACTCATGATTGTCATGTTATGCTTGGGCTATTCCTCGCCATCGCAGTAAGAGGAGTCAAACATTCATTTCTGAAGATGGTGATAACACGCATGTGTCACTTCTTCAATGTCATATCAAAGAAGGTGATCGACACTGAAGAGTTAAATGAATTACGTAAACAAATGAGGGAGACTATGTGTCAGCTTGAGATGTGCTTTCCTCCTTCATATTTTGATATTATGGAGCACTATATGATACATATAGCAGACCAAATCTTTGTTCTCGGTCCAACGTACCTGCACAATATGTATGCGTACGAGCGTCTAATGGTTATCTTCAAGGGTTACGTACGAAATCGTGCTTATCCAGAGGGTTCCATGATAGAGGGCTACACGACTGAGGAAGTCATTGAGTGCTATGCAGATTACATAAGAGATGGAAGACCAATAGGAGTTCCCGTGTCGCGGCACCATGGAAGACTCACCGGTAAAGGAACTAAAGGCAGGAAAATCATACGAGACAATAGTTATCAAAGAATAAGAGAATCACATTACAGTGTAATGCATCAGTTGGCGATTATGAGACCATATGTTGAACAACACCTACAAGAGCTTCGTGAAAAGAATGAAGATCACGATGAACAATGGATTATGAAAGAACACAAAATTTATTTCACATCATGGCTGAGGGATCTAAACCTTTCGATCGGAGAAACCGACGAAGAGATGATGATAAATAAATTGTCTTACGGTCCATTGAGCATGGTTAAAACATGGCAAGCGTATGACATCAATGGTTTCACATTCTATACCAAAGCAAAGGATCAAAGGAGTCAGCGCCAAAATAGTGGTGTCAGAGGAGAAGCAGAAGATAGCACTGGACAAAAGAATGCTTACTATGGATACATCGAAGAAATATGGGAACTTAACTACGGGAACTCTATAGAAATCCCTGTATTTAAGTGTCAGTGGGTGAGACATCCAGAAGGTGTGGAGGTGGATGATTACGGGTTTACGATAGTTGACCTTAATAAGGTGGCTTATAAAGATGACCCTTGGATACTCGCTCAATCCGTGGCACAAGTATTTTACATACTTGATCCTAAAGATGAGAAAAAATACATCGTTGCTCCAGGAAAACAAAGAATTGTTGGAGTTGATGGAGTCGAAGACGAAGAAGAATACAATCAGTTTGATGAGGTGCCGTTTTTCGTTGACATATCAAGGATCAATGTGGTTGAAGCAAAACTGTCATTTGGCAGTGTGATTCCTTATCTACGCACCAATGGCGATGGAAAATTAGTTCAAGGCTAGATCATTTATGTTTAGTTGTAAAATCAATTATGTCATTTATTATTAAAACATTTTCAAGATCAAATGAGGATTGAGTGTTGTGAATTATTTCATGTCTTGTAGTTCAAATTGAACTTTTTTTGACTTTGATCATAAAAACATACTTAATGAAATAAAAACAGTACACTAAGGGAGAAAAAGTAAAGTGAGGCATAAAAATACATATTTTCTAATTTGATAAGTTATGATGTATTTTTATTGTTAAAAAAACAAGTTCAAACTAGAATTTAATTATGAATAAAAAGTCATGAAAAATTAGAATAGAAATGTAAAAAAAAATGTTTGGATGCTAGCAGCAAGGTTCGAACCTCAAACCGCCTGCAGGCAGCAAGGTTCGAACCTCGAACCGCATGGCACCAAGCAACCCCCGCACCACTGCGCTACTAAGTCTTTCTCGACTTGAGTGGCAACGTATGTTAGATAACCCCACCAGTGTCGGATTAATAGTGGCGGGCAGGATGACGTCACCAGCCGCCACCGTTATCCTTTTCGTAGTGGCGGGCATGCTGACGTCATCATGCCCGCCACTACTAAGACACCTATATATACTTTCCACTCCCGCCGTCCGAAAACCTAGTTTCATTTTCTAAACCCTAAACTCGCCCCCCTCCTCCCGTCGCCGCCGTCGACGTCCCGGAGCACGTCGCCGCTGCCCTCCGCCCGTCGCCGCCTTCCTCGGAGCCCGTCGGCGCCGCCCGTCGTCGCCGCCATCCAGTCGATCAGTAAATATTTATTAACCTACTTCTTTATTTGGTCTTATTTTATTCGAGCTTAGGGTTAAATGATGGAGGATTGTTATATTAATTTATGCGTGGTAATATAATTTAGTATAATATTACTAGTAGAATGCACTATAACAATAATGTTTTTTAATCTACTGTAAAAAATTTCTGAGAAAAAAATTTCCACTATAACAATAATTTTTTTTAATGTACTATAAAAAATATCTGAGAAAACAAATTTCCACTATAACAATAATGTTTTTTAATGTACTATAATATTACTAGCTTATGGTTTTTTAATGTTATAATATCAATGTGACAAAAAAATGCAGATGGCTCCTCCTAAGATTGAACCAACAAACAGTCGATCCTCAGACTCTACATCAAGTAGCGTGTGTGAGGTTTGCAAATGCGGTAAACATAAGGTACATGATGGTATAGTTTGCAGTTGTTTGGCGAAGAAAGTGATTCTCATAATGGACTCCGACTCGGAGGACGACTCGCGATCGCCGCAACCAGATAGGGTAAGTGTTGTGCTACGGAAGAATGATGAGACAACCGGTGGTAGAGGGAAACATGCCGAGGCTAGCGGTGGAAAAGGGAAGCATGTAGAGCAATGCGGCAGCAAGAGGATGAAGGAGGCAAGATCCTCTTTTTATGCAAATTTTATATTTTTATCATCCAATTCAATCATTGATAATAAGTTGTTCTCACTATCGTCGCCGCGTGTATTTTCTTGTTCAGGAACATGGAGAGAAGTTTAGACTGCCTGATGATGCCGAGTTGGTTGAGGATTGGCAAGTTGAGGCTTTTAATCTGTTTAACCAGAAATAGGTTGGGTTTGTGCCGAGGAAGAAGAAGAAGCTCCAAACCATATCTTTCCTTTGGGTTTGACCAGTAGTGCGTTTCGATGTGTAAGCTGGTTCCCCTAGCCTGGACTTGTGTTTGTTTACTTGCTTTCAAATAAACATGATGTGTCAAAAGCGAGCCCCCGCACCACCGCGCTACAAAAGTCTCGATCATATCGTAACAACATGTAATAAAAACACACTTAATAATAAAAACAGTAAACTAAGGGAGAAAAATACCAATTTTTGCAATTAGAATATTGGTGTTGTATTTTTATTGTACAAAAAGTTTCAATTTCAAAGGAAGAATAAACTATAGATAAGTTATGATGTATTTTTATTGTACATGTTTATTAATGAAATAAAAAAGTAAAGTGAGGCATAAAAATACATATTTTCTAATTTGATAAGTTATGATGTATTTTTATTGTTAAAAAAACAAGTTCAAACTAGAATTTAATTATGAATAAAAAAGTCATGAAAATTAGAATAGAAATGTAAAAAAAAATGTTTGGATGCTAGCAGCAAGGTTCGAACCTCAAACCGCCTGCAGGCAGCAAGGTTCGAACCTCGAACCGCATGGCACCAAAGCAACCCCCGCACCACTGCGCTACTAAGTCTTTCTCGACTTGAGTGGCAACGTATGCTAGATAACCCCACCAGCGTCGGATTAGTAGTGGCGGGCAGGATGACGTCACCAGCCGCCACCGTTATCCTTTTAGTAGTGGCGGGCATGCTGACGTCAGCATATGCCCGCCACTACTATACTTTTTTCCACCCGCCCAGACTATACCCTAGTAGTGGCGGTCGGTGACGTCAGCGGCCCGCCACTACTATGTCTTTGCCCGCCACTACTACGATAAATATCAGTGGCGGGCAAGATGACATCAGCGTGTGCCCGCCACTGCTAATCCACCTATATAAAAGTTTCGCTCCCGCGTCTAAAACCCTAAGCCCTAATCTTCTCCTGCCAGTTATACTACCGCTCCTAGTGCCCGCGCCGCCACCATTGGAGCCCGTCGTTGTCGTCCCCGAAGCCCGTCGCCGCCATCTCGGAGCCGTTGGTGTCCCCGGACCCCTCACCGCCACCTCGGAGCCATCGCTGCCATCCCCGTCCTTGACGCACGCCGCCATCCCCGTCCCGGAGCCCGCGCCGCCACCCTCGGAACCCGTTGCCGTCGTCGCCCCGAACTCCGCCGGAGCCCACGTCGCTGTCGCCAGAGCCCGCGCCGCCGTCCCCGTCCCCGTCCCCGTCCCTCTGCAATCAGTCTGGTTAGATTCTCATTTAATTTTATATAGTCTCTTGAGTATATATCTGAGATGATAGTGGCAGTGGCAGTGCACGCATGGCCTGTGTTCTGCTGGCCCGAGCCGCAGTGAAAGAAATCCCTAGCTGTGATTCTGTGAAAGAAAACCCTAGCTCAGTGATTCTAATGTTTTCTCTGTGAGAAAATGTTTTCTATGTGATTATGCTTGATCTGGTTGCCATGCTTGTTATTTGTTGTGCTATATAGGTAGCTAGAACATTTGTGTTGTTAAAGATAAATGGAATAGTTGTTGCTGCTTTGCTAATTATGGATATATAGATTATGGAATAGTTATATTACTGAAATTATTACCAATATTGTGATGAACATCATATATTAGTAATAATGTTAGCACAAAATCTGTGAAGTGAGTATGGCGTCGCCTCGCCGCACGCCATACTCGCCTAAAAGGTGTGAAGGTGGTCCGGCGCCTCGCCTCGCCGCGCCGCCATAACAACTATGGATCAAATAACTCATAACTTATTTCTTTTATATTATCTAAGCAAAATTATTATAATATCCATTTGTAAGCTCAATTATAATAATTTTAAGTTGAAAGAAACACATTCTTCACAAAGCGTGCTGTCCATTGCAGTGCTATTTCAAAAAGCCAAACCAAGATCACCTACTCATCTTGCTAAAGTTGGATTAATTTTCGCTCCCGCCGTCCGAAAACCTAGTTTCATTTCTAACTCTCGCGCCGTCGTCCGCCAGTTGCCGCCACTCCCGGAGCCCGCGACACCCTCAAAGCCCATCGCCGTCGTCGCCGAAGCCCGTCGCCGCCGAACTCCACTTTTTTAGAATAACTTTTAGAGGCCTATGATGCAAATAATAATTGAGTTATCTCTTGTATGTCATCAAGCCGTGCGACACATCCATTCCTATCAACAACTTCTTCTTTCTCGTGTTGCTGACAGGGAATGGATGTGCTCACGGTTCCATGGCAGCCATGAACATTTTGAAAAGCTACACAAAATATGCTGAGGCCTAAACAACACTGTGACCAGTTTACTACCGCTATTATTTCTAAGGCTACTATATACTAATCCTCAAGTTCATGCATCTGGCTGAAGGCCAACATTAGATTCGGCAATTCTTTTTAGGGGCCTATGATGCAAATTGTAATTGAGTTATCTCATGTATGTCATCAAGCCGTGGGACACATCCATTCCGTTCAACAACTTCTTTTTTCTCGTGTTGCTGACAGGGAATGGATGTGCTCACGGTTCCATGGCAGCCATGAACATATTTGAAAGACAACACAAAATATGCTGAGGCCTCAACAACACAAGAGAGAGAGAACAACACAATCTCCTAACTTGAGGATTAATATAGTAGCTTCAGAAGTAATAGCTCACTACTGTAGCCAAGAAGAGTGTTCATACATTTTCCACCTTTGACACTGTGATCAGTTTACTACTGCTATTATTTCTGAGGCTACAGTAGTAAACTGATCACAGTGTCAAAGGTGGGAAATGTATGAAAAATCTTCTTGGCTACAGTAGTCAGCTATTACTTCCGAAGCCACTATATTAATTCTCAAGCTAGGAGATTGTGTTGTTCTCTCTCTTTAGTTTTGTTGATACCTCAGCATATTTTGTGTTGTTTTTCCCTCTAATGTTCCATGGCAACAAAATATGCTGAGGCCTAAACAACACTGTGACCAGTTTACTACCGCTATTATTTCTAAGGCTACTATATACTAATCCTCAAGTTCATGCATCTGGCTGAAGGCCAACATTAGATTCTGCAATTCCTTTTAGGGGCCTATGATGCAAATTGTTATTGAGTTATCTCATGTATGTCATCAAGCCATGAGACACATCCATTCCTATCAACAACTTCTTTCTCGTGTTGCTGACAGGGAATGGATGTGTTCATGGTTCCATGGCAGACATGAACATTTTGAAAAGCTACACAAAATATGCTGAGGCCTCAACAACATTGTGTTCAGTTTACTACTGCTATTATTTCTAAGGCTACTATATACTAATCCTCAAGTTCATGCATCCGGTTGAAGACCAACATTAGATTCTGCAATTCCTTTTAGAGGCCTATGATGCAAATTGTTATTTAGTTATCTCATGTATGTCATCAAACCATGGGACACATCCATTCCTATCAACAACTTCTTTCTCGTGTTGCTGACAGGGAATGGATGTGCTCATGGTTCCATGGCAGCCATGAACAATTTGAAAAGCTACACAAAATATGCTGAGGCCTAAACAACACTGTGACTAGTTTACTACCGCTATTATTTCTAAGGCTACTATATACTAATCCTCAAGTTCATGCATCTGGCTGAAGGCCAACATTAGATTCTGCAATTCCTTTTAGGGGCCTATGATGCAAATTGTTATTGAGTTATCTCATGTATGTCATCAAACCATGTGACACGTCCATTCCTATCAACAACTTCTTTCTCGTGTTGCTGACAGGGAATGGGCGTGAACATGGTTCCATGGCAGACATGAACATTTTGAAAAACAACACAAAATATGCTGAGGCCTCAACAACACTAGAGAGAGAAAACAACACAACATCCTAACTTTAGGATTAATATGACATCAGACCTTTTTTGCATAACCAAAATTCTGATACATTAGCATCTTCATATGAATAGTTTATCTATGGCGGAAGAAGGACGTTCCATCGAGGAGCTCATCTACGAGTCTCCCGCAAAAACAAATAAAGAGGGTTCATCTGAAGGATCCTCCGATAGCGAATCTTCGTACCACTCTCCGGAGAATGAACATCCAATGGAGCCTAGGAAGAAGAGAACGAGAGAAGACGCCGATGAGGATTACATTCCTGAAGCTCAAGCGGAGGTAATTATTACGTTAGTAACAAGTCAGAGCAGCTTCTAACCGAGGATTACATTCCTGAAGCTCACATTGTCTATCATCGTAGGATCGTCCAAAGCGAGGAAGCAAGCGTCGATTATTCCAAGTCGAGAAAAGAACAACTATTGTCCCAGCTATTGAGTCAGCTGAGCGAACAGATGTTGAGCCCGCTGCCACAACATCGTCTGCAAATGCGAAGAGGAGAGGGAAACGGGAGAAGAACAAGCTACATACAGCTATCTATGAGGTTGAAGAAGTGCATGTTGATGGGGCTCCAAAGAAGCCAAAAGAAATCACTGCGAAGTGGCGTAACGACTGTGGATGTCTCGCCAGGGAGCGATGTAAGATAGTTTGGAAAAATTGGAAGACTGTCCCTGAAGCTACAAAGAACGAATTGTGGCAGCATATAAAAGCGCATTATAAATTCCCGGAAGACCGCTTAGAAGACGCTAAAGCTGCCACATTGAAGACTATCGGGAAGGCTCTCCGTACATTTATGACTAAACTGAACACACAATACCTTCAGAAAGATGAGTCGCCACTCAACGACTACGGCTTTATAATGCCAAATGAATGGAATGAATTTAAAATGCAGCATTGCTCCGAAGAAGCCAAACAAGAGAGCATAATGTTCAAAGAACTTAATAAGAAGAATAAGTTCCCCCATAAACTTGGGCCAGGTGGATATAAGGCTAAGGAGGATGAGTGGAGTAAAAAGGAGGAGGAGGACCGTGCGGCTGGGTTACCTGAACAGTTTTCAGGTGCTGATCAGCGCACTAAGAGATGGCTCCTAGGTCGAGCTAAAAAAACACCCGAGGGCCAATATATGCTCTCCGACTCACGGACTAGTGAAGTATTCCAGAAAGCACAGGAAATCGCTGAGTTGGAGAAGACTGGAAAGTTCAAGCCCGAGGGATGTAATGACCAGCTTACATCTGCTCTCGGAAACGAGGAACATCGAGGGCGCACCCGAGGTGTCTCTTCTATAGCACCCTGGAAAAATACTTTCAAGAAACAGGAGGGTGCCACATACAAGAAGCGTCAAGCACGCACAGACGACGCCGCAGAGCGCCGTGCAGAGTGGGAGCGACACTTTTTTGAATTTATTAACGAGAATCCAAACATAATGCAGGCTGCAGCTGGACAAATAATTGTGCCAGAGGTACGACTCGACGTACCAAGCAGTGTTGGCTCAGTACAAGACAAATTTCCTGTAAATTATATTAAAGAGGACACACCCTGCAGCCTGCATGTACCGATAGGGCGCAAAGGGCATTCCCAAGAGGCTGCACGAGGCATTGCTATGCCTGGGGATTTATTTCACAATCGGCCTATTCCTGCTGACTATACCAAGGTTCAGGTCAATGAGATCACCAACGACAGATTTATTAATGACCCCTTGGATCTTCCAATGCCTGATGAGGGGATTGAGACAATCGGAGATGCTCTAAATAACTTTGTCCTATGGGCGAGCCGAGATATCAAATTACTGCAGACAAGTTCTCAGAGTAAATCACCTATTGTCTCATCACAATCCCCCGCATATCTTTCATCTCAGGATGTGCAAAATATAGGATCATTATCACCTGTTGATGAGCGTGAAATAGAGGAAAAGGCAGAGGAAGAGCCAGTGCCCAATAAAGTGGCAGAAGTGATAGAATCGAAAGTGACTTCTGATCCTCAAGTGACAAAGCTAGTGCCAGTGCTTGAGCCCACTGATGAGCCCAACACAAATGTGCCAGAGCCAGATCAAATGCCAGTGCTAGTTCCGACTGAGCCTCAAGTGCCAGTTCCGGCTGATCCTCAAGTGCCAGTGCTAGTTGCTGCCGAGCCTGAAAAACAAGATGCATGCCCAAAGCCAGCAATCCACAAGATAACTGTTCAAGCTGGGCAGTGTTCTGCGCTGAAATCTGAAATGCATAAATTTTTTAATACTTTGGGGCAAACACGTTCTATGCCCGAAGCGGCTCCCATAAAGGCTCCAGTACAAAAGCATGCGGTCTCACTTTCTGTTGATAAGAGGACCTACGGAGACGAGGATTATATCGAATACGAACCAGGCAAACCATTATTACCCCAAGGAGTACTTAATTGTATGCCTTGGACGATGAAAACATTTCATGACTGGTACCTCGAAGCGTCTTCGTTAGGTGTAACACAAATAGAACTGACGGTTCCACAAGAAATATTCAACTGCCCAGAGTTTAAGCTTGCACTATTTTTCGACGACTTCCATCGGATGTTTCGTCTGAAGCGAACCGACATCACAAGCATGATGCTCTGGTGCATGTAAGTACTTTATACTTTGTCAATACAAAGAAAAAATAAATAATGTCTTATATTGACTATTGTTTTATAACATATGCAGTTGTAATTCACGCGGTGACGAGTCTAAATTGTATGGGTACCTAAACCCGTCATTAATAAGCCAAAGTGCGCTGAACCCGACACTAAACCAGAATGATAGCAAGTACTGGACTGCGGGTAAGAAAAAATTTCAAAGAAAGATGTTCAATAAAGACGAAGACAAACTTAAGAAGAACAAAAGGAGTTGTGCCGCGTTGTATATTGCGCGGTGCATGTATCAATGGAAGGACAGAGAAATTATATGTGGGGCATATAACTTTAAGTAAGTATACCCACTATATCCACTTAAACACGTTTTATCGATTATGAAACTAACATAATCATATATTACTTCTTTCGATAGTGATCATTGGATTGCACTTCTGATATACCCAAAAAGCTCAAGGGTTTATGTGCTCGACTCGCTCGACAAACCCAAAAAAGAATATCAAGATATATTAAATGTTATTCAGAGTGCACATAGATACTACGTGGAAAAGTTAGGTGGCCCACATGATCCACAGAGGCCGAAAGAAATGCTTATCAGAACCAACTTTCCGGTAATATTATATTTTTAAATTTGTTAATTCAATTGATAAAGCCAAACTATATATCGTTCTAACTTTGTCTATTTTGAAGTGTCACAAACAATCTCTTGGTTCCGTGCATTGTGGCTACTATACTTGTGATTTCTTGAGCAATAACTTAGGAAAGTTTGGGCGGACAGTATCTGAGGATACTAAAGAAGTAAGTTGATTTCTTGTGTGTTAATCTAATATAACTTGCAGCGTATGTACTTATATTTTACGTATGCAGGCGTCAGGTCCATCAACCGTTGCCGAGAAGAGCCAACTCTCTGAATCACAAATGTACGAAATCGTATCAAGGATGTGCCGCTTCACGATGCATGAGATTCTTCATGAGCTTGGACGATTTTTCGATCCTGAGAGTGAAGTGGCCAAGCATCCAACTTTGTATGATTGGGCCGGAAGAATGAAAAGGCGAACCAATTAAGATATGAGTTAGCCTTCCAAGAAAACATAAACCGCATGAGCATGTATTTGTGAAACAATGAATTGTGTTGATGGTTGGTTATTGCGAAACAAAAACCGGAAGAATGTAAACATTGTGAATTTTTGAAAATTGATGAGATTGATGGTTGTTGTGTTGATGTGTTGTTGTTGTGGATGTGTATGTGGATATGTGGATGTTTTGCTGCTGTGTATGTGGATATGTGGATGTTTTGCTGCTGTGTATGTGGATGGCTGTGTGAAGCATATAATTTCTGTGTTTTGGTTTGTGGGATCACAGCATTCTGTGTTATGGCTTATACACAGCAGTGGCGGGCAGATGAGGTAGCTTGCCCGTTACTGCTGTTGACACAGTGGTAGCGGGCGTGCTGACATCATCTGCCCGCCACTGCCGTTATCAATAGCAGTGGCGGGCAGATGAGGTCAGCGCGCCCGCCACTGCTGTTGACATAGTGGTGGCGGGCGTGCTGACATCATCTGCCCGCCACTGCTATTGATAACGGCAGTGGCGGGCAGATGATGTCAGCACGCCCGCCACTGCTGTTAACACAGCGGTGGCGGGCGCTCTGACCGCCACTGCTAACCAGCGATAGCAGTGGCGTTAGAGCAGTGGCGGACTGGATGCCCGCCACTATAGGTCGATTTTGCCCGCCGCTACAGTGTCGCTTTGTAGTAGTGTAAGTCAGTGCAGGCTCCGCACACATAGTGCTTCGAGTAGGCTTCGCACTTCACCCTTCGCAAGAGTAGACTACCCTCTGAGGACTTCGACCCAATACTTAGCGACAACAACTGGTGCTGGGCCTTGTACTGCGAAGGTCTAAACGCACACTATGAGGACTCCGCTAAGGGCTTCGACACAGGAAGCAAAACAGGGCTTCGATCAGGGCTTCGCTAGTAAGCAGCGAGGTCTAGCCTCCTGTTACACAGAGCGAACGCACACTGAAAAACACACTTCGCACAAAACACCCTTCGCCTAGACAGGCTTCGGTGCACTACAACTAGCGAGGTATGCAAAACAAGTTCAAGCAGAAAGACAACACAGAAGCAGGGCTTCGCCGCTTGAACAAGGAACACAGTAAAATTGATCTCACTGGATGAATTCAAAGTGTGTGGAGGCTAGTACAGGAGCTCAACAGTAAATGCTCAAAGTGTTAAATGTTACCTACCCAGCCCCCATATTTATAGCCACTATTCACCCAAGTGAAATGACTACTTTACCCCTAGGGTTTACACCAGATTTGTTTCTACAGAATGGAGGGGTACAAAAGGTAGTCAACTTTATTCTGGAGGCTTCTCTGTCAGCTTTGCAGAGGGGACAGCGTCAGCTTTTTGCAGAGCAGACAATGTCAGCCTTTGCAGTCTTTGACCTTCCTGAAGCCCCCTTCGCACGTGAGGGGTGCGGTAGCATCGGCGAGAAGCCTTGAGCCTGACGGCCTTCGCTTCACCGAAGTCAGCCTCCGATATAGTGACGGTTTTGAGCCGAAGCCGTCAAAGCCCTTGGGCCTTCGCACCACCACCTCCGGAGTGGACCACCACGGCTTCGCAGCTACTCCCAGCTCGAACTCCGTCAGTCCGTGTACCGAAGCCATGTATGGCCGAAGTACCACAAGTCATCCTCACTCCAGAGCCAGCCTTGCTCCGAAGCCTGCCTTCACTCCGAAGCCCTCCTTCGGAGTACCACCCTTCGAAGTCCCTCCTTCGTCCAAGGCCTCCGCATGAAGCATTCCATGAGCCCTTCGTCGCAGTGTCTCTCCCCGAGCACACTCCTCGACGAGCCTCACCCGGATCATGCCTTCGATGCGCCTCGACTTCTGAGACCTTCGTCGGGTATCTTCGAATGTCTCCCTTCGGAGCACACTTCGAACGTCTTGCCTCCGCAGAGGACTTGAACCACCATACTCCGAAGTCACTCCTTCCGGAGTACCTTCGAAATACCTCGCCTCCGAGGACTTTGTCTCGGAGTACGTTCACCCGGAGCCACGCTCCGCACTTACTGCCTTCTCCTGGTGTACCTCGACCCGAGGTCCGACCTAGACCCCTTCGTAGCCATCGTGACAGAGCTCCCTGCTCCCCTGCCATCAAGCCTCCCGCTTGACCCAGGTTCACCTGCTACGAACCGTCCGTCGCCTCCGAAGTCCCCTGCGCACCACAGACAAGCAGACAAGTGTATCCAGTACTCCGGAGACCTATCCGGGTTAGCAACCTTCGGCACACACTCCGGTGTACCACCCAAAGTACCGAGACCTTCGGTACAACCCAGTCATCGTGTACTGTCGGACCCCCCCGATAGGCACACTTCGCTGCAACAGCTGCAGCAACCAAACCACCGAACCCTTCGGTGAGACCACCTCTGAACACCTTCGGAGTTCCAACCTCCGAACCCCCTTCGGAGGTACCCCTTCGAACCAGAGGGTAAAAGCCTGTCAATCACTCATCACAAACACCATAACCAACCCTTGGTTTCTCAACATTGTAGATCCTTCTTGGGTTAGTTCTTTAAGTGGCAAATAGTATGCCCTTGTCATGGTGGATGACTTTTCCCGCTATTCTTGAGTCTTCTTTCTAGCAAACAAGGATAAAGTGTTTTCACACTTTTAGAGCTTATCTTTGAGGCTTTTTACTGAACTCTTGGGTGCAATAAAATTTATTCGAACTGATAATGGCACCGAGTTCAAGAACAACCTCTTTTTGACTTTTGAATGGAGAATGGCATAGAACACCAATTCTCTGCTCCACGGGTTCCTCAACAGAATGGAGTTGTTGAGAGAAAGAATCACACTTTGGTTAAGATGACTACGGTGACGTTAGATGACCACAAGACTCTTAGAAGGTTTTGGGCTGAGGCTATAAACACTGCATGTTACATCTCAAACCGAATTTTTATGCGCTCAATTTTAACTTGACATCTTATGAGTTGCGTTTTGGGAGAAAGACCAAGGTTACTCATTTCCAAGTATTTGGTTGTCGGTGTTTTATCCTATAACGTGGAAATTTAGACATTGGAGTCGCGATCTTCAGATGGGATCTTTTTGGGTTATACCGCTTGTCATATGGGGCCGACACTACTAGCGTCGGGCCCGTGCCGAGGATGGTGCACGGGCCGAGCTAACTGCACCGGTCGATTCTTGATTATTATGTAAGATAGGGATTTTGTTATTTTCCTTAATGGCTAAGACTCAAGTTAGTTAGTAGGCCCTTAAGGCAGAAGGTAAGCAATAAAGAGTTCTATTCTCTAATCTACTAAATTCTGCCTAGTCCACCTCCATTCTTCAAGGTAGCGCGACAAGGGGATATTGTTGGTATGACAGACTTAAATCTTTTCTTCTTGAGCACGGGTATTTAATGGGATCAGTTTATAAAACCCTTTTTATTCTTAAACATGGCAAAGATTTCCTCCTAGTTTAGATTTATGTTGACGATATCATCTTTGGTAGCTCTTCTCATGCTTTAATTGCAAAGTTTGCAAATCAAGTAAAGCAAATAAGGTACCTTCGTTCATTAGAGGAAGTACACCAAGGACTTTCTTGAGAGATTTGACATGGCTTATGCGAAGCCCCTCACCACTATGATGGCTACTTTGGTAGCATTGGATCCGGATGAGGACAGAGAAGAGGTAGATTAGAAGGAGTTCCAGAGCATGATTGGCTCCTTCCTCTACCTGACAGCTATGAGGCCGAACATACACTTTTTAGTATGTTTGTGCACTCATTTTCAAGCTTCTCCAAGGGCTTCACACCGACAAGCGGTAAAATGCATACTCAGGTATCTCAAACATACCCTTGCATTCGGCATTTGGTATTCTGCATCATCTTCTTTGTGCCTTAGAGGATTTTCAGATACAGATTTTGCTGGTTGTTGAATTGATAGGAAAAGTACCTCTGGTACTTGTCATTTTCTAGGGTCATCTATTGTTTTGTGGTCTTCTCGTAAACAATCTAGTGTTGTGCAATCCACAACTAAGGCTGAGTATATTGCTGCAACTAGCTGTTGTTCACAGATTTTATGGATGGTTTGCACTTTGTGGGATTTTGGGTTGGATTTTAAGAGTATTCCACTTTTCTGTGATAACACTAGTGCAATTAGCATAGCGAACAACCCGGTTCATCATTTCAGAACTAAACATATTGATGTGAGATATTACTTTTTGAGAGACTACAATGAGAAGGGTGATATTAAACTTCAATATGTTGATACCTAGAACCAATTTGTCGATATTTTTATCAAACCTCTTGATGCTTCTAGGTTTGCTTATTTCCGTGGGGATCTTGGTATTTGTTATCCTTATGGCATTTTGTGAGGGGGAGAATGCTTTATTTGTTCTGCATAAGCTTCTGTCATATGAGTGATTGCATTTACATATTTTTTCTTATGTATGCCTTTGTATAATTATCATGATTATGTTAACTCAGCTCTTGTTAATATGACTGTTTTCACCATAAGCATGATTTTAATTTGAAAAATTCAAAACATGATCACTACTTAAGCTGGTATCTAGCATGTGTAGGCTAATTGCTTTAGCTATCTTTTACATACCTGGTAGCTGAAATCCTTTATCTTGGGTGCAAACATGCAACTTGAATATTTAAATGCTTTTCATGGAAATTCTGTTCTGTAAAATGATGAGAATAATTTATATCCATGTCTTTTGTGCTAAGATTGAAAAGATCTAGGTGGATTTGTCTTGTCGCAATATCTCTATTTTGGACTGCTTACCATAACACCTTGGTATGAACTAGGATATTGTAGTGTTTGTCAAAATCATTGCTTTAAGTTTCTGACAGTCTTTTCTTAACCTAGGCTTAGTTTTATTGGTTAGTATAAAGTTGACAAGAAAATAACCCCTGGCACTAAAATAAAAAAGAATCTAATATCATGAAAATATTATATAACAAGTTTGCTGAAGCTCCCTATTTCTGGATATGCCTTCATAGGTAGATATTTGCTAGCTTTTGCAGTTCATGCCTTATCATTTCTAGGTTGCTAGTCTAAGTGGTGATCCTTTTATTTTAAAAAATCTGAAAATGAATTGCTTAAAATTGGAAATTTGATTTTATTGTTCGGAGCTAAGCACATATATGTTAAGACACTTATGATTGACATCTTTTGCACTGTATGTCCTTGCACTCAAGTATCTCAGAAGCTTTGCATCAGTTTGTTGCTCCTTGATTCTTGCATTGCCAAAGGGGGAGAAATATGCAAGGGAGACAAATCATCCCAAATGGGGAGAATAAGCTTTTCTGATGTTGTGGTTAAGGGGGAGAATTTCTAAAGGGGAAACTTTTGCGTGGATTTTATCATCGAATGGGGAGAATTTGAAAAAGGAAAACTCCATTTTATATTAAGTGACATGCTTTGGTTCTTTTTTGAGTTTTTATGGTCAATTGTGTGTTGAAAGTTTATTTTTTTTGAATTTGGATTTGGATTGTCAATGCACTCATCAAGGGGGAGATTGAGAAACCAAGTTGAGATGTGCTTTGGTTTTAGTCTATGATGAGTGATTGACAAGTGCTCTTCTGATGAAGGGGTCCTCTCCAAAAAGATTAAGAGGTGTTTACCAAAGGGGTTCGATAGATGCTAGCTGCACAAGTATGCAGTAGAGTATGTCTATTGAAGGTGTTCGGAAGAATACATTTCGAAGGTTGTACTATAGTGTTTGGTACTTTGGTGGTGCACTGGAGTATGCACCGGAGGGTGCTTTACCCGGAGAGGCTTTTGGAGTATCGAAAACACTTGGTTGCTTGTCGATGGTGTGCATGTGTCTTTGGATGTGACCAGACGGTCAACACAGCAGGTGACTTAAGTCAAGCGGGGAGCTTTGTGTCGGAGGGTCACATAGGTTATATGAAGTCGAGGTCGGTGGTCCACTCCGTAGGTGGTGGTGTGAAGGCGCCAAGGGCTTTGACGGCTTCGGCTCAAAACCATCACTCTGTATCAAGACAGACTTCAAAACTAGCGAAGCACCTTCGGGTTTGAAGCCTACTAACAAAGTCACTCAGACACATCATAGTGTGAAGGGGCTCCGAAGATTCCAGTCTACAAAGCTGACACAAAAAGGAGCTTCCAATAAAGCAGACTACCTATTGTACCACCGTCACTACATGTGATAGAAAACTTGTAAACCCTAAGAGTACTGTAATCACTTCACATGTCTGAGTTTTCCTATAAAAGGAGATTTTCCTATAAAAGGAGATGCAGACATAGGGCTTGGGAAACACTTTTATCACATGGGCTAGGTTTAGAACCTTCTGCACTTATTATAGCCTAGAGCCAGACACCATAAACTTGTACTCAGATTTGTGACTTTTTTGTGATCCCTGTTCTTGCAATAAAATTTTTATTTTGTTTCTGATTCATTAATTGCATGAACTTGTATCTGTGTTTTTCTCTGTGTTCTTACTGTTGAAGGTATATCCTTGATATGATCATGACAGCATCGGCAACATTGCCGACCTCTCCGTCCTCGGCTGACCCCTGGGGCTATCTTCATCTCGCCTGACCCTTGAGCGCACCCATGCCATCTTTGACAACCTCGCTGACCTCTATGCCAACCAAAGCCCTTACTGGACCAATCACTTGTAGCCGAGCGAAAAAGATACAATAAGAGGTGCACGTGCTACTTTATGAATTTCAACTAAATTCCAATGAGAACTTTATGCTGTCTAAGTCTTGTATGTTAATATTGTATAGGTTCACTGAAGAGGAAGGGCCGAATACATAAAGGAGAATCAAAGAGAAGAGCCACGTTTGAGTCAAACCAGCATGATAGAAACAACCAGAAGAAATAGTCATATATTTTGAATCCCAAAAGCTATGAAGACCAATAAGGATTTGTTTGAAATCTCTTGAAGTCTAGCTTGCAATGCTTCTAAGGCCGACCTCTTTTGATCTTCCAGTGAGGAGGCCGACCCTTTTTTGTACTGACTGGTCAGAGGGTGAATAGTGTGCTTGATGACCAAATTTTCGTATTAAACTGTTCATTCTATGAAGTTTCATTATTCATAATATATATGATGTGAAATATTATCAAGTCATCTTTCCAACGCATCTAGCCCCATACCATTTGGAGATTCCTACGTGGAGTTATTATCAAAACACTAAAGGCTGCGCAGAAGTCAAACAGTAACGTGGAATCAACTCTAGAGTTCTTTCCGTGGAGGCCCTTTCACATTAGCCAGTTAAATCACTTTTTTTCATGTTTATACCTATCTAAGAGGGTTGTTACTAGTATAAATACTCCCTTAC
Source organism: Zizania palustris (assembly GCA_019279435.1). NCBI lineage: Eukaryota > Viridiplantae > Streptophyta > Magnoliopsida > Poales > Poaceae > Zizania > Zizania palustris. Next base: position 60,933,318 of record JAAALK010000081.1, read on the forward strand.
TACTAAGATGTAAGGCTACTTTTAGATGATTTGATAATCTAAGTGATTTGTGCAGCCTAGCTGTTGAGTGCTTACTCAAACCCCTCTTCTTCCTTGTTCTTCCTGGACTTGTGAAGAGATCCTTATGGGATCCACTAGTTCGTGATTTGCGGGTTCTAGTATGGCTTCCTCGCATTTTGTGTATGGATTAGCTCCGGTTGTGGTTCTGCGGTCGTTTAGAGATTGAGTCAAAGTCTACGCGGTTTTGGTGTCTCTCTCCGTCGCTTGGTCGCATCCGACCTTGGTCAGGTATAAAGCTAGTTCCCCACTGACTTTCAGCAAATTTACCTTATATTTCCACTGTCTCCATAGCCAATCATCTTGTTCATAGACCTATTGTCGTGAAGATCGGGCCACCCTACTACCGAATATAGTTTGGTACGTATCATCTGGTATCAGAATTTTCGTTGTCACGGTAGGTCTTACCATCATCCACAGGGAAAACTACTCTAGCATCATAACGTCCCTAACACACACGAAACATGCAAGAATAGAATAACGGGAACATAAGAAAGTATCACAGGCAATTATATTAACTGTGACATAACATGGCCTTCTTCACATGGTGATCTCCATCTCCATGGCTCCCGTCATCGAGTGCATGCCCCCGGCCTTCATGAAGAGTACTAGTCCATCTTGCATAGGCTATACTAATTACATGGGTCAGAGCACCATGGAAATGACATGCAAGCCGTAATGAATTTTACATCAGCCTTAGGCTGTAAATAACCATGACACGCAGGCCATATTTAATTTACATTCATTGCATGCATCCCATACATCATATTTATACAAGGCCATGTAGTCACAGCATTCTCTGCAAAACAAAGTTAGGCGAGCAATCTACAAATGATTAGATTCTGGATCTAAAAAGTCCGGGTCAGCAAGCTCGTTGTTTCAAAATCGCGCGGTTCGGAACTTCTGATCTGGTATCGGAACTTCTGATCTGTCAGAACTTCCGATCAATATCGGAATCCCGCATCGCAACAATTGCCTTCTGTATCAAATCATTATTCGATATCAGAACATCTGATCAGTATCGGAACTTCCGATCCGCCATCAAAGCTTACAATCACATCAGAACTTCCGATCTGTCGTGGACAAAAACATATCTAATCTGTTTTTCCACCATGTATTTCCATACATGAGGGATCCAGATCGAACACTACGCATGTCGGCTCTGATACCACTGTTGGGGAATAAGGGATCTACGCTAGCCGGCAAATTCAAAATTTCAGCCCTATGGCCCTAGGCTCATGTGTGTATGAGATCATAGATCGGTAACTTCTATCACAAGACGCGCTAGGTGCAGCGGAAGAAGATGTTGGAGCAGCGCGTCTAGCCTCTCCTTGCTTCGTCCTTGCCGTACTTTGCCGATCCGATCGATGAAGATAATGTAGTTGTTCGCATGTAGACATTCACGATTGTCAGTATTAGAGCAACACCTCCATGGAGTCCACACGTACAGGGATGGAGTACCTCCCACGGCAGCATGCTAGCACCGCACGTGAGATATGGGGATCCTTGACCTCAACATTTGAGATCAAGAAGTGGAGAAGAGAACACTTGGGTGGCTAGGTCTAATCTAGACTTATTGATGTACCCAAGACATCCTCCACCTCTCCCTATACAGGGTTGAGGGTCCCTGGTTTGTGCTTATCCCAAAACCATAACAAATATAATCTATTTGTCTATGTTGGAACTTCTGATCCTGTATCAGAACTTCTAACAGGGTATTTCAGGTTTCCTGATACAGTACGACACACGACATATCCAATCTATTATCGCCCTCCTCAGAACTTTTGATTCCATATCGGAACATTCGATCAGTACAAAATTCCTCGAATTCCAAATTGGAACTTCTAGCTCGTCGTAACTTACGATACCAGATCGGAACTTCCGAAGCAACAATTTGCTCTCTGTATCGAGACCAAAAATTAGCCGAAACTTCTGATACTACTATCAGAACTTCCGATCCATTGAATTTTTTTGGGCATATCCTTCACTAGAGTGGGTGAACACTCCTATGGCACCTTTGACCTCATGAGGTTGGAATGGTGTCGTGGGGTGATGTTGGGAAGGAGGCCCTATTGAGCAGATAAAATGCTCGGCCTTCGTCTTCTCCAACTCCCCCCGCCCTAGTGCCCAGGTCGATGGCTCGTGCACTTGGGAATGCTTTGAAGGGGCTACATCTGAGCGGTGGTGTCTGAGATCATGTTGCGGCTATCGTCCACTAAGGGAATGCCATAATGGCAGGTGGGTCTTCGGTGTAACTGTTGATCTCAAGATGAAGTACTACGAGCAGTCGGTGATGATCTCAGAGTGGATGGCACCAGCACTCGAAGACCGAATGCCTTGCTCGGTGAGTCGACAGTGTGTGTTGAAGAAACTACTAAAAGTTCTTCACACGGTTTCACCGACTCACGGGGCTTCTCATATTCATGAATGTTGCGGTGGAGCTACATCTGATTAGTTGTGACCCTATTGAGCACAAAAAAGAGTGTAGAAGAAATTTTGTATATGTACATCTCATGAAAAATAAAAGTTCTTCTTTGTCAATATTTTTGTTCGTCCGACTACGTACAACGTCAAAAATCGACTTCTTTGATATAGACTAGATCTATATAGTGCAAGTAACATAGGTTGTATGTATGTTGTTTAGAGCCATCAGCGTCACAAATAGCTGAGTAGTAGAGCGTAGCAGCTGAGACAAATAAAGGATGCCAAAAAGCCCTCCGAGGAAAATAATCTTAACAATAACTAAATCAGAGCTGATCGTGAATACATTAGTCAGAGTATCCATTTACGATTGCCCGAGTGGAAATCAATTTAGACCTGGCAAATGGTATGGAATATCTGAAATAGACATATCAATATGAATCTTTCTATGAAGGAAGAAATCGACGATAAGGTGCACACCAAAATAGCCGCTGGTACACTAAAGGATCTTGCTCCTACGATGGAAATAATGGTGATCAAGGTGATGAAGCACTAGAATGTGCAACCCATGATGCAATAAATAGAAATTGTAAAAGTTTGGATGAATTATGTAATATAGCAACTACCAATTATGTACACTTTCTATTTATTGTTTCCACAATTATAAATCTTGACCTTGAGCATGTATCGCTCATTGAATGAATGAAGGAGTCAGGTTGAGAAGATTGTAAGAAGGTAATAACAACTGAATTGTTTGACCGAGAAGAAAAATAGTAAGAGATAAAGCATGACTTGTTGTATAAAGTTTTCACTCAACTAGCAAGAGTTGATTGTGAAATCTATTCTCCGATCATGGGTTGATTTACATTTCGAAATATAATCTCGATGGTAGTCAAATATTGAAATCAACCAAGAGTTGAAAGAATCAACATGAAGATGAAAATTGACTTGAAGTCATATTATGTTGATTAATAAATTAATTGATGTTGTTATTTGCATGGGATCTTGGACGGAAAATTGTATGAAGGTATATGAAGTACCATGTCTTGAACCAAGATAGAAAGAATAGTCAGTCTTAGTAGTATATAATATATATTCCTCTAAAAGAAATGCTATATAAATAATGAAGATCCCTCAATAAACTATGGGTGTGTTTGGTTCTGCTTTTGAAATCTGCTTCTAATGTGAAAAAGTAGAAGCTAAATCAAACAGGTTTACCAAAACTGCTTCTGCTATGAAAAAGCAGCTTTTTTCTAGTACAAATTTGGAAGCAGCTTGGACCCTACTTTTCTGCTTCTCTGATTTTTAGTACATATTAAATGGCATGAATTCAAGGTGTCTTGATTGATCTAACATTATCATGGTTTGCTTTGCATTGTACAATTTCATGAGATAATATGTGGTTGTCGGTTACTTTATGAGATGAACTATGCACTTTTTTATTTATCTAATATATTTTCTAGTTATTTAGTTGCATCAATGTTGAGTGTTTCCTATTTATATATTTGTATATAATATTATAATGATAAAAACTATGTAAGTTATAAAAAACAATCAGCTCACAACAGTTTTTTCACAGCAGCTTCAACCAAGCGACTTTTAGCTTTTCCACAGTAGACACCTCACAACAACTTTTTCACAGCAGGTAGTTCACAATAGCTTATTCACAGCTCACAACAGAACCAAACACATCCTATGAATATGGTATGAATACAGTGTGGAATTGAGGAAGTAAACTCATTGTTTGAATTTGAGTTTGAAACAAAAACACTTGCTTCATCCCTTACACCAAGAAAGTGCTAAAGGTTTCATGTGATGCTAACCTCAATGAACTGAACCTAGAGAATTTTTTTCATCCCTTTGCTCTTAGAAATAATCGAGTACTTGGCCACATGCATGAGTAGGCTGATTATCGAGATGCTCCATTAAAAAGGCAGGTCCCAATATATGTCGAGGTAATATGGTGGGTATGCAGATGTCTATATACCACATGGTGAAGATTTGTACTTCTAAGACATGAACTCCCTTTACCCATTTGCAATTCAATTATTTGATATGCCTAGAGGTAGGTTGGTCTGGCATAATAATCTAGGGGATAAGAACTCTAACTTGGAGTTAGAGGACATGTTTGGGTTCATGAAGCCTTGGTTATGTGTCTGAATGACATTGACAAACTATTCATTCCCTATCAAAGCGAAGATAACACACTCATCTTGCCAACAGGTAAGTTTGTAAGTGTCTACTTTAGCAAGGAGTTAAAGTATGCTAAAACATTAGGGTACATATTGTACCCAATCTCATGTTATCTCTTTAAAAGAACGGAATCTCATTTCAAGGATTTTGTTCGTCATATATACAATAGAAGGATGAAGGAGTTAGGAACACGAATAAGGAGAAGCGAGAACCACTTAAATGGAGGAATATATTGTATTTTTGCCTTTGTTCCCCATAGCAACTAGGGATCGAAAAGAATCAAATTTGATAACTTATTAAGGGAAAGATGAAGAAAGAGCATGCTATTGAAGATGTTGCAATATATGTCAGGGGGGGCTCTGATCCATAGATTGTGTACGAAAAAAATACGAGTCCAAAGGTAGGGTAAGAAAGGGTTTAGCTAATGGAAAAATTGACTCTTCCGGTAACCAGTAATGTGTAAACCATGTCAAACCAAGACCGATCAATATTAGAATGGAATGGATTCAAACTCCTCCTAGAAAAGTTCCCGGTGCGAAATTCCATTCAATGAGTAATTCAAAGGATTAATGCATTTTTGGCATGCAATCGGTTGGGTCTACTTCCCCCTTTCTCGATGTCATCCTCTACCCTTTGTGTCAAGGCATAGTGGACCCAATGAGGAAAGTGTTAATGCTTTCTCATGGGGTCAATAATTCTAATCTCTCTTTTTGTGCTAGGAAGAAGATAAGAAAAGGTGAATCCTTCTCTTGGTTTCCCAACCTATTGCTTCTAAAGGATGCCCTCTCTCAACTAGATTTGGATCCAACCTACTAAGAGGATCATGTATCACGTACATTATCTTGTCTGCTCTAGCGTTCATGTGGTTCCAATGTTTCCGTGTTTCTCGGTCCTTTTATTTTAGTGCTTTGACGCAAAGTGATATCTTGACACGTTTTACGTGGATAAGATGGTAGCGCTCTAACTCACTAAAGAATGGGATTACAGTGGTCTGCCAACCAGCTCATTCTGATCTTGGACATAAGACATTGGAATCCTAAAGCACCACCATGAATGCTACCATGCGTACATTTGTGGTGCACTAAGGCACCACCCTGTTGTACCAGCAGCCAACTCTGACGTGTCAGCTTAGTTATCCTCATCAAGCTACAACTCGATGTCTAGCTTCCCAACTAGTAGACACGGTTCCCTTTCCCTTGACTCAATGAAGAAGGGAGAAGTCAGTTGATTCTTCTGAAGAACTAGAAGTGAAGCGCTATGCCGGGGTGAGCGGACGAGAAAGTAAACCGCTCCAAAGAAAGATATTGGGGTTCCCAAGTCTTCTCAATGTCCAACGAGATGCGCTAACCTTGGGATGCTTTCCTCCTAACCCCATAATGGTTTTGAGATGGAGCTTAACTTGATTTTTGGTTAAGAACGATGATGATCTACATTTCACACGACGAATGATTCCATGGATACTTTCATTTGAAATCATGATGGAGGAAATAACTTACGATCATCGTCTTTGATCATACCACTGGGCATTTGATTAGGACATTGCACAATGATCTGAATAATTTGCCGCATCTCTTATATATAGATACAATAACAATCATAGCGATCTCCTCCGGTACCTACTGTGAAGGAATTATGCCCAAGAAAATTCTAGGTGGATCGAAAGTTCCGACTAACACGGGTGCTCTCCATAAGTCAGTTCTGTAATCATCGCAAGTCCGATATGGATCAAAAGTTCCGACATATAGAGTTGATCGTAAGTTCTGATTTGGAATCGGAAGTTCCGAGATCTAGAGTAGGTTTTCATTTTTTTGGAGCTGATCGAAAGTTCCGACAATATGGGATGATCGGACGTTCTGATAGGATATCAAAAGTTCTGATTATTTCTGATCTATAGACTGAGAATCCAAATCAGAAGTTTTGATCTAGGATTGAAAGTTCTGATTAGAGCGAAACATATTATATCTGTTGGGCTTTAATTATGATTAAAGGCACACACCCAAGACTATATAAATTAAAGGAAGGAAGAGCGATGTCGTGGGTTGTTGTTCTCATTGCTAAAACCTAGTCACGACACCTCTTCTTCTCCCTCGTCGATATCAAGGTGTTGAGATTGGTTTCTCTCTCCAATTCTCACAATCAGTGCTAGCATGCCGGTGTGAGATCAATATCATCCCCACTACAACAAAACAAAACATTTTCGTCGGCCAATTTAACTTCCGTCGGCTTTTCACAGTGGCCGACGGAAGTTAGCGGGGAATTTTTCCGCGGCCGATCGGATCCCATAACTTCCGTTGGCCAACATTAAAGCCGACGGAAGTTAGGGGATTTATTCCCCAACTGCGCGCGCGTACAGGGAGACCTAATCTCCCTATACGCGCGCGTGCCCACAGCCCGTCTCGCCTCCTGCCGCCGCTGCCTCCCGCCGCCGCCGCCTCCTCCCGCCGCCGCCGCGTCCCGGACACCTCCTGCCCGCACCCACCGCCCGCACCCGCCGCCGCAGGTTGCCCTAGCGGCCGCCTACCGCCGCCCGTGCCCCCACCGCCCGCCCCCGTCACCGCTGGCCCCCGCCGCAGCCGGCCCCCACCCACCGCCGTAGGCCGCCCTCGCCGGTGCCCCGCCGCCATGCTCCCGGCCGCCGGCCAACTGCCCACGCGTGCCCCCGCCACCGCAGGCCGCCGCCCGTCGGTGCCCCGCCGCCGGCCAGCACCCACGCCGGTGACCACCGCTGTCCATCCTGGCACCCCACCACCGCAACCACCATTCGACCGTCAGCCGCCGACCGTAGTCATCGCCGCTGTCAATCCCAAGTAATTTTTACCCCATATATATAATAATGTCGTCTCTTTTTTGTTGTTAAATTGAATCAATGTTTATTGCATGTTTTGCATGCACTCATATTGCTTGAGGTTGATGACATAGTGATGAAATCATTTAATCAGTGTTTTTGTGAAAAGAACATGTGGCATGAGACCTAGACCAGATTTATAGTCAAATAAAACTAATCATATCAGGACTGAGGAATTTTTTAATATGTTGTCATGTTGTAATGAATTGGATCATGGTTGTCACGGCGTCGCCTAGGCACCGACTAGGCATCCAGGCGGTCCCCGCCGAGCGCCATGCCGGCTAGCCTCGCCTGGTGGAGTTGGGCGCCCGCCTGGCCGTTCAAGGCATCACCCGTGGCGACTAGGTGGTCACCGGGTGTCTCTAGACGGCTGAGTAGGTGAAAGTGCCTTCGACTAAGGCGTCGGCACGTCGCCCTAGCTAGCCCCCCTCTCGAGTCTCGACTGAGTCAACTCTCAACCTCCCCTTCCACTTGCGCCACCACCTCTGCCCCTTGCGCCGCCGACCGCCGCCTCTGCTACCCCTCCCCTTGTGTCGCCAGCCGCCGCCTCTGCTACCTCTCCCCTTGCGCCGCCGGTCGCCGCCTCTGCTACCCTTCCCTGTGCGCCGCGTCGCCGCCTCTGCTACCCCTTCCCCTTGTGCCACCGCCGCCTCTGCTACCCCTCCCCGTGGCACCTCTCTACTTTCTGTCTCTCTATTCCTCTCCCCCTCCCTCACGGCGATGGCGCGGCGAGGGCTCGATAGGGCATGGCGAGGGCGCAGCGGGGCACTTTCATCGACCAAAGCCGACGGAAGTTAGACCTTTCTCGACGGAAGAAGCTAACTTCCGTTGGCAAAAGGCTAACTTCCGTCGGCAATTGGTCGCCGGGTGTCTCTGGACGGCCGACTAGGTGAAAGTGCCTTCGACTAAGGCGTCGACGCGTCGCCCTAGCTAGCCCCCCTCTCGAGTCTCGACTGAGTCGACTCTCTACCTCCCCTTCCACTTGCGCCACCACCTCTGCCCCTTGCGCCACCGGTCGCCGCCTCTGCTACCCCTCCCCTTGCGCCGCCAGCCGCTGCCTCTGCTACCCCTCCCCATGCGCCGCCGCCTCTGCTACCCCTCCCCTTGCGCCGCCGGTCGCCGCCTCTGCTACCCTTCCCTGTGCGCCGTGTCGCCGCCTCTGCTACCCCTTCCCCTTGTGCCACCGTCGCCTCTGCTACCCCTCCCCGTGGCACCTCTCTCCTTTCTGCCTCTCTAATCCTCTCCCCCTCCCTCGCGGCGATGGCGTGGCAGAGTTCGGCGCTAACTTCCGTCGGCTTCACGTGGCCGACGGAAGATAGCTAACTTCCGTCTGTTCGCTTCCGTCGGCCAATTGCCGACGGAAGTTAGCCTTTTGCCGACGGAAGTTAGCTTCTTCCGTCGGGAAAGGGCTAACTTCCATCGGCTTTGGCCAACAGACGTTGCCTGGATTGTTGTAGTGCCCTGTACGTGTGGACTTTGTAGAGGCACTGCTCGAACAACAATGCTCATTGTCTTCCTCACGTGGAGATCACTGGACTTTGTCGATTGGATCGATAGGAACAGGTGGAGGAAGGCGAGGCTGAGCGAGGACGTGCTTGCTCAACATCTTCTTCTTCTACACCTAGCGCGTCCCGCGTTAGAAGGTGTTGACGATAGAATTTGGTTAAGTCCCAAGCCTAGTAAGGATCTAGAAATGTCAACAGAAGTCAAAGAGGCTCGATCCAAGGTTGGTCAAAGAAGCCCGTCTGTTATACATGACTAGGTAATGAGGAGCTGATATAGATAAAGATAGAGATAAAAGCCAGAATCGGTTACTATTGTAGTAAACGGAAAGTCTCCGAACTATAAATATGTACTTATTAGGTAGATTAAACAAAGAACTACAACCACAAAACTACTTTTGGCGCATCGCCACCCTTGTTCAATCAAGGTTAATCTTAGCAAGACTAGGCACTTGGAGCTGGGCTGCATCGCTTTGACCTCCGGCGAAGGGGTGTGTCCCGCCACCCCAACGATTGTATCAGCTAGATCAGTGTTGTTTGAGGCTGCATCATTTCGATCTCTTGTAGCGCACTTGTTTGATCGGTATAATCATTGGTTTATCTTGATGTATTAGCTGCGTTGTCTAAGGTTGCAACATTATGATCTCTTATATTGATTCAGATTATATAAAGTTTTGAGGCTTCATCGGTTAGGTCCGACATCTTGATCTATTTTATCTGATTTATTGTTGTGCATCGTTCATATGAATAAAGTGTTCCCGAGGTGTTGAAATACTATGTGAGTTATTCATGATTTAGTAACTGTCTTGGTTAAGTCTGATCTTGCTATTATGATGATCTGATAGTGCAGACGTACTCTTTGGTATAGTAGATTTAGATTCTATCGGAGCATAAGCGGATAGGTTATCTTTAATTCCATGTCACATCTTAGCTACAACGGAGATCATCAATTGGCTCAAATACACAGTGCATCACTTGCCCGATCATCGATGGGTGTGGGTACCACATATCGGTCGATTGCTTGATCGGCCTGATGGTTAGGCTCTTGTCTCACTACAACTGATGGTTTACATTCATCACGAGCTACAAATTCTCTCGGTTGATATGTGTCACGTGAAATGTATCGTGGCCATTGGTTCGATAGACGATGGGCATTTGTACTAACATCATTTTTTACCTTATTAGATGCAGGGTCAAACTGATTGGAATGGTCAGAACCCCAATAATTTAGGACCCGCACTAGAGTTAAGCAGATCTCCCCGGCCACGTGTGTGACCAAGAATGACACTGACACATTTTTGGCCCAACACACTTTTTGGCATGCCCAGTGGGACCATCCTCATATGACTCAGCTATGGTGGGCGGACTTAACAACATTAACATCATCCTAATCACCTTAGAGACATTGACTGATGAGCAAAGAATAGAGGTACAAAGGCACGTGGACGATTACTAGAAGTTGTGCCTCGAATCCTATGGCATGACTCGATCTGGCCCTATCTAGAGGAATCAATTGTCGAAGCCAATCTTAATCGAGGGAGCTGGCCAACAGACTGAAAGCCCTTGTGTTAGTTTTAAAGAAGCTATCAACAACGCGTTCCATCACGCCCTCATCAATCAGTCCGAGGTGTTGGTCAACACCCTGCACGGGTTGATCAAGATGATGATTGACGAAACGATAGTTCACGAACCAGCGTAGGGTCTGGTGTACTTTCCTATCAACTATCTGCATTTGCTACAGAATCGACAACACACTCGACTGGTGCCACCAACACCAGGTTTGATTGGGCAGGAATTACTGAATGTCTCATTTGGTCCCCAATGAAGCATGATAACATAGACACCAACTCCTATGCCTCATGGGATAGGGAGGCAAGACCCGTCACAGGGTGCATATGGCCTCGAGAGGGGCATGCTGGCACCTCATCTTGTGACCACTCCGTAGGGGCCGACAGGGGAAGAAGTGCTTCAAACTATGTATGGCGTTGCAAGGAACGTGCTGCCCAATCTTGTGCAGCCAAGGGGGTCACCCGATGGTATCCCTCAGGGGTACCACTAGACCACATATTACAGAGCGCAACCCTATGCCAATGAAGAGCAATACATGTACAATGTTGCTCAGTTGGACCAGTACCCGTAGGCTCCAATGTTTGACCGATACCGCGTGCCAAGCCAGCAAGAGGAGGATTGGGTGAATCGGGTCATTGAAGTTATTCAGGACCAATTTTGGGTCAAACCCAAAGACCAGGCATACATGTATCGGCATCCCTACCCGGAGTGGTATGATTGGGTGCCACTACCTAGATGATACAAAATTTTAGGGCAAGATTCAGTTTCCACAATCGATCACATCAGCCGCTTCATCGCCCAGTGTGGAGAGGTATCGGCCGATAAGGCACTAAAGGTTTGGTTCTTCCCACTCTCATTGTCGGGATTGGCCTTCGCATGGTTCTTGTCACTACCAACAAATTCTTTAGAGGATGGACATATTTAGAGAAGAAGTTCCACAAATACTTCTTCGCTAACATGCATGAGATGAAGCTCACCAACTTGATGGCAGTACGACAGAAGTTGGATGAGTCACTACAGGATTACGTTCAGAGGTTCTAGGACGTACAAAGCTAATTCTATAGTTTGAGCCTCAACGATACCCAACTAGCAGAGCTAGCTTTCTAGGGACTACTGAACCCCATAAAAGAAAGATTTTCATCGCAAGAGTTCGAGAGCCTCTCACACGTGGTATAGAAGATTTCGGCACATGAGAACTGATTCCAAGAAGCGACAAGGGAGAAGTATCAAACGAAGATTGCATACGCCTATATACCCTTTGGATTCCGATAACGACAATGAGTGTGATGCAGAAGTCGGGTTAGAGGAATGGTCTAGAAACAAGAAGCCAGTTGCATGTCCCTAGGTGAAGGCATCCGGTGAAGAGGAGAAATACGACTTTGACATCAATAAAGCCGATAGGATATTCGACCTATTGCTCAAGGAGAAACAGATCGAGCTTCCGCCTAACCACGTGATTACATCTGTTGATGAGTTGAAGAAGAGGAAATACTGCAAGTGACACAACTCTCTATCACACCACACCACCGAATGCAAGGTATTCAGGCAACAAAATCAATCGGTCGTAGAGCAAGGACAAATCAAGTTTCATGACAAAAAGAAGTGATGAGCATCGATGGACACCCTTTCCTGATCAATATGTATATCGACAAGGATCAAGTCACATCATCAAATCTAATCAAAAAGTATAGAAGAAAAACAAGGGAGGAGGCAGATTGTGGAGATGACAAAAACCACTTGCGGTTTAACCCCCACTAGAATTGTGATTTTTTCAGGTTTTGATGGAATGAAGGAATGTGCCTACCATCCATGTGCCTACCCCCAATGCGATTAGAGATCCTGTAGTGACTCCAATATCATATGATCAGGTGACAAGGTCAAGAATCTATTAGAGGCTATAACCGCGGAGTGCAACGGGATTTTTATGAAAAACTAGACAAGAAGAGTGCAACGGCTGCGGTAGAAAGAGCTGAACGTACCAAATCATGGCGACAAGATTGATCGGCCCAAGGAAGTCAAAAAAAAATTGCAGGTTAAATGGAAGACCGATCAGGATGACAAGAAAGATGCAGTGGTGAACATGGTATTCTTCCAACCTGCAGAATATTGGTCTGCCCCCAATAGCAACGACGAACAGGCTGAGGCAATGGCCTAGCTTGTACTAACGCCCCAATTAGTGATATTCGATAAGCTAGAAGATCCTAGGCATCGACACTTGAAGCCTCTTTATATTAAAAGACTAGTCAATGGTAAACCAATGTCAAAAATGATGATAGATGGAGGGGCAACCATCAACATAATGTTGTATGCTACTTCCCAGAAGTTGGGAAAAGGCCCGGAGGACCTGATCAAGACCAATATGGTACTGAAGGACTTCAACGGTAACTCATCAGAGATGATGAGAGTACTAAATGTAGAACTAACGGTTGGTAGCAAGACAACAACAACCACATTTTGCGTCATCAAAGGTAAAGCTCCTATAGCTTACTGTTGGGGCATGATTGGATCCGTTCCAATTGTTGCGTCCTGTCCATGATGCATCAGAGCCTAGCACAGTGGGTCAGCGACCAGGTGAAAATTATCCCTACCAACAAATCGATCAATGTAGCAGTAGCTGATTTGTCAGTATGGGAGATGGAAGGAGTTGACCGCATATCAGGCAGAGCATGGGACAGAGACTTTCTCGAGGTGTCAAGCGATGGAGTCAAGCCAATCAGCAATGAATCACCCAGACTTACGCTTTAAAGGCACCATCGATAAGACAGAAGATAAACACGGTCAAGGCTTCGCCACAACCGATGAACTACAAGAGGTAGACATCGGACCTCATGACCGACCGAGACCAACCTTTGTAAGTGCTCAACTCCCTGATGAAATAAAAAATGAATTAATTATATTGTTATGAGAATATCAGGACTGCTTTTCATGGGAATATCATGAGATGCCAGGTTTGGACCAGTTGATTGTAGAGCATCGACTTCCAATAAATAGGGATATCGGCCCTTCAAGCAGCCACGACAGTGATTCAAGGCAGAAATATATTCACACATCAAAGTCTAGGTAACTAGATTATATGATGCATGGTTCATAAGACCATGCTGATATGCAGAGTGGCTATTGGATATTGTACCCATATGAAAGAAGAGTGGGAAGCTTAGAATATGCGTCGACTTCAGAGATCTAAACAACGCGAATCCTAAAGATGAATACCAGATGCCAATTGCAGACCTGGTGGTAGATGTCTCATCGGGTCATAAGATTATTAGTTTCATGGATGGAAATGCAGGGTATAATCATATTTTCATGGCTGATGAAGACATCCATAAGACAACTTTCCGGTATCCAGGTGCCATCGGGCCCTATGAGTTGGTGGTGATGACCTTCGGCCTAAAAACATGAACTACATCTTCCACGATCTAATCAGTCTATTAGTGGAGCTATATATAGAGGACATTGTAGTAAAATCAATCAATACTCAAGACCACGTGGCCGATCTATGTCGAGTTCTGGAAATTGCTAGGAAATATGGATTGAAGATGAACCCGGAGAAGTGTGCTTTTGTAGTATTAGCAGACAAGTGTTTAGGCTTTATCGTGCACGAGAGAGGAATTGAGATAAGCCAGCACAACATTGAGGCAATAAAGAACACTCAACCCCCTACCGATAAGACCAAGTTACAGTCACTGATCAGGAAGATAAATTTTCTGAGGAGATTCATATTTGACCTATCAAGAAGAATAAAGCCATTTACTACAATATTGAAATTAAAGCATCATCGGGAATTTGCATGGGGAGAAAGGAAACAAAAGACATTCAATGAGATCAAGGAGTACGAGGAACATAGTGAGGTCTGTCAGTAGTGTTCAAAGGAATGATGAGTGATTGACAGGTTGAGTTCATGAGTTGAGTCTGGATGTACTGAAGTTGGTGTGTGTGTCTGTGTTTGTCTCGTGTGTGCATGCTTGAGTTACTCATCAACTGTCGATGGCACGGGATCAGGGTTAGACAGGGAGTCTAATGCAGATGGTCGAGCGTGTCAGTCGAAGTTGAGAGTGGACTCGGATATACGCATGGAGGTCAAACGGGACGTTGAGTGGAGATTGATCGAGACGAAGCGTCATTCGAGTCAACGAAAGGGAAGCTAGTTCAAGTGACAAGGCGACTCGAGGGATCGAGAGTGGGAGAGACTTGCTGGCGGTCAAGTTCGTGGACTGACGATGGGCGTCAACGATCGGGAGAGGCTTTGTCGGTTTTTCCTGAAAACCATCGAAACTTTAAACATTTTTACTATTTCAATAAAATAGTGTTAAGTTTTAGTTTAAATTTTTTAGTGTCATAGTGTATCCTTTTTGTATATTTTTTGAGTATAATTACTCTGAAAATATATGAAAAGAAGAGGTCAAGTATAATTTTTATTTTCAGCTTTAACAATTTTTTTAGAATTGTAATTTGAGTCTTTCTAGGGGCTAAGTGTAAAAGTGGCCTTCTAGAAACATGGGCAGGTGGGATATTTATCCCCTGTCCCTGGCCGAATAGAACAAGGTGATTGAATCAAAATTTTCCTCAAAAATTTTATTCTAAACCAGAAGCTTCCTCCTGCGATGAACACATGATGGTGAATAGTGATCGGGATTTTTGCCGTTCCTGCAATAGTACATGCCGACATCACTGTACATCTTCAAGAAGCGTCTGTTTTCAGCATCTGCTCAGATAAGTTCTTCATCAATTTATCTATGATTTTTGATGATCTGAAATGCTTGTGTTTGTGAAGATAATATCCTGAATTCAGTATAATCTGTATAGACGTGGTTAAACCTGGAATCAGTGTTATATTCAGATGATTTTCATGTCTAGGCACTGTTTATTCTTGAAGTTCCAGTTTATCTAGCCTTTGCTGTGTAGCTCTACTGCATCTTGTGATCAATTGTGTGTGTATGACTTGATGCTGAGCATATGTGTGTGATATGTGGATGATTTGAATATGGTTTCTGCTAGTGTTTTATTGTGTTAAACAGTAGTTTCTCTCCTGCTTTGAATTTAAACTCTGGTGGAGAGACTTGAAGTTCTGTTTACAGAGAAACTTTTTGTGTGCATCTTATCTGGTTGTTCATTTGATTTCATCTTGTTCTACTGGTCCTTGTTCACATGAACATCCAGTGAGTTGTGTTCAGTTTTTCAGTGAATTTCAGAAGTGTTTTTCTCTAATCTGTTTAGACTGATCTGATTCTGCTGTTTGACATGTGTATCTTAAAAAGAGTGAGGTCTGATTTTGTTCCTGAGATCAGCTGGCATAATATCTTAAAAGTATAGTTGTCAAGATTGTATCAATATTTGTTGATACTGAGTTTGAGTGTTTAAATCAAATTCAGCTAGTTTGGTTTGAGTAATTGAAACTGATTTGAATCCTCTTTTGCTGATTTTGATAACATTCAAGTGTGGTGAACTGTTCTGGTTGCTAACTGCAAGAAATCAAATTGAAGATGTACTAGCTTTAATTTGAAATCTATTCTGAGAATGTATCTGCAAGTTTAGTCCTAAGTCTGAAGTTATCTTGTGAACTGAAAATCAAATGGTAACTCACTATTTCTAATCAAAGCAATTGAGAAATATTCTGTGAGTTAAACCTTTTGATCTGAATCAGTGCATTGCTATTGGGTTTCAGTTTTGCTCTAATCTTTTTAGAGTCTAAATTGTTGTCAAAACCTGCTCATCACATTATATCTTTGCTCTCAAATAGTGAAACTGATCAAAGTACTTCTTCTCTAAATCTGAAGTTGTTTAGTCTGATTAATTTGTGAAACTAAGGTTCAAAGTTATTCAGTTTTATATCTGTTTTGAAGTTTGACATATGTATCCTGAAAAGTGATTTCTCTGTTCCGAATTGATTTGATGTGACTGTTGTCGGTTTTGAAATAGTTTTGCCGCATTAGGTGCAGTACAAGAAATTTGGTCTCAATCCTGAGTTGTGTTTGTTAATTGCTCTGAAATGGTGTAACAATTGGAGAGTAATCTTTATTTGTTCAGCTGTGTTTATGTCATAACCAGAGAATTTTTACTAGAACTGCATTTGTGTTGATAAACTGCTACATGTGAAGGTTTTCAGTTCTGCTACAGTAATTGCATTGTTGGATACACTTCAAGAATTTTGAAATTATTGTTCTGCTTGTTGAAAATCCAGATTCTAGCAAGGTTGACAAGTTTTGAATTATTGTATGCTGATCTACAACAAATTTGAAATTGAAATTTGCAATTTGAATCAGATTATCACAAATGCATTTTGTTGAAGTTACCATTACTATTCATTGTACGAAAAATTTAAGAAGTGCATGAATTTCAATTGTGATTGATTTGAAACAAGCTGATTCATTACTACAAACTTAAATTGATCATTTGTGAGAGTGGTTTGATATTGGTTGATTAAAAATCTTGAAACAAAGTTGTTTTGGGTTTTTGAATCTATTTGAGCTCAAATTTGTGCTGATTGGTTTAAATCTTGATTTTGAGTGTTTAGAGGTGCGTTGGGTGATTCTATTAGGCCATCACATTTGAAAGAATGTGTCGAGGAACCTATTCACCCCCCTCTAGTCGCCATTCCGATCCCACAATTGGTATCAGAGCTGGTTTGATCACGAGTTGACCTTAACTGGTTGTGATCCTTGTGGCCACATGGATAAGAACACCAAGATCCCTATATTTGATGACCGAGACTATGCCTATTGGAAGGTGCACATGGAGGCTTACTTGCTTAGCCAAGGAAGTGCGATATGTGACATTGTTGCATCCCAGTATGCGATTCATGAAACTTGTACCTTAAAGACTGAGAAGGCTCAATATGAATGTAATAGCAAGGCTAGAAACATTCTTTTTATCAGTTTGAGTTGCAACGAGTTCGACAGGGTCCAACACCTTCGTACTGCTCGAGATATTTGGTCAACTTTGAATACTTTTCATGAGGGCACATCGCAGATTAAGGCTTGGAGGCAGAGCACGTATAATCAAGAATACCAAATGTTCGTGCAAGGCCCTGGCAAATCTGTTGATGCTTTGTTTGCTCGCTTTGACGACATTGTTAGTAACTTGCGCTCCACGGGGACGCTAGCTTACTCAGATCATGGCCGAGCGATCAAACTTCTCTAGGATCTGGATTGTAGCATATGGGAAGTTAAGATCTCAAGCATTGAAGAGTTTGCGAGTTTTGATACTTTGACATGCGATGAACTTTTCAGTAAGCTTAAGTCCACTGAGATCGCCAAGGCATCTCGTTCTAGGATTGGGAGCTCTTTGCCACAATCCATGGCAATAGTTTTCGGTTCCAACAGTGGCACCTCATCTGGAGGTAGCATGTCTGGTGTGTGTGCTTTATCTAGGGGTTTTGCCTTGTCTTCTTTGGTCTCTATCAAAAAGGAGAAAGTGGACACATTAGATGATGAAGACCTTGCTCTCATAGTCAAAAAGTTCACTCGATTCTACAATGATAGAAGAGATTAGAGGAGAGGAGCCTCTCGAGGGTGTTTTGAGTGCGGTGACCTAAATCACCTTAAAGCCAACTGCCCAAAACTAAAAGCCAAAAATGAATGTGAACAAAAGTATCAGAAAAAAGATAAAAAACCATTCTACAAAGGCAAAAGAGGAAAAGTGGTGAAAAGGATGGCTAGAGCTTTCGTGGCAGCACTCAGCGACATCGACAACACCTCGAGTGAAGATCCCAGTTCTAATGAAGATGAACCACACAAGAATGACGAGAAGAAAGAAAGGATGAAGGACTTCAACGACCTCTACTTCATGGCCAACGACAAGCAAAGCAGCGATGAACCTAACTTATCTGAGGTGAGTCTATCTCTTGATCAATTACTTGTGCAAAACGATGAATTACATGATGCAATTATTTCACAAGATAGACTGCTCAAACTTGCTGCTCAAGAAAGAAAAGAACAAAAGCTTAAAATTGAATCGCTTTCTATTGAACTTGCTTTATTGAAGTCTAAATCTGAAACTGTTGATTGTGAGTCTTGTCTTGTCGTGATGGATGAACTTGCTTAGTTGCGTCTGATTCATGCTCAAAACATTGAAAAACTTGAAAAATGTTCAGAAGCAACTCATGGTGGTGGAGTCTAGTCCTGATGCCATCGATGAATTCTTAAACTGCACCCTTCTGATTGAGAGTGTTAGTTTGAGAGATAAACATACCGATGAGCTTAAGGCTAGATTGGAGAGTGTTGAGTGTTCTAAGGATGTGCAACATGCTTGTCCTACCTGCATCACCCTTAAGGACCAACTCAGCTTTGCTAGAGAGCAAGTAGAAAAGCTGAAGTGTGAGAATGATTATCTGCTTTCCATGGTAGATAAATGCACCGGGGGGAAAGGGAAAATGGATTTACTTTTTGATAAAACTAAAATGTGCGCTGAGAGGGCAGGGTTAGCTCTTGGGTTAGGTTATGAGAGGACTTCATCCAGTACTCCAAGCCAAACGGTGTTCACTCTACCTACTACCCTTGAAAAAGAGGGAGCACAGTTAGACACACCACAATAAGCCAAAAATCCTACCTGTAGCGCCCCGATTTAGCAAATCGAGACATTATTGAATTTCATAAGAAAAACAATAATACAAGAGGTTCATCATGCGACAATCGTATATACGACAATATCCATGGTACGCAGACCATATTTATTACATCATTGTTTTAATAAAACAGTAAAGTAAAATAATTCGAAAACGGCATGATGAACTTCTTCTTCAGGATTTTTCTTCTCGACTGGGTTGCTACTCCAGACCGTCTTCATAGTAGGCATCCTCTGTGGGGTCCAACGGGTATGAGTACAAAAAGTACTCAACAAGCCACCGCAAATGCAAATAATAATGCAGGATAATAAACAAGGAAGGATAATGGCTAATATTGCAGAATAATGCAGTTGCAGTTATGGCATTAAGTGTAGTCATATTTTAATCATGCGGAAAGTAAACATGAGTATCATCAACATCAACTAACTCGAGGAGTACGTTTTACCTCCTCGCACAACGGTCCTTACATGTCAATCCATCATGCACATTCATATTCAAAGTAAACTAACTGGGGGATGTCACGCAACCCGCCCTTGACCGTGGGCTCGGCTTTTCGAAAAGATTTAAGACTCTGATCAGAGATGTACTACTGTACCCACAAGGCACGCACTCATCCCAAACGAGATGACCCATTTCACGGGAACTCGTGCCAAAACCTCAATATGAGATGTTCCAAGCGATAACCACCCGCTCTAGGTTTCGCCGGCGCGCCGGGCCGCATCCCGGCTAACGTCGCACCCCCTTTTGCGCCACATTGGTACAAGTCACCCGCAGGTGCAACTTGACCCATCTCCAAATGGTGGCCTCGGTTTGGAACAACCCATACCTTAGTTAGGACTTACCCACTAGACTTGTGGTTAGTACGTAAGTGTATTGCAACGGATCCCTCAGACCGGTCCTTATAGTGCCCCGGGTGCTACCGACCAATGCCCTAGCTTGCACCCGGAACCCACCATGCATACACTCACAACCATGACTCATCACCAACAGACTTTCCAAGGATAAGAAATGACGGGGATCATATAATAGAACCATTTTACCACGACTCATTTTTATCCTATAGCGGCCGTGTCAATACATTGGACACTAACTAATATCATTGATCATACGGTGACAAGGAGGTTAGGCGAGATAGCATGGCTTGGGTTGCACATCAAGGTCGGGGGATCCTAAATAAATATAATGTAAGGGTTCATTTGACTAATGCATATATAACCTATGTGTTTTAGCGATAGACAATTCAAACATGGGTTCAATATGTTCAAAAGAATTGTTTGGTGACTTGCAGATTCATCGAGCCTGGACGCAATCGGGCTGGGTTTAATGGGGGAAACGGTCACCAAAGCGCGGGGGTTTGAATGCCGGGCTCAATTTGAGGGAAGGGGGTCGGGGGCAACGGATCCGAGGCGTGTTATTGCGTCGGCCGGCGAGGGGGGGGGGATTTGGGGGCGGATCTCGCGGAGACGACGAATCCGACATGTGGGCCAAGTTGGTCAGCGGGAGCGAGTGCGCGAGAGAGGGGGCTGACGGGTGGGGCCGGAGTGTCGGGTTCGCGCGCGAGGGGAGGGATTCGGCGCCGACAGGTGGGACCGGGTTGTCAGTCTGAGAGCGCGGGTGGAGTGGGCTGGGCCGGCCGGGAGAGGGAGAAGGGAGGGAGGGGAGCCCAATACAGTTCTAATACATTTCTGAAAAAAAATAATTCCAGAAAATAGATTAAAATATTAGGGCTACTTCCAAGGTTGGTAAAAATTTATAAAAATTCTCAAAAATATATCTTGGTCTTAGGATCATATACAAAAAGTTTCACCTCCTGATTTGGTCATCTACTCTATGTTGTAGTTCAAAAGGGTATAAAAGGGAATTAAAAGTATTTTCAGAAATAGTAATTTCAAGAAATTGAATTTAATAATATTTTTATTGTTTTGAAAATTTGGGGTGTTACAAACCTATCCCCCTTACAAGAATCTCGTCCTCGAGATTGGAACGTTACTCGAATAACTCGGGGTATTGGGCTTTCAGTTCGTCTTCCTTTTCCCAAGTGGCCTCTTCGACGGGATGGTTGTTCCATTGGACTTTGCAGAAGCGAACAACGCGACTTCTGGTTACTCTCTCCTTGGTTTCCAAGATTTTGATGGGTCTTTCTATGTAGGTCAAGTCTTCTTGGACATTAAGCTGCTGAAGGTCGGCTTGCTCGGTGGGAACACGGAGGCACTTCTTCAGCTGAGAGACATGGAACACTTCATGAACGCCTGCCAAGGATGGGGGCAGTTCGAGTTGATATGCCACTTCTCCTTGTCGTCGGAGGATCCGGAAAGGTCCGACGTAGCGGGGTGCTAGTTTGCTTTTCATGTTGAACCTTTGAGTGCCACGGAGGGGAGTGACTCGGAGGTAGACATAATCGCCCTCCTCAAAGGCTAGGTCCCTTCGACGGTTGTCGGCATAGCTCTTTTGCCTGGATTGGGCTGCCTTCAATCGGTCTCTTATGATCTTAACCTTCTCTTCAGCTTCTCTCAATAAGTCAGTCCCAAACAGTTGTGACTCTCCGGTTTGATCCCAGAGCAACGACGTTCTGCACTTACGCCCATAGAGTGCTTCGAACGGGGACATTTGCAGGCTGGCTTGATAGCTGTTGTTGTAGGAGAACTCTGCATATGGTAAGTTCTTGTCCCACATTCCGCCAAAGTCTAGAGCGCAAGCTCTAAGCATATCCTCCAATATCTGGTTGACCCTTTCGGTTTGACCGTCGGTCTGTGGATGATAGGCGGTGCTAAAGTTCAGCCGGGTGTCGAGTTCCTCTTGAAGGTTCTTCCAAAACTTGGAGGTAAACTGACTCCCACGGTCAGATACAATTTTCTTAGGAACTCCGTGAAGGCACACGATCCGGGTCATATACAACTCAGCCAACTTGGCGACAGTGTAAGTTGTCTTGACCGGAACGAAGTGAGCTACCTTGGTGAGTCGGTCGACGATCACCCAGATAGAGTCGTGACCAGCTTGGGTCCTGGGTAGTCCTGTGATGAAGTCCATTCCTATCTCTTCCCACTTCCATTCAGGGACCTTGAGAGGTTGAAGCAGTCCGGCGGGTCTCTGATGCTCCGCCTTGACTCGCCGGCATGTGTCGCACTTGGCCACATACTCAGCTATTTCCCTCTTCATGCTGACCCACCAATATTTTTCCTTTAGGTCTTGATACATCTTTGTACTCCCGGGATGGATGGAGTATAGAGTATCGTGAGCTTCTTGAAGGATGAGGGTCTTCAACTCAGGTAGGTTGGGTACGCATACACGGTTTCCGAACCAGATGGTACCATGCTCGTCTTCGGAAAATCCGGGGGCTTTACCCTTCCTCATGTTTTGCTGGATCTCCAGGATGTCCGGGTCTTCCTTCTGCTTTTCTCGGATCTGGTCTATTAAGACAGGCCGAGACTCCAAGGCAGCGAGGTACGCTCGGGTGGTGATCCCTAGGTTTAGCCTTTCCATCTCCTTGTAAAGTAAAGGAGCTTGGTCCTGAATCATGATGGCATTGCAATACCCTTTTCGACTAAGGGTGTCTGCCACCACATTCGCTTTGCCCAGATGGTAATGGATGCCCAAGTCGTAATCCTTGATTAGTTCCAACCATCTCCTTTGCCTGAGATTCAGATCTGGTTGGGTGAATATGTATTTGAGGCTCTTGTGGTCGGTGAAGACCTCACACCGGTTTCCCACAAGGTAATGTCTCCATATCTTCAAGGCATGAACCACGGCTGCTAGTTCCAGGTCGTGGGTTGGGTAGTTCAGCTCATGCGGTCTCAACTGCCGGGAGGCGTAGGATATCACCTTCCCTTCTTGCATTAAGACGCATCCCAATCCTTGACGAGAGGCATCACAGTAGACGTGGAAGTCTTTCCAGATGTCTGGCAGAGTCAGAATGGGAGCTGATACTAGCTTCTTCTTGAGGGTCTGGAAGCTTTCTTCGCAGTCGGGGGTCCATTCAAACTTCACTTCCTTCTGCAGAAGTCTGGTCATAGGCTTGGCGATCTTGGAAAAATTCTCGATGAACCGGCGGTAGTATCCGGCCAATCCGAGAAAACTCCGGATCTCGGTCACGGTCGTTGGCTGTAGCCAGTTGGTTACTGCTTCCACGGTGGTTGGGTCCACTGCTATTCCTCCGGCCGATATAACATGACCGAGGAACTTCACCTCAGACGACCAAAATTCGCATTTGCTGTATTTGGCGTACAGTTGTTGCTCCCTTAGCTTTCCGAGGGTCAGACGGAGGTGAGTCTCGTGTTCTTCCTTGGTCTTGGAGTAAACGAGGATATCGTCGATGAATACCACGATGAACTTGTCCAAGAACTCCATGAATACATTGTTCATCATGTTCATGAAAAAGGCCGGGGCATTCGTGAGTCCGAACGACATCACGGTGTACTCGTAGAGTCCATAGCGGGAGGTGAAGGCAGTCTTGGGTATATCTTCTTCCCTGATCCTCAACTGGTGATAACCTGACCTGAGGTCAATCTTGGAAAACACCGAGGATCCTTTCAGCTGATCGAACAGGTCGTCGATCCGAGGCAATGGGTATTTGTTCTTGATGGTTACGTCGTTCAAGGCTCTATAGTCCACGCACATCCTCTTGGTCTTGTCCTTCTTCATGGCAAATATAACCGGTGCACCCCAGGGTGAGGTACTCGGTCGTATGTAACCTTTCTGCTCTAGGTCTTCGATGTTGCTCTTGACTTCGGCTAGTTCATTGGCGGCCATCCGGTACGGGCGCTTGGAGATTGGAGTGGTCCCGAGGACAAGTTCGATTCTGAATTCGATGTCTCGCTTGGGAGGCATTCCGGGTAGATCTTCAGGGAAGACATCCGCAAACTCCCTGACTATAGGCACCTCTTCAAGAGCTATCGAGCGAAGGGATGCTCCGAGTGGTTTGCGACTGGTCATCCGAAAGGTGACGGTTACGCATTCAGGATTGGTCACCATGACGGACTTGTTGGCACAGTCGATCACTCCCTTGTGCTTCATCAACCAATCCATCCCTAGTATAAGGTCGAGTCCGGTGCATTGGATGAGGACAGGCTCGACCCGAAACAGCACTCCTTGGATGTCAAGTTGAACCTTAGGGCTGTATAAGCGGGCATAGGTCCTATTGCCGGGGGTGGCAATCACCATGGGAATGGGTAGAGGGAGCATGTCCAGTTTGTTTGTTTTCGCAAATTTTTCCGAGATGAAGGAGTGGGTTGCTCCAGAGTCAAATAATATGACGGCCGGTACGGAATTCACAGTAAACGTACCGAGCACGACTTCAGGAGCCTCCTGAGCTTCCTCCGCGCTGATGTGGTTGACGCGAGCGCGAACTGCCTGGTTGGGTGCTGCGCCTTGGGTCTGCTTGGGGTGAGGACACTGGTGCGAATAGTGCCTTTCCTTGCGGCAGTTGAAGCAGACGACCGGCCTTCCTTGGCGATCCTTCAAGATCGGGGCCTTGGCGACTGGTGTCGGCTGAGCGGCCGGAGCTGGTGGAGCGGGGCGAGGATGCCCGACGTTGGATCCACCGGCTGCGTGAGGTGGCCTGTAGGCGGGCCGAGGATGGTAGGCGGGCGCTGGTGGCGGAGGGACGAAGCGGGGCCTCTGAGAGTTCGCCTACTGATGCTTGAAGGCGATCATCTTCCTCTTCTTGAGGTCCAGCTTGTTCTGCTCAGTCTCTTGGATGAGCGCTTTGTTGACCAGCCGCTGGAAGTCGGCGAAGTCGGCGGCGACGAGCTGGATGGACAGCTCATCCTTAAGTCCCCTGAGGAACTTGGCTTGGCGGAGGGCGTCGGTGCGCACTTCCTCCGGTGCGTAGCGGGCGAGGCGGTTGAACTCATGGAGGTACTCCATGACGGTCCTGTTGCATTGCTGCAGGTCGCGGAACTCCCGCTGTTTCACCGCGATGACGCCGGCGGGGACGTGGGCGGCACGAAAGGCGATGGTGAACTCCGCCCAAGTCACCACGTGGCCCTCTGGCTGGGACGCACGGTAGTTGTCCCACCATTCCGCGGCGGGACCCTGGAGCTTGTGAGTGGCGAAGGCCACCCGCTCCCGGTCTGTGCAGGGGAGGAGGTCGAGCTTCTTTTCGATGGTGCGAAGCCAATCTCCGGCCTCCATCGGGTTGGTGGTGCTCGAGAAGATGGGCGGGCGCACGCGCAAAAACTCGGAGAGCTGTGGAGCGGGCGCGGGTGCTGGTGCACGAGGGGCGGGCTCCCCGTTCTGCAGACGGTCCAACTGAGCTTGTTGGTGCTGCATTTGGGTGAGGAGGGCGGTGATCAGATGGTTCTGATTCGCCATCATCTCCGCCAGGGTGGGGTGGTTGGCGGAAGGCGACCCGGATTGACGCGGG
Source organism: Zizania palustris (assembly GCA_019279435.1). NCBI lineage: Eukaryota > Viridiplantae > Streptophyta > Magnoliopsida > Poales > Poaceae > Zizania > Zizania palustris. Next base: position 60,958,826 of record JAAALK010000081.1, read on the forward strand.
CCCGTTGCACCCCAGTTGGGCACAACACCCTCAGGCGCATCACGACTTCCTCCTGCTCCGTTGTTGGAGCCGGTGTTCTGGTGATCGGCCATCTTCTGAATATACAAAGCGATAAAGCAAAGAATGACAAAATGATAATACAACATATAAGATTCAAGCACATAAATATATATGGTGGCATAAATTGTTCTTTACAATCAAGTTTTTATTCTACCCATGACACACTCGTCGTGGGCAGCACCACATACAAAATTATGATTTTTATTTAGATAGCGTCTCCTAACGCCTACTCGCCACCGGAGGCGGTTTCCGTGCTCTCGGAACCACGAGTGCGCGGCTCCAGAGAGATGGTGGGCTCGAGAAAATTCTCGATGATGGAGTCGGAGACGAGGCCGGGGCGTGGAGGAGGGGCGCTGGTGGAGGGCCTGGCGGGGGAGGGTCGTGGCGGGATCCTCTTGGGGCGAGGGAGGGGCTCACGGATGGGCTTCTTCTTCCTTGGAAGAAGAGGAACCATCTCCGCGATATCCTTCTGCAGCTGCATGATCTTGCGCTGCAACTCGCCGTTCTGCTGGATCAAGTTCTTCGTTTCTTCACGAAGGAACTCGACCGCCTCATGGTGCTCGTCGGCGTCGAGCACCGCCTCGGTGTGGAGATCGTCCATGGCCTGTAGAAGACGCGACTGCCGGGCCATGACCGGATCACGCACGGAGTGAACTCCGAGGTACATGCTACGGTGGGCTCCGGGAGTACGCTTCGGCACAAGCCGGAAGGACGAGTTCTGAAGACGATCGTCGTAGATCATCCTCAACTCCATGAGGGCCTGGAGGGCGACTCGTTGGCACGCGACGTCGAAAGTCGGGCCTCCAAGTGCGGTGGTGTAGGGCGGCAGGTGTTCTCCGGAGCCGTGGACGGTGAGGGAGACGTCACAAGGCCCGGCGAACTCGTCGGGGTAGACTCCTTGAAATTCGGGTTCGAAGAGGAACCCGAGGAAGGTGAGCATCATACGGAGCTCCCGGACGAAGCCCTCGTAGTGGCGGCAGTAGCTGTGGACTTGGTAGACAGGCATCTACAAAACAGCAAGTTGAATAAAAGTGAGGAGAGGAACAAAGTTTATGAAGTATATTTTCGAGAAATAATTTCTTATGGCTAATGGCTAGGCGGGTCTGTTTGGCTTCCTACAGTCGAGTCGGCTCTGATACCATCTTGTAGCGCCCCGATTTAGCAAATCGAGACATTATTGAATTTCATAAGAAAAACAATAATACAAGAGGTTCATCATGCGACAATCGTATATACGACAATATCCATGGTACGCAGACCATATTTATTACATCATTGTTTTAATAAAACAGTAAAGTAAAATAATTCGAAAACGGCATGACAAACTTCTTCTTCAGGATTTTTCTTCTCGACTGGGTTGCTACTCCAGACCGTCTTCATAGTAGGCATCCTCTGTGGGGTCCAACGGGTATGAGTACAAAAAGTACTCAACAAGCCACCGCAAATGCAAATAATAATGCAGGATAATAAACAAGGAAGGATAATGGCTAATATTGCAGAATAATGCAGTTGCAGTTATGGCATTTAGTGTAGTCATATTTTAATCATGCGGAAAGTAAACATGAGTATCATCAACATCAACTAACTCGAGGAGTACGTTTTACCTCCTCGCACAACGGTCCTTACATGTCAATCCATCATGCACATTCATATTCAAAGTAAACTAACTGGGGGATGTCACGCAACCCGCCCTTGACCGTGGGCTCGGCTTTTCGAAAAGATTTAAGACTCTGATCAGAGATGTACTACTGTACCCACAAGGCACGCACTCATCCCAAACGAGATGACCCATTTCACGGGAACTCGTGCCAAAACCTCAATATGAGATGTTCCAAGCGATAACCACCCGCTCTAGGTTTCGCCGGCGCGCCGGGCCGCATCCCGGCTAACGTCGCACCCCCTTTTGCGCCACATTGGTACAAGTCACCCGCAGGTGCAACTTGACCCATCTCCAAATGGTGGCCTCAGTTTGGAACAACCCATACCTTAGTTAGGACTTACCCACTAGACTTGTGGTTAGTACGTAAGTGTATTGCAACGGATCCCTCAGACCGGTCCTTATAGTGCCCCGGGTGCTACCGACCAATGCCCTAGCTTGCACCCGAAACCCACCATGCATACACTCACAACCATGACTCATCACCAACAGACTTTCCAAGGATAAGAAATGACGGGGATCATATAATAGAACCATTTTACCACGACTCATTTTTATCCTATAGCGGTCGTGTCAATACATTGGACACTAACTAATATCATTGATCATACGGTGACAAGGAGGTTAGGCTAGATAGCATGGCTTGGGTTGCACATCAAGGTCGGGGGATCCTAAATAAATATAATGTAAGGGTTCATTTGACTAATGCATATATAACCTATGTGTTTTAGCGATAGTCAATTCAAACATGGGTTCAATATGTTCAAAAGAATTGTTTGGTGACTTGCAGATTCATCGAACCTGGACGCAATCGGGCTGGGTTTAATGGGGGAAACGGTCACCGGAGCGCGGGGGTTTGAATGCCAGGCTCAATTTGAGGGAAGGGGGTCGGGGGCAACGGATCTGAGGCGTGTTATTGCGTCGGCCGGCTAGAGGGGGGGATTTGGGGGCGGATCTCGCGGAGACAACGAATCCGACATGTGGGCCAAGGTGGTCAGCGGGAGCGAGTGCGCGAGAGAGGGGGCTGACGGGTGGGGCCGGAGTGTCGGGTTCGCGCGCGAGGGGAGGGATTCGGCGCCGACAGGTGGGACCGGGTTGTCAGTCTGAGAGCGCTGGTGGAGTGGGCTGGGCCGGCCGGGAGAGGGAGAAGGGAGGGAGGGGAGCCCAATACTGTTCTAATACATTTCTGAATAAAAATAATTCCAGAAAATAGATTAAAATATTAGGGCTACTTCCAAGGTTGGTAAAAATTTATAAAAATTCTCAAAAATATATCTTGGTCTTAGGATCATATACAAAAAGTTTCACCTCCTGGTTTGGTCATCTACTCTATGTTGTAGTTCAAAAGGGTATAAAAGGGAATTAAAAGTATTTTCAGAAATAGTAATTTCAAGAAATTGAATTTAATAATATTTTTATTGTTTTGAAAATTTGGGGTGTTACACTACCCAACCCAAAAAGATAATCAATTCTTCACTCAAGACAGACTCCAAGCAAAAACCTAGGAAAACTGTGAGGTTCGCGCCAGAAAACTATAAACCTACACCAAAGAATGTTTTCCATTGCACTTATTGTCGTCGTGTAGGACACTTAGTTTGTTCTTGCTATAGACACATGAAAGATGAACGGCGTACTTATGCTTTACATTTTCATGATTATCCTTCATTTGATATGCATGCATATGATTATAATGCTTATACTGATTATGGGGCTCCTTACAGTTATATGAGTGGCTATGCTCCTGGTGGTGTATATCGTACATCGTATGATGATAGACCACGTAGGCATTTTGGTCCTAATTATTTTAGGAGACCTCAACGAGTTGCAAGGAGACCACATGTGCAGTATGATTCTCATCACACACAGTCTCCTGCTTTACCTACTTCTCGGGTAGTTCAGCGCTGGATACCTAAGCATCTTATCTCTAAACCCAGCGCTGAGTACTCAAGATTTTTATTCTCTACTTAGGGGAGTCATGGGAGGCTGGAGGACAAGTGGATCATTGATTCCGGGTGTTCATGACACATGACTAGGAAATCTTCATGGTTCTCCAGTTTTACCTCAGCCAGGCAGCGCAAAAGCATCACATTTGGAAACAATCGCAAAAGCAGAGTGAAGGGCAAAGGTATGATCAAAATTAATGAAAATTTCACTCTCTCTAATGTTGCTTTGGTTGAGGATTTAGGTTACAATTTGCTTTTTGTTTCACAATTGCTCGATGAGGGTTTTGAGGGTCATTTCAGTCGTGATGCTTCTTATGTGTGTGATTCTTCTGGTGCTTTTATTTGCGAAATCTTAAGAGTAGGGAGAATTTTTTGAGCTGATTTCACTGAGTCTTTTGGATCTTCTCATTGTCTTTTAGTTGAACCATCGTCTGAGCTTTGGATGTGGCATAGGAGACTAGGGCACATGAGTTTTGATTTGCTTGTGAGATTGAGTGCCCTAGGACTCATCCGAGAATTGCCCGAGCTAAAAATTGAGAAGAACCTCATTTGTGCTCCATGTTGTCTTGGTAAAATGGTTGCTGCCTCGCATTACCCCATAAACATGGTGATGACTGAGCGAACCAGTGAGCTTTTACATATGGATATAGTTGGTCAATCTCGGGTTAGTTCATTAGGTGGCAAATGGTACATGCTTGTTGTGGTTGATGACTATTCTTGTTACTCTTGGGTTTCTTTCTCACAAGCAAGGATGAAGTGTTCATACACTCTCAGAGCTTAGCGCTGAGGCTATTCAATGAACTCCTTGGTGCAATGAAGGCTCTTCGAAGCGATAATGGCACCGAGTTCAAAAATAGCTCTTTTGCAGAATTTTGTCTTGAACATGGGATTGAACATCAGTTTTCTGCACCAAGAGTCCCTCAACAAAATGGTGTGGTTGAGAGGAAGAATTGTACTCTTGTGGAGATGGCTAGGATGATGCTGAATGAGCACAGGACTCCTAGAAAATTTTGGGCTGAAGCCATGCGTACAGCATGTTACATCTCCAACAGGATCTTTTTGCGCTCTTTGCTGAATGTGACTTCTTATGATCGTCGCTTTGGGAGGAAGCACAAGGTCACTCACTTCAGAGTATTTGGATGCCGTTGCTTCATCCTAAAGCGAGGTAATTTGGATAAATTTGAATCGCGCGTATCTGATGTGATCTTTTTGGGATATTCTTTACATGGACACTCTTATCGTGTTTTCAATCTTGAAACTAACACATTGGTTGAATCTTGTGATGTAACTTTTGATGAAACTTCTCCATGTGTTAGCCCTAACTTTGAATTTGCAAGTGAACACGATATGAGTGAAATGCTTTTTGGGGAAGAAGATCCATCAGACGATGAAGATCCTAAGGCTGTACCACTACCTCCCTCTACGACAACTCCAGAAGCTTTGACTACTTTGACTACAGGACCTGAAGATTCCACTTCTGAGAGTCTGGAGAAAACTTCGGCAATAGTTGAGGGGGAGATTCTGTCGTAGAGAGAAGCATCGCTTCGTATTCAAAGAATGCATCCCCCGTAGCAGATCATCAGTGAGCTGAATGAACGAGTAACCCGATCTCACACTCATTTTGTTGATTCTGCTTTTGTTGCTAATTTTGAACCATTAGATGTTAGTCATGCTCTGTTTGATGCGAGTTGGGTCAACGCCATGCATGAGGAACTTGAAAACTTTGAAAGAAATCATGTTTGGATTCTTGTTGATCCACCCCCTAACATTCATTTAATAGGTACAAAATGAATTTTCAAAAACAAACAGGGGGAGGACGGGGCGATAGTGAGAAACAAAGCTAGGCTAGTGGCGCAAGGGTATACTCAAGTCGAGGGGATTGATTTTGGAGAAACTTTTGCACCAGTAGCTCGACTTGAGGCCATTAGGATGTTGCTTGCTTTTGCCTCTTCGCGCGGTTTTAAACTTTTTAAAATGGATGTAAAAAGCATGTTTTTGAATGGTTTCATAGGAGAAGACATTTTGTCAAGCAGCCTCCTTCCTTTGAGGATCCCATGTACCCCCATAGAGTCTTTAAACTTCACAAAGCACTATATGGGCTCAAACAAGCACCGAGGGCCTGGTATGACCGCCTGAGGATGTTCTTGATCGAGCACGGGTACAAGATGGAGTCCGTTGATAAAACGTTGTTCACTCTCATGCATGGCAAAAAATTCATACTTGTTCAGATATATGTCGATGATATAATATTTGGTGGTTCATCTCATACACTTGTTGTTGAGTTTGCAGATTCAATGAGCAGAGAGTTTGAGATGTCAATGATGGGCGAGCTGACTTTCTTCCTGGGTTTGCAGATTAAACAAAGCAAACAAGGAACTTTTGTCCATCAAACAAAATACACGAGAGAATTTCATAAACGATTTGACATGTCTGATGATAAACCTCTTGCTACCCGAATGGGTACTTTTATTGCTCTTGATCCAGATGAAGACGGAGAAGAGGTGGACTAGAAGGAGTATCGCAGCATGATCGGCTCCCTCCTGTACTTGACGGCTATGAGGCCAGACATACACTTTGCTGTGTGTCTATGCGCTCATTTTCAGGCTTGTCCCAGGGCATCACATCGTCAAGCTATCAAACGCATCTTAAGGTACCTCAAGCATACTCTTGAATTTGGTATTTGGTATTCTGCATCATCTTCATTATGCTAGAGAGGTTTTTCTGACGCTGACTTTTTTGTTTGCCGGATTGATCGTAAGAGTACTTCTGGGACGTGTCATTTTCATGGATATTCTCTTGTGTGTTGGTCTTCACAAAAACAGTCTAGCGTTGCACAGTCTACAGCCGAGGCTGAATATGTAGCTGCCGCTAGCTGTTGCGCATAGATTTTGTGGATGGTTTCTACTTTGCGGGACTTTGGGTTGGAGTTTTCACGTGTTCCACTATTTTGCGATAACACAAGTGCAATCAGTTTAGCAAACAACCCAGTACAAAATTCTAGGACCAAACACATTGACGTGTGTTATCATTTTTTGAGAGATCACAATGAAAAATGTGATATTGAATTGCGTTTTGTCGATACTCAAAACCAGCTTGCAGATATTTTCACCAAGCCTCTCGATGCTCCACGCTTTGCATTTTTGAGTGGAGAGCTTGTCGTTTGTCATCCGTATGACATCATGTGAGGGGGAGTTGTGTACATATGCATATGCTTCTAAAATATGATTAATTGCTTTTGCATATACATGACTTGTGTGTGCACTTTACGATACTGTCCTGCTTTCACTGTTTGACTGTTCTTAGAATGAACTAATCTATCTCTATGTGTTGAGCATGGCTTTTCATTGCGAAAATTTGAAAATGGTCACTACCAAGTCTGGTTTCTAGCATGAATAGGCTAGGGTGCTTTTGCTATTCATTTCTTACTTAATAGATTTGTCCTTGTCACTTGGATGCTCATATGCAACTTGATCATGTTTTGCTAAAAATAAAAAATAAAAAAATGCAAAATTGAAAATTGAAAAATGAAAATGGATCAAAAGTGCTTAAGTTGTGGAATAAAAAGTTTACTTTTCTCGCATATCAAGTTTGCTGCATCTCCTTGTAGTGGGATGTGCTTTTTGAGTTGGTTTGTGACTAGCTTTTGTGCTTCTTACCTTGCCATGTCTAGATCTCTAGTCTAGGTAGTGATGCTTTTATTTGCTTAAACATCAAACTGCTTGCTCATACGAATATTTTGATTATGTTTATTCAAAGCTTGTCATGCAGTTTAGTCAGGACAAATTGTGAGTCACAAGAAGTACTTGTACTGTAATTGGATTTTTTCATATTCTGGAAGCATTGCATGGTCACTTTACTCTCTCGACTCATGGGACTATCTTGATGTCTGTATTGCCAAAGGGGGAGAGTGCTTGGAGGACTTGGAGAGCTTTTTGATGAGTTTGTGATCTTTTGAGCGATCTTTTTGGAGCTTTTGAGCTTTGTGTTGCTTTATCATTTGGCAAGTAACATGTTTCTCATTTTGCTCTCTTTAGAGCTTTCATGGTGACTTGTGTGCTGAATCTTCACTTTACTATTTTTGGATCTTGTGTTGTCAATGCACTCATCAAGGGAGAGATTGAGGAACATAGTGAGGTCTATCACTAGTGTTCAAAGGAATGATGAGTGATTGATAGATTGAGTTCATGAGTTGAGTCTAGATGTACTAGAGTTGGTGTGTGTGTGTGTGTTTGTCTTGTGTGTGCAGGCTTGAGTTACTCGTCAATCGTCGATGGCACGGGATCAGGATTAGATAGGGAGTCTAATGCCAGATTGTCGAGGGTGTCAGTCGAAGTTGAGAGTGGACTCAGATATACGCATGGAGGTCAAACGGGACTATCTCAAGCCTCCGAATAGGATAACAGCTCGAAGTAGTTCGAAGTTGTGTATTGAATATCTAAGTATTCAATACCCTTTATAGAGTGAAGAAGGGTATTTATAGACCAAATATTAAAGGAAAAGACTCCTTTACCCTCTAATTACATCCGACTAAGAAGATACTGTTTAATATTCTTCATAGGCGTAAAAAGGTACAAGACTAATTTAATGAGAAAGAAGATAAATCTTCTATCCTCGCTGGCAACACCCCTTTGGGTGGAAAGGCTTCGGGAAGCTTCGTTACGCTGAAGCCTTAACGGAGATCTTCGCTGTACAATACTCCGAATATAGCAAAACCTCGATGCTTTTAGGATCTTCGAAGATCGAGGCTTCTAACTTCGTCCCCTCTTCTTGTATCTTTAGCGGAATGTCCTTGACCTTTGAAGGATGAAATATATTCCCCCAACACCAAACTTCATCCCACATAATTTTGTATTGGTACTCATCAAACCGAAGACCCAGTTTCTCTAGTCCCGTTCCTACAAAAATCTTGGCATCTCGAAAATTGTATACTTGATTACCTTTTGTCGAACATTGCGAATGGCCCCACCAAATCCGATGGGATCAGTTTTTACTCAACTGCTGAAGAGTCACTTCTATTCTATAAGTAGCAGGTCTTCCTACTTTTGCTTTCCACAGAGTTAACTGTCAGTTGCTGCAGGTATTGTTTGAGACTACTGCTTGATGTCTTCTTCTTTCCACCGAGATCCTGTACCCTAGCAATGCTAGGATGGTACTATCAACATGATTCCTGAGGTGTGTTCTTCGGCATTCTTTTCTTTTACTTGATCCTTTTTAGTTTGCCCACCATTTCTCTTTTTTTCTTATTGTTTCCCCTTTTACTTCTTCTGTAGAAGTTACGACACCAAGTATTGATTCCAATAGACACTCACCCGTCTGGTTTCTTCTTGGGCCCATTGGGAAATGCGGACCCTACAGATTTTATAAATGCCGAAACTTGCAGAATCCCTTTTAAATATTCTCCCATGCATTCTTCGGACTGTTATTTTGGTTTTGATTCCTTTCCTTCTTCCATCCTTGGCTAGTGTGACTGGTATCTTAAGGTATCATCCACCAACCACACCTTTTGGGATGAGATTGACTTCGGTCATTTCATCGGCATTTTCCTTGTTGAGCCATATCAGAATGAGCCGATGCTGGCCACACCTTCTTACTTTTGGTTCAATGCCTTGAATGCTTTTATTTTTGGTCATGGGCCGATGAGTCTCACATTGCTTGACGTCTTCTTTTTAACTTATCTTGACATTGATTCATCGGCCAATCCCTTTTTCTTTCGTTTCCAACCATCCCACCGCCTTAGCATCAACTCAACTAATAGCTGGGGCCAATATATCGCAAGGCACAACAAGAAAACTGGCCCTATAGATACTTGCGAACACATTGCTTTCCTCAACCTCTAGCTGGAGGAGTTTGTCTTTTGAGTATCAGCTCTAGCCCTAACATTTCAATTTTAGTTTTAGCCAAACAGCTTGTCGCCCACGTATGAATTCCCCCTAGCCATTTCCTCCTAGGAGCTACGTACCGACTTCTTCACCTTGTATCAGCCAACCTACCGGCTGGCAATTTCCTCGGCCGACCTAAAGGCCCCTGGTGGTTTATCCAGCTTTGGCTTCATTTTTATACTGATAATTTTATCGGAGGACCCCTCTTGCTCAACCGTATTTTCCTATCGATTTTCAAGAATCGATCGTTTCTTCCTATTGCCACTGCTATTCTTTGGGAAAGGTGGCGGCATTTTTTCCTGCTTTTCCTTTATCCCCCGTGGCTTTGGTCGCTTTCTTCAAGAGCTTCTACCTTGGGTTCTTTGATCGGACCATCTGGTTTCACTTTGGATATTTCTCGGAGTATGAATACCCTCATCGGCTAGTTCTGCCCGATGTATCCCGAGACGAAGAATACCTTCATATCTTTTTAGCAGCAACCTTTCCTTGCTTGCTTCCTGTTGACATTACAGATGATCATCCTCGGTAGTGCTCCTATGAGTTCTACCACCCATCGGTCTTTTCAAGGCAGCTAGGCTTAGATCAACTGTCGCCTCATCTCTTTTTTAGCAATCAAATCCGAACCCACTGGAGAGTCACGAATGCCTTGTAGTAGGATCGTCTTTCCCACATGACTGATGGGATTCCTACCGGAGGCCTTGTTTCCTGGATGACCTACCAGGCAACCTCCGCCGCTTTCCACCGATGGTGGGGTGAACTAAAGCAACATATCTTTAACCTCTCTTCATCGATCTACCGGGAGCGGCTTCACTCAGGTGATGCTGAGAAGGGACACAAGATAAACACTTTGTCTCACCCTTTCACTTGCTTCCACCGTCTTTCTTTTGTTTTGTCTTATTGACTTTTCCCCTTGCAGGAAGACGACCGTGATGCCCCCTGATGAGCTCTAGTGGCCGGCCGATACGATACATAATAGTATAAGCCACTACAAATTTGGGCATCGGTGCCTCTACTCCCATGGCATGGATAAGTGGAAAGCGGTCCTGATCGACCGTGTTTTATAGAAGGCTGAATTGGAGGCAAAGCCATAGGGATTCCATCGGGTGTTAGCCTAGATTTGTGTAGCACACTTACCTTATAATATGAAAGACTTTGAATATATTATTTATTTCATATGTTGCCGTAAAAGAATACGCTAACAGTTTCTCTAAGATTAAGAAGTAACAAACAGTGAGTTCGTGAAGTGAACTATCTCAAGCCTCCGAATAGGATAATAGCTTGAAATAGTTCGAAGTTGTGTATTGAATATCTGAGAATTCGATGCCTATTACAAGGTGAGAAGGGGGGTATTTATAGGTACAAACTCTATGGAAAAGACCTTTTTACCCCTCAATTACAACCGACATAGTGGAAACTATTCGGTACCCCGAATAGGGCTAAAATAGTAAAATGTATTCAAAGAAGATAGATAAGATAGACGTCCCATCAGTCTTGTTGTTTCCCACTGTAGAGACAGAGTCTTCGGAGGGTACCTCCGAACTGGGGCTCGGAGGACCCTTCGGCTCAGAAACTTCATCAACTTTGGGGCAAGCTTCTGTCCTAAAGCTGCATAAATTATTGTCTTTGCCTTTTGATCTTAATGGCCTTGGGGATGAAGTATTTCCCCCCAACAGTAGCCCCTCGAATACGCTTCTCCAATTTGACCTATATATCAGGAGAGCAGTATACGCAAGAAATATTTTCATGTTCAGGGACTTAGAAAATTTTGAAGGTATTACAGCTATTCGAAGTGTCTTCGACATCAAAGTATGTCCGACGAAAGCTCCGAACTAGGACTCCTATGTGAACGCTTCGCAGGGAAATGAACCATTGTGGAGGCGAAGCATCTTGAAGAGCCGTTAATTTTGAGCCGTTACCGTTCAAGTAGCCATTAGGCTCCCGGAAAAAGAAACGGTCAAAACTTTACCGTGGGTTCACACCTTTTTACCTCCTGTTCCACCTTGCCGCAGTTTTCCCCCAATGCCATAGCAATACTGGCCATCTTCGCTGCTACTCATGAAGCTTCCTGCCAGCCGAAGCCACAAGACGGACCCAGAGACACCAAGGTGTTAACGGTGTTCAGAAGTGTTAACTTCCAACTTCGGAAGGAGCACGCGCAGCATTTCCCGGCGAAGGACATCAACGATCGGTGGTGCACCAACTAGATCCTCTGGTGGTTCTACGCCGAAGTCTGATGGAGGAGGTGGTGCCCGATCTTCCGTCAGGTGGGGGATAAACAACGATTTGTGGAGAACTCGACGTTGACGATCCGGCTTCCAATCAACGAGATCGGCCCTTGCAATCACTACACCACTGCTCCGTTGGTTATCAACCAAGCACAGCCTGATTGACCTCGCCAAGAAGGCTAATCCTTGCCTACGAATCGAAGAACACAAGGAAGAATGCATAAAACGCAATCAAATTGAAAATTCTATTGGAATCTGTGATTTTAATAGGGGGAATGGCCCCTATCTTCCTCTAGGTAAGGATAACTTGGATTGGTGGAGAATCTTGACGTTGACGATCCAAGGCTTCGGTCCGACGGATCAAAACCTTGAGATGACGAAGGAGAAGCAGCTTTACCTTTCTGTTGCCTCGAAAACATTTTAGCTACTTGCTGATTTTCAGAAGGTTGTTTGCTCGTTTGTGCGTCCTTAACATGTTTTTCTTGTTCAAATTTCACAATTTCAGCAGGAGTCATAGGAAGTAAAGTAACTTTCTTTCCTTTATACATAAATGTGTACTTATTGCTTCTACCATGGTGTGTAGCATCAGTATCATACTCCCAAGGTCTACCAAGTAATAGAGAACATGCTTGCATTGGTACTACATCAAAATCAGCAACTCCGAAGTATGTACCAATGGAAAATCTGATGTGAGCAGTTTGTGTTACCTTGACCTTACCGCTATTGTTGAACAATTGCACATGGTAAGGGTGTGGATGCGCACGTGTGGGAAGTTGAAGCTTACTTACCATGTCGTGGCTCACCAAATTGTTGCAACTACCGCTGTCGATGATGACACGTACACGACGGTCATTGACGATGAAGAAGGTCTGAAACAGAATGTTCCGTTGTGCCCGGTCATCCTGCTCCATGTGAGTGCTCAAAACACGTTGTACAATAAGTGCTTCATGGTCGGCAAAGGCATCCGGTGCAAAAATAGCGTCATCGTCGGATGTATCGTAATCTCCTGCAATGTTAGCAACAAGTGCATATTCATCTTCAACATCACAAGCACTTACGTAGCCACCATCTTCCGTAGCAATATAAGCCCGCTGACTAGGGCAGTCCTTCATAACGTGGCCGAATCCTTTGCATCGGTGACACTGGATCGCTGTAGAACGTGCAGTAGAGGCCACCGAGGAGGTGGGCTTGGTTGGCGCCTTGGATGCTGCAGCTTTGGAGCTCTCAGCCTGGGTTGTAGATGCAGAAGGTGCTGATGTAGCCGCCGGTTGAGAAGGTGGTGGTGGTCGCTGCTGCTGCCCACTTGAGCGTGAAGTGGCACCACCAATGTTGGTCCTCATGTTACATTGTGGTTGTTGGCGACCCTGCAATTCTTTTTCTGCAAGTATAGCAAGGTGGAAAAGACGAGTGATAGTATTGTATTCTTTATAATCAATGATATCCTGAATTTCACGTCTTAAACCACCATAAAAATGGGCCATTTTATCCTCATTGTCCTCCTCAATTTCAGCACGCATGCAACCTATTTGCAACTCCTGATAATACTCCTCTACCGATTTATTTCCATGGTTTAGGCGTTGCAATTTTTTTTCTCAAATCACGTTTATATGAAGGAGGAACCCATCTACCACGCATTTGCCGTTTTAACATACCCCAATTTTGTGGTTCATTGCCAACCTGAACTATTTCAGTCCACCAAAGAAGAGCATATCGAGTGAATTCACTAGTAGCTAAGCACACGCGGTGGATAGCAGGAACCATGTGAGCATTAAATTTTTGTTCGACTGACATCTCCCAATCTAAATATGCATCTGGATCATAGGTGCCAGCAAAATGAGGTACTAAAAATTTTACCTTAGAGTAGGGATCATTGTTCCTGCGGTTGTCATTGTTACCTCGTGGATGGCGGTTGCGGTGGCCGCCCATACCTTGATGATTGAACTGAAAGCGATGACGTGTAGCCTCGTCAGGGTCAATGCCATTGTTCCCGGCATCGGATAGGTCATCTTCCTCCTCAACATGGTCATCTTCCTCCTCAACATGGTCGTCGTCGACTTGTGCAGCAGGCAAGCGTGTCTCCAGGGCAGTCATCCGGTCCACTAGGTCAGCCACAGTACGCGCGAGACGTTCGATGGAGTGTTGGGTCTGTCGCTGAGACTCCAGTAGAGCACGTCGTGAGACACAGTCATTAAAATCAGATGGAGGGGTACCGTTGTTATCTGCCATGTTAGTGAAAAGACAAAACAACAAAGAATAATCCTTATGGAAAGCAACTAGGTGGGGTGGTGGGTGTGTGGTGGAAGCAATCCGTCAAGCGCCTTACCCACACTTGCAAGTGTTCTTACCACACCGCAGTGAGGACACCAGCCTATAGGTGACGAACCAAGTGGAGGGTGGTGGGCGATTGCAAGATATGAACCTATCCTGACCAAGAGAAGGTGTAGCTTGGAAGGCAAAAAAAGTAGCAAGGAATAGCGATAGTAATAATAGTTAAACCAAGTTCAATAAGTGTTCCCGAGTACTCGTCAAAGTTGCTGGTCTAAGTGCTCCCAAGGTGAAATTCAAGCAATAGAGGGAAACTATGTGCCCAAAACTCAAGTGGAGGCAGAACAAGGTAGCAAACGATAGGACCGGTTCTCTTTTGCTTCTCACAATCTCATTTCTTTTTTTTCACTATATTTTTTTTTGAACAAGGATGACAAGAGATGCAACCACAAAAATTGGCACCTGCAACTGAGGTGGAATATGGTTCACAGAAATTCAACAAGTTCTCTGAACGGCGCACAAAAAACTTTTACCAATTTTTTTCTTTCTCTTCCTGATTTTTTTTGGCAATTCCGATGAAGGCAAACCAGGCAAAGCTAGGTTTGGGTCGGCTCCAAATTGGGTCAAGAAGATGCTCAAACAATTTCAGATTTTTTTGACAAACGAGCGAAATGTTATGCCTGTTTTACCGAAGGGGGGTCACAAGAACTCGATGTGGAAAACCGAGTAGGGAACCAAGTGGAAACCGACTAGGGTTGTGGAGGGGGGTTTCGGGTGGGGTAATTTTTTTGAGACACAAGATCAACTACTACTCAAATGACACAAAGGGATGACTAAAACCAGCAACAAGACTCGACCAAGAACACAAACTCAACAAGGCTAAAAACTGAAATTAAAATCGCAAGGCACAAAGGGGTTCTCGGTGGGGATTTTTTTTGTGAGGGTTTTCTGGACTCTAGGTAAAAATAAAAGAAGATCGAGATTACCTAATGGGAAACCTGAGCTCTGATACCAACTAATAGGGGGAATGGTCCCGATCTTCCGCTAGGTAAGGATAACTTGGATTGGTGGAGAATCTCGACGTTGACGATCCAAGGCTCCGGTCCGACGGATCAAAACCTTACAATCGCTACACCACCGTCTCCGTTGGTTATCAACCACGCAGGGCGCGATTGACCTCGCCACGAAGGCTAGTTCCTGCAAGCGAATCCAAGAACACAAGCAAGAACAGGAAGTACACGAGTCGAATGCCAAATCACAGATGAACTATGATGAGGAGAGGTTTCACAAACGCTGTTGCAGCAGCCAAACGGTCCGGTGCAAGGGAAGGATCTAAACACATGAGTGTAGATGCAAACAAAGCAAAACCTCACCCTAATGATGGCTGTCGTGAGTATATAGGGCGTGGGCAGCCTGTAGGAGGCGCACACGACTCGGACTATGGGCCAACATGGCCTCCAACTTAGTACAAGGTCCAACTCGGCCCAATTCTGTCACGCAGGACTATTTCAGTTACACAGGACGACTCATTACTCTAAATGAGGCGAAACCAACGCCAAAAGATCCATCTTCTCCTTAACTTTCCAAAACGTGCAAGAACGCACCAATCGGACTTCTTATGAGGAAGTTACGCCCATTTTGGTGCATGGTGGTTGATGTAGTCCGAACCAGCGAATTCTTGACTTCAAATCATCTGTGCGACTCCGTCTTCAACTCCAACTCCCCTATTCCATCTCCCATGTTCCTAAGCAACAAAATATCACTAGTATTCAGTAGCATCCCATCCAAACAAATATTAACATAGTTGCTAAGGAAAGAATTAACCTCATGGTTCAAGCGACGGGCACAAGTGCGTGTGATTGGTCCTTGTAATTGAATTGTAGGTGGAGTCTCCATGTGTGTATCATGTGAAGTGATGTCCTCATCATATTTGGGGTTCACTTACAAATCTGGCGAAACGGAGGCTATCAAAGCAACGTGTAAACTAAACCCAAAAACCCTAGATGGCTGTAGAAACACCTTATATAGTAGTTTGGGATGCACCCCTAATGGGCTCAACTGGATACATGGCCCAAAGGTCCAGTAATACAAAAAACAGCAGGTTGACAGATTCTGGACTCTATCTTGTTTTGACGATTCCCGTTGATCTAGAATGAATTTTGAGATGAAACTGGCGGCATTGGAAAGGTTATTAAGGTATCTTTCTGTGGCTGGGTGGAACATCAAAAACGGAGTCCGTATGCGACCTGGGCGATGATTTTAGTGCACGCTGCTCCTGGAATCCGACTTGGACACGAATTGTAGTTGGATTGGACTCTCAATTTGGCTTGGACGTCCTTCTTGGTTCTTCTCCAACTCTTTGTTTATCTCCAAGTGATTTTCATCATCTCCATGGTTCCTAACAATAATAATAATATTAGGTAGTAATTTATTCTCAAGATAATATACTAAGATACTTAGAAACGAGTTGACCTGGAGATTTAATCGTCGTGCTCGAAGTCGAATAATTGGATCTTGTTATTCATGTATGGTTGTATCATTGGTAGGGATGTCCTCATCATCCTCCCCTTCTTGATTTGGATTCATCCTCGACTCAACGTCTATTGGTCCCCAATCAACTTCCATGATAATACAAGAGTTCCATATACATGCATCTCTTCTATTAATCCAAGAAAGTATTTCTGAAATTGAAAATGAATGCATCTCATGGTGTAGCTTCTGAAGTTTAAATATATAAAAAATAAATCTAACATGGAAAGCATTCACCTTAACTTGTTTCCTCACAATCATGATCTTATCCCATCTAGTGATGTTCTTATCATTCTCCCCCTCTTGAAATAGGAGGGGGTGCCTGATCTTCCGTCAGGTGGGGGATAAACAATGATTTGTGGAGAACTCGACGTTGACGATCCGGCTTCCGATCAACGAGATCGGCCCTTGCAATCGCTACACCACTGCTCAATTGGTTATCAACCAAGCACAGCCTGATTGACCTCACCAAGAAGGCTAATCCTTGCCTGTGAATCGAAGAACACAAGCAAGAACACAGAAAACGCAATCGAACTGAAAATTCTATTGGAATCTGCGAATTAGGGTTCACTTACAAATCCAACGAAGCGGCAGATATCAAAGAAACATGTAAACTAATCCCAAAAACCCTAGATGGCTGTATAAACACCTTATATAGTAGTTTGGAACGCACCCCTAATGGGCTCAAGTGGAAACATGGCCCAAAGGCCCAGTAACGTAGAAAACAGCATGTTGACAGATTCTGGACTCTATCTTGTTTTGACGATTCCTATTGATCTAGAATGAATTTTGAGATGAAACTGGTGGCATTGGAAAGGTTATTAAGTTATCTTTCCGTGGCTGGGTGGAACGTCAAAAACAGAGTGCGTATGCCGCCTGGGCGATGATTTTAGTGCACGCTGCTCCTAGAATCCGAGTTGGACACGAATTGTAGTTGGATTGGACTCTCAAATTGGCTTCGACGTCCTTCCTGGTTCTTCTCTAACTCTTTGTTTATCTCCAAGTTATTTTCATCATCTCCATGGTTCCTAACAATAATAATAATATTAGGTAGTAATTTATTCCCAAGATAATATACTAAGATACTTAGAAACGAGTTGACCTGGAGATTTAATCGTCGTGCTCGAACTTGAATAATTGGATCTTGGTATTCATGTATGGTTGTATCATTGGTCGGGATGTCCTCATCAAAGTTGGGGAGGATTCTAGCCTCGCGGGGCCCCTTCAAGAAATCTGGTATCGGAAGGAGGCCGAGGTTACTCCGAACCCAAGCTTGCTTTCAACGTGGCTTTGGTTACTTTCTTCAATAGCCGACTGTATGAGCATGTGAGATCTGGCGGAAGAATTCATCGCCCTCCGGATCCCTCCTCTCAGATCTGATTGGCCAGTTGCATTTTCTGCATTAACGCATTAGAAAAAAGATAACATACTTAATGGAATGCTACCTCTTTTAAGCGGCTCCTTTGGCGCTAGCTCCAGAATAGATCGCAAGAGCCACTGAACAGGTGCGCGGAGCCCCTAGAGTGGTGGAGAAGAAGTGAAGGGTAGAGCTCGTGGGAAGCTGGGAACGCTTCAACAGGGTGTGGAGTGCTCTTGGAATGGAGCCTCCTCCCCTACCAGACTTCAACTCAATGGGAGTGGCCCTCCAGAAGAGGAAAACCACCACCGAACCCTCAAAAAGAGGCGCCAAGACCCCTATAAAGAAGGGGAAGAAGACAGTGAAGCCTCCTCCTCAAGCATCTCTGGTGTCTTCGCCTTCCACTCTGGACATTCAGAGCTCCTCTTTGGAGGGCTCAGAAGAAAAAGACTCCAACGTCCAGATAGGGAAGGCCCTTGAAGACTATCTTCTGCTAGATAGCGAGGACGAGTCCCCAGCCATAGCCGAAGACCCTCCTCAGGAAGCTACAATAGCTGATGCAGCACACTCCTCCAAGCCTACTGCAGCTGGCTTAGAACTTGGGTTAGCAATTCCTAACTCACCCGTGGCTAGAGTAGTAGTGCCGGAGGTTGGGACATCGGCAGCAACTGCACCAGAGCAAACTTTGGGGGATACCTCGAAGCCTTTGCCTTGGAAATTCCTGCAACGATTACTATACAACAACTATTCACTCAATACCTTAACTTTTGTAGGTGTGTCGAGAAGCAACATGGCTCTGACCACCAGTGGAGCTTCGGCTTCACCCGGAGTTGAGGCTCTAGCTAGAGTAGTGGCTCTGACGACCAGAGCTATCTCTGGTGAAGTAATTCTGACTGAGGAGGCAACGATTGAAGGAGGATCCACTCCAGCCGAAGTACCAGCTCCAACTTTTGTGTCAGGGAGGGGCAAGAGTATGAAGAGCTTCGACCCCCTCTCTGCTTTGACGGTGACGCCCTCCTCCAACGACCCTTCGGCGAGCAACTCGGAGTTGGAGGCTACAGCAGATGACCGCCGGGCCCTATCCTAGCTTCCTCTATTGGCTTCGTTCTTGGAGCAACGAACAGGGCTCCGAACGCTTCTGGAACCCTTGGCGGAAGCCAGAGCAACGGAGCTCAATTTGGCCCTCGAAAGGGCTGCCCTTCAGGTATGTAACATACATCAAGTGTATTTAATTAATGAAATTACTTTGTACTCACTTTGCTTTTTTGCAGCAATTCGTCCTTGCTAGAGCAGCAACGACTTCCAATGAGCTCGAAGCTAATTGGCTCAAGATGAAGGTTACCACCCTCCAGTCCGCCCTCAAAGGCTCCGAGGACAAAACACTGCCACTGGAGGAGGAGCTCCTCGAGGAGCGAAGGGCCAGGACCATCACCGACAACACACTCTGGGCTGAGCAATAGAACAACATTGCACTCAAGGCTTCGGTCCAAGAGATCGAAGTCGAGCATGTGGTGCTTAAGGCAGAGGTCGAGAAGCTTCAGCAAGCAGCAGCAGATTCCAACACACAACTTGTGGAGCTTCAAGACTCGGTCCAACAAGCGCTGGCCCAGAAGAGTGCTTTGTTATCAAGAATAGACGAAGTTTCTGCTTCCACTGCTGAGGTGGAGGTGGCAGAGACAAAGCACACTGCCATCGCTGAATAGACCATGAACACCCTACGAGGTACCCTAGAGTATTTTGGCATGATGTGCCTTTTGTCTTCAGCTGCGGCGAGCGTGCCCCTCGAGTGGAAGCTGAAGATGATCCAAGCAGTGACGAAGTTGATGAAGGGCTCCGGGATTCGCTACGGAGAGATCTACGGACAGGTAGCCGGAATCGGAGTCCTTCGTCATGTCGAAGCCCTTGGGATTTCTGTTGCTCCATTAAGGGGTTCAACGCCTGTAGGCTTTGTCGATGAAGACTTGTTGTGTCCTTCTCTGGATGTAGCCTCTGCTTGGGAAGATTTCAGGGCAAACTGGAAAACAAACCACAAAACTGCGGCCAAAGCTTGGATCGATGAGGCTCGCCGGTAGAAGCAAGCTCAAACGAAGCCTCTAGCTCCGACTTCGCTGGCTCTGACCCCGCCTGCTCTGCCAGCTGAGCCGCATGTTTAGCTTTATAGGGCGCTTAAGCATGTACAAGAAATCTTGTAAAGCCCTTTATATTAATGAATGAAAAGTTTATAAACGAGGAGTCTCTGTTTGGATGTTTATTCTTAGGTTTTTCTATGCACTTCAGAACTCGACTTTGAAGTACTGGAGCCTAGAGAAGGGCTCCGCTAGTAGTGGGCTGTCCTCAAAGGCTTAAGGCCCTAGCGATGCTCACGCTTATCTGTTCCTCAGGGAGATCAAGGGGAAATAGCACCCAAAGTTCATCGTGAAGTCTTAGCTTATATTAAGGAAGAGGATAAGGAAGTAGCATCTTCATCCTCTGAATATGTAGATTGGACTGACTCGGAGTACCAAGCTGAAGACCCGATGGAGGCTAGCTCTGAAAGACTTCTGTCCTAGGCTGAACTTCAAGAGGAGCAGAAAAAATTGTGAGCTTCGAAGAAGAAAAGCACTTGGACCAAGAGGAAAGTTTTGAAGACTCTAGGCTCCGAAGACTGAGATGGTCTTAGAAATAGCTCTAGAGGTCGGAGGGGTCTCTGTTTTTATCTAGGCTTAGACCAAAATTTCTCTTGATGTAATACAATATGATTATCCAATTAATATAATTTGTTTTGGAAGCATCTCTTGACTGTTCCTTATTCCCCTGCCCCTCATTGTGGGTGGGGGACCGTACGCGTTGCAATAAGGTCCATCGGACACAATGATTGATATAACAACCTGATGCTTCGCATAACACATGGTAATCATACTTCACTCTTTCATAGAGTTCTTCGAACTGTATGTTCGTATTATGATGTTTATAAGTTTTGAAGCTAAGTTTACACTTGTAAGCTCCAATAGTAGTCGCTTAGGACTTTAAAAGTGTTTCATTGGGCCGGATCCTTGAAACCTTATTGCTTGGTCACCTATGACTCTTTTACAGATGCTTCGAACCCGTAGGCTGAAAATCTATTCTTTTAAAGTCCTTAGACTCTTCTACGGATCCTAACAAGCTGGAGCCTAGAATCCATAGGCTTGCCACCTTCGGCTCTTTTACAAATACTTCGAACCCATAGGACAGAAATCTGTTCTTTTAAAGTCCTTAGACTCTTCTATGGATCCTAACAAGCTGGAGCCTAGAATCCGTAGGCTGGCCACCTTCGGCTCTTTTACATATGCTTCGAACCCGTAGGCTAGAAATCCGTTCTTTTAATGTCCTTAGACTCTTCTACGGATCCTAACAAGCCAGAGCTTGGAATCCATAGGCTGGCCACCTTCGACTCTTTTACGGAATCCCTAAACCAATGGTTCAAAGGCCGTTTTCTAGGTTCCTTGAAAGATGCTTACCTCCACAAGCATCTCCATTCTCCTGATGCGTCCACCTGGAGTAAGGAATATTTGAAGAGTAAACATAATTCGAACCTGCATATTTATTTAATTTAGAAAGGTACTTTTACAATTGATTACAAGGAGCCCCTAAGCGTAATAACGTTTAAGGTGCTCTGCATGCCAAGCATGCTTCAACTCTTCCCCTTCTAAATTAGCTAATTTAAACGACCCAGGGCACCCTGAGTGTAGGATAATATATGGTCCTTCCTATTTATTTCCTAGCTTCCCCGGAGCTATTACACTTCGCCATACCAAATGACCTAGTTTAAGCTCGTTCACTTTTATCTTCGGGTCATACCATGCCTTCGTTTTGTCTTGGTACTTCGTCAGATTGGCGACAACTCGAAGCCTTGTTTCTTCTGACAAGTCCAGCGAAGTGTTTCTTTAATCTTCATTTCCAGGCTCCACTACGCGGAGGGATCCACCTTTGAGCTCCATAGGAGTCATGGCCTCGTCTCCGAATAGCAACCTAAATGGGGTGAAGCCTGTGGACCTGGCTTGAGTGGTTCGAATGGACCATAGAATCTTAGGGAGCTCTTCGGTCCACAGCCCCTTAGCGAACCCGACAATCCTACGATTCAAACTGGAGAGAATATTTCTATTGGCTCGCTCGACGGCTCCATTGGATTGGGTGTGGTGAATGACTACGAAGCATAACTTGATGCCCAGTGCTTCACAAAATTCTCTAAAGGGTTCAGCTTTGAACTGAGTGCCATTATCCACAGTTAACTCCCTTGGCACTCCGAACCTGCATATGATATTTTGCCAAAAGAATTTTTGCACATTTCTTGAAGTGATAGCAGTTAGGGGTTCAACTTTGACCCATTTAGAAAAATACTCGATTGCTACCACTTCAAACTTCAAGCTCCCTTTTGCCATTGGAAAAGGGCCGATGAGATCCATTCCCCATCGTTCCATTCGCCATACCGAGGCAATGACTTGAAGAGGTGTTGGTGGACGGTGGCTCTGTCTACCCATCCACTGGGATCCTTGGTAGGTTCGAACTAACTCTTCCGCATCTCTTACAATTGTTGGCCAATAGAGCCCCTGTCGAAGTGTCTTTCCTGCTAGAGCACGGGGGGCTAGATGGCTGCCACATAAGCCTTTGTGAATCACCCGAAGTGTATCTTGGCCTTCGGGTTGTGAGATGCACTAGAGTAGGAGAGAACAAACTCCGGCTTTATACAATATTCCGTTGACAAGATCATAATTCCGAGCCCTTGCTTGTAGCCTTCGGAAATCCAGACCTTCTGACGAGACTATGCTGTTCTGCAAAACATCCATTATTGAAGTCCGCCAATCGGTGACTGAGATGCAAAGGACTTCTGTAGAGGGTAATTGATGCACCGTAGGCTTGATAAGTTCTTCGTAGAAAGCGCCCTACGGGACATCCAATGCTCCAGCTGCAGCCTTCGCTAGAATGTCTCCAAGTTGATTATCTGCTCGAGGGATACTTCGAACAGAAAATCCTTTAAACATTGCTTCAGTCTTGTGGATTTCTTGTAAATACTTTGCAAGATGCGGGTTCTTGGCTTGAAAGATTTTGTCAACATGCCCTGCGACAACTTGGGAATCTGTTTTTATTATAATCCTTGCTGCTCCAAGTGCCTTTGCCTTTCAGAGGCCTAGCAAGATCCCTTCGTACTCTATGATATTGTTGGTGGTCTTAAAGTTGAGCCTCGCAGAATACATGGCCTTCTGCCCTGACGACGATATTATCACAGTTCCAGCTTCGGCCACAGGTGCCTGATAGGCTCCATCAGAAAAATTGTCCACAGAGCTACGGAGGTTTCTTCCGGAGCCCAGACTTTAGATGGAGTCCACTCAGCCACGAAGTCAGCTATGACTTGGGACTTGATAGCTGTTCTCGTCGTGAATGAAATACCAAAGGGGCTAGCTCGACAACCCATTTTCCAATCCTACCCGTAGAATCTTTGCTCCGAAGCATATCACCAAGGGGATACGAGGTAGGAATTATAAGATTATGTGCTAAGAAGTAATGCCTTAGCTTCCACGAGGCCATTACCAAAGCATAAGCAATTTTTTCGAGCTCAAAGTATCTTGTCTTTGCTCCGGACAAAGCTTTTGAGATGAAGTAGACTGGGTTCTGCACCAGTTTTCCTTTAAGTTCAACTTCCCTGACCAGTACTGCACTTACTGTGGAGCCCGTTGCTGTAAGATAAAGAAGGAGAGTTTCTTCTGGGAGGGGCACAGTAAGTGTTGAATGATTTCTAAGATAATCTTTAATGTCATCGAAGCTCTTCTGGCACTCCAGCGTCCACTTGAAACTTTCGGACCCCTTTAGAGGTTTAAAAATTGGAAGGCTTCGTTCGGCTGATCTGGCCAGGAATCTACTGAGGGCTACGAGCCGTCCTGTCATCTTTTGGACCTGCTTTAGATTTTCTAGTGGAGCCATTCTTTGAAATGCGCTTATCTGCATCGGGCTAGCTTCGATTCCTCTACTCGAAACTAAGTACCCTAGTAGTTTTCTTGCTTACACCCCGAATATACATTTTTCACAGTTGAGGCAAAGTCCACATGCTCGAAGGTTCTCAAAGGTTTCAGCTAAGTCTAGGCTATGATGGTGCTTTACAACACTCTTTATTACAATGTCATCCATATAGGCTTCGACATTTCGGCCTATCTGATGACCTAGAGCTTTAGCTATAAGATGTGAGAAGGTGGCTCCGGCATTCCGCAAGCCAAAAAGCATTCGAACATAACAAAATACTTCGGAGGGAGTTATAAAACTTGTCTTGGCTTCATCTTCGCGCTTTAGCCAGACCTGGTGATAACCGAAGTATGCGTCTAGGAAGCTTAACAACTCGAAGCTAGCCGTAGAATCTACAAGCTGGTCTATTTGGGGCATAGGGTAGGGGTTTCGCAGGCATGCTTTATTCAATGACGTGAAATCAATGCACATGCGCCACTTGCCAGAGCCCTTTTTCTGGACAAAAACGGGGTTAGCCAACCACTCTATGTGGGCTATTTCCCTGATAATTCCGGCCCTCAGCAATTTCTCCACCTCCACCTTGGCGAGGTCTGCCATCTGTGCTGATAACTTATGGAGCCCCTAGCGCACTGGCCTAGCCTTCGGGTTGACAAGTAAACTGTGCTCGATGATGCTCCGGTCAACTCCGGGGATATCTTCGTCAGTCTAGGATAAGATATCTTAGTTTTATTTAACTACTTCCTCCAGCGAAGTAGCTATTTCTGAAGGTAGCCCCTTGACGAATTGTATTGGGTACTCCTTGCCATCCTTCAGGATCATCTTCGTGATCACATCACCTTCTGGGCTTTGCTTTAGGGAAGGGCCCTTCAAGGAGCCTGAAGAAACCGAAGCCTCCTCCATGTGCTCTAACACACTATTCACCTGCCGAGGGTCTAGAGGTGGACCATGGTCGTACTCCTCTCTTCGGGCTGTAGCTTGGTCTCCTGAGATAGTGAGGACTCTACCTTGCGTGGGCATTTTGAGACACAAATAGTTATGATGTGTTATAGCTCCGAACTGGTTCAGCATTCCCCGCCAGAAAATTGCATTACAAGCATACAGGGCGTCGGCGACCTCAAAGATAACCTCCTCTACACTGGCTAGGGGCCCCTCTCCGAAGGCAACCTTGAGGCCTATTTGGCCGAGGGCATCGAGAGGAGGACCTGCGAAGCCTTGGAGTGGGCGAGCTACTGGAAGTAGGTGTCTCCAGGGAATGCACATCTGGTCGAAGGCCTGGACGAAGAGTATATCTGCGGAGCTCCCACCGTCCACCAGTATCCTTCAGACTTCAACTCCCGCTATATCGGCTGAAATACCAAGGGGGTCAGCATGATGGAATTTCACCCCCGTAGCATCAATTGTAGTAAAAGAAATAGGTACATGAGACCACTCAAGCATTTCTTCCACCGAATTCGAGGTCCCTATGTGCCCTACTTCACGGACATATTCTCTTCACTGCCTTTTTGACATGTTACTGAGGGTCCCCCCTTCGGAGATGGGCAGGACCACTCGCTTGCTGCGATCTTGGGGATCCTCCTGCTTCGGTGGTGGCATAATGTTGGCCACCGGGAGTTGCATCAGAGCTTCGGCATTGCTGGCTCGAGCCACGACTTGTACAGGCTCCGAACGCACTACTAGAGGGGTCAATACGGACATGCAATCTTTTGTGTCATGGCTTCTATTTTCTCCATGCACACAACACAAGAAGCTTTGGCGCCTGCTAGCCACTCTCTCTTGGGGCTTCGAGATACCAGCCTTGAAACTTTGTGCCTGTTGAAAGTTGACAGACATCTTCGGGGCGGAGGGTGCAATATTTAACACCTCAGAGCGGAAGTGTTTCATTCCCCACCTATGATCATTGAAGCGATTATCAAGGGGGCTTGTGGAGAGGTTGGGACTTCAGGCTCTGTCTTCACTTCTCGAAGGGCTGGTGCAGGTGTCGCGGTTCTTCAGAGGCAACCTTCCTCTGCCTTGGCATACTATTCGAAGTATGCCATCAGCTGTGCTACAGACGACACCGGCTTCTGGTGAAGTTTTATGAGGAGATCTGGGTTCAACACCCCTTCGCGCGCCACATCAATTACCGAAGAGGTAGACAGCCTTTGATCTGAGACTTGGTGTGGGAAAAACGTGTAAAATATTCCTAAAGCTTCTCCCCTGCTCGCTGCTTCACTTGGAACAGACTTCCGGTTGACATCGGGGCTACAAATGTACCCTAGAAGTTACTTACGAATTTCCTCTTCAACTGCTCCCATGACTTGATCGATCCTGGCTTTAGAGACCCGAACCATCGGAGAGCCACACCTTCCAAAATGAGGGGGAAACACTTCGCCATAGTGTTACGCACCACTCCGCTGGCTTCTATCGCCAAAGCATACGAATGAGAGAACTCTCTGGGGTCAGACCCACCAGAGTATTTGTGCAGCTTCAAGGCCTTGAACCTGGGGTTGAAGGGCACTTTTTGTAGGTCTGGATGCAATGGAGACTCGTCATCAAAGGATGCATTCTCGGCTTCTTTCGGGACTCGAAGATCATCGGGATGATTACCAGGACCATCGTCTCGGGGCGCCTCCTGATCATGAGTGAAGGCTTGAGAGCGTAGTCTATTTTCCGCTTCTTGCCTCCACCTTGCTACTTCTTCTTGAAGCTGCGCTACCTGGGTATCCGCATCCTCAGGAAGGTCTTCATCTCCTCCGGAGGGGATCTCCGGGTCTTGGGAACTGAGGCAATCAGTTCGGATCACCGAGGGAGCTGCTCGGGGATCTCTAGGTGTTTGAGGTCTGGGGACCCCATCGGGGGTTGATGGAATGACTGAGGGTCCTGCACCGTTGGTCCGAGGGGACCTTCAGGTAGGATCGGTGGCTAGGCTCTGCTTGGGAGGCATGGCTAACGAAGTTAGGGTCCGAAGACCGAAGACTTCGACTGGTTTGGGAAGGCGAGGAAAGGCCTTCGAACTGCACTAGGAAGCCCCTTACTGAAGGGTGCGCGGAATCCTAAGACTCCAAAGCTCCCTCCGCAAGTGCTATTCGAAGCGCATTCAACAGTAGAGAACTAGCTTTTAGAACTAAGTTCTCCACGGACGGCGCCAACTGTTAGGCGTAAAAGATTACACTAACAAGTTCTCTAAGATTAAGAACTCAAGCCTCCAAATAGGATAATAGCTCGAAGTAGTTCAAAGTTGTGTATTGAATATCTGAGTATTCGATGCCTATTACAGGGTGAGAAGGGGGGTATTTATAGGTACAAATTCTAAGGAAAAGACCTTTTTACCCCTCAATTACAACCGACATAGTGGAAACTATTCGGTACCCTGAATAGGGCTAAAATAGTAAAATGTATTCGAAGAAGATAGATAAGGCAGACGTCCCATCAGTCTTGCGGTTTCCCATTGTAGAGACGGAGTCTTCGGAGGGTACCTCCGAACTAGGGCTCGAATGACCCTTCGGCTCGGAAACTTCATCAACTTTGGGGCAAGCTTCTGTCCTAAAGTTGCATAAATTGTCTTTGCCTTTTAATCTTAATGGCCCTTGGGATGAAGTATTTCCCCCCAACATCATATGAATCGGTTTTGAGCTTTTTATGTGTTGTCTAAGGGCGATGCTTTCGCCTTGGCAATGCCATTGTCATTGACTTTTTTTGCGTGTAGATATTTATGCTTCGTCCGAACGATCGAAAACTATTTCCTTAAGTACTTCTTGTTCGGCCTTTTGCCATATCTCCAACATAGTCGCATTCAATCCATTTTTGCTTCATCGGGGAATTTGGGTACTCAAGAAGGTTAGCCTCAGTCTGTCACCAAGTCTGATATTTTACTCTCGTAGTTTGTTGGTTATGGTGAAACCTTGACTGAGTCCATCCTTCATTCTATCAACGCCATCTTCATAGGGTGAGCTCAGGTAGCTCTTCATTGACTAGGTCAATCCCATCATCTGACACTTTGAGAAAGTTGCCATCCCAAACCTTACCCTATAGACAGACAATGTCCTCCATTTCCCATACCAATAAATCGGCCATAACTATATTAACTATTTATCGGCAGGGATGACTTCCACTTGCTCGACGACCCACTGTATGAGGTTGTGATGCATTATCGATGGGACGTATCAATTCGCGTGTATCCATTCGCGCCCCAGCAACAGACTATTAAATCCTTTTACCTCTAAGACGAAAAAGGTAGTCGGCACGATATTGCTTCCAACTGTCAGCTCTGTGTTTAGCAGTCCCATTGTGTCTAATGAGTTGCCACCAAAGTCCCTTAACACGACATTAGTTCTGATGAGGTCCTCCGACATTTTCCTCAGCTTATGAAAGGTAGCGTAAAGCATCAAGTTAACAGCTACTCCTCCGTCTATCATCATTTTAGACATCGACTTTCTGTTGACCAGACCTTTGATATAGAGATGTTTTAGGTGCCGATTCCCAAGGTCTTCTATTTTGTAAAAAATTGCTCTCTACGGAGGAAGAAAACCATGTTTACCCCCGTGTCTTTCTTCTACTCATGATCGGCCTCATCTTTCACTCGCCATTCACTTTTGATCATATGGGGCTGATTAGCTTCCTCGTTGCACCTTTGTGCCTTTAGTTATCTCTGTTGCAAACGTTGCACCCTCCTCTTCTTGTTCCTTGTTAAAATCCCACTAGGGCACAATTGAGGCTTCTATGGTGTGGTCTTGTCATCGTCGGTCGTCTGTCCAATTTACTCGGAATTGATAGGGTCGAGCCCCTCAAGCGTTGATACCCTTGGTGGTGACAACCTTCGATGAATGGCTTCTTAACTACGCAGCCTTAGCTTGATGTTATGTGGCCGATGATTGTCTTGTGTCCTGCCTTTGGCACCACACCCCGATAGTCGTCCATTGATGGTAGATGTAGCCTCTTGTTCCAGCAAAGCATAAAGAACTCACAATTCCAACGAGGGTTGAAACATGAGTAGTTGTGGTTGTCTTTGCTGTTCTTCCTTTCCTTTGATTTTCTTTCGTACTTCTCGATGAGGTTTGAGGAAGTGATGCTACTACTGGCTCTACCATTCTTCTTCGCATGCCGATCGTCATCGTGGTGCATGTGCACCATGTTGACTGGGAATGGATGTTTGTCAATGTTCATCGGCTTCTTCTCATCGTCAAACCTGATTTGGCCTTGCTCTATTGCCGATTGGATATACTTCCTGAATACTTTGCATTCATTAGTGTGGTGCGATGGGGAATTGTGCCACTTATAGTATTTTCTTTTCTTTAGTTCATCGGCAGATGGTATCACGTGGTTAGGTGATAGGTGAATTTTCTTTTCCTTGAGCAGCAAATCAAATATCTTCTCGGTCTTGTTGATGTTGAAGTAGTACTTCTCTTCATTATTGGTCAGCTTCACCCAAGGGCATTCAACCTATTTGTTTTTTCTAGACAATTCATCCAAACCAACCTCTGCATTAGAGTCGCTACTCTTGTTGGAGTCCGAATAGTAGGCCTGAGTGTATGCCACCTTTTTTGATACCTAACTTTCCTTGCTTCTTGGAATTGGATTTGGTGTGCCGATATCCTTTGCACCAGTTGTGAGAGGCTTTTGAACTGATGTGATGAAAATCTCTCCTTAATTGGGTTCAGGAGTCCTTGAAATGCTAACTCTACCAACTGGGTATCACTAAGGTTCAAGCTATAGCATCTGCTCCGTACGTCTCAGAACCTCTAAACATAATCTTGTACCAACCCTCCATCCTCTGCCTCATGGCTGTGAAGTCGGTGAGCTCCATCTCATTAATGCTTGTGAAGAAATATTTGTGAAACTTCTTCTCTAAATCCGACCATCCTCTGATAGAATCCGCCAGCAGTGAAGAAAACCACGCGAAGGACTGATAGAGAAAGTGGGAAGAATCGAACCCTTAGCGCTTCATAGGTCAATGCCTCCCACACTAGGTGAGGAAATGACTGATATGCTTGATCGTGGAGACCGAGTCTTGTCTTGAGAATTTGGTGAAGTCAGGTAACTTGTTTCGGCCTGGCAGTGGTACTATATCAAACCATTCTTGGTACGGACGTCGTTATATGTACGTCTATTCTTTG
The DNA here is from genome assembly GCA_019279435.1 of Zizania palustris. Lineage (NCBI taxonomy): Eukaryota > Viridiplantae > Streptophyta > Magnoliopsida > Poales > Poaceae > Zizania > Zizania palustris. Next base: position 60,988,803 of record JAAALK010000081.1, read on the forward strand.
GGCTTCAACCCAAATTGGTCTCGAATAACCTCCATTATCCGATTCACCTAGTCATCTTCCTACTGTCCTAGTGTAGGGTGTCAATCATGTATTGGGACCTGCTGATATTGATCTAGCCAAGCAGCATTATGCATGTATTGTCCTTCATCACCGTATGGTGTTGCCCCATAGTATGTAGTCTGGTGATACCCAGAGGTATACCATTGGGTGCCCACCTTGGTGGGACAAGGTCCGGTAGTACGTTCCTTACGATGTCGTACGTCACCTAAGGCATCTCTTTTCTTGGTAGTCTTGGGTCAGATGCTGGAAGTGACATTGGTACACCCCTTTCAAGGCCATATAGCATGCTCTATAGTGAACCCTATGCGGGCGCTAGCGTCTCGGTTGTCTTGTTTCCTTCATGTCCCAACAAGGCACCCGACTACTCTAGCCTCATCTTCCCTTGTGATTGTGGTGCTAGCTGAGTATGCTGTCAGGGAAGTACGTTGGGCCTTGTGGTGGTTGGTGGGCTATAGTGCCATCAACATTATTCTTGATCAACCCGTGGAGGGCATTGACCAATGTTCCAGATTGGTTGATGAGCGCTTGATGAAGGGCGTTGTCGATGATCTTTTGAAAACTAATGTGAGGGCTTTCTGCTAGCTAAGTAGTTCCTATGGCCAGAGCTAGTCTTGGCAATTGGTCCCTCTAGATAGGACCCAACCGGGTCATACTGTAGGCGTACAGGCACAAATTCTGGAATTCATCAACGTGCCTTTGCACCTCTACCCTTTGATCTTCATTAAGCATGTCCAGAGTGACTCGGATGATGTTGTCATTGTTAATCTTACCCACCATGGTTGAGTCGCTGAAGTTTTCCCACCGGGCGTGCCAAAAAGCGTGTTGGTGTCTTTTTTTGGTCACATTTTGACACACATGTGGCCTAGGATATGTGCTTAACTCCCATGTAGGTCCTACAATCTTAGAAAAAGGGTTCAAGGCATGCTAATCAGTTTGACCCTACAACTAATTGGGGAATAAATAAAACATCATTAGTAGCAAAGATGATCAGGCATGCTTTATTTAAATGAACGATATACAACATGAAGAAGATAAAATAGAAAGAGATGTCATCCGTAACTGATGAAGCCTCAGACTACCACACCTAAATCATATAAATCTAAGAGATCAATCTGATGTAGCCTTAGACCTATCCAATACACCGAGATAAACCAATGATCGTATTGTTTTAGTTGATGCCTCATGAGATCAAATTGATGTAGCCATGTAGACACTAACCTAGTCAATACGATCATCGAGGGTGGCAGGACTCACCTCTTCGCCGGAGATCAGAATGATGCAGCCCAACTCTAAGTGTTGATTCCCACCGAGATTAACTTTGGGACGCCAAGGGTGGCGATGTGCCAAAGAGTTGTTTGTAGGGTTGTGTTGTTTTTGACCTAAGGGATACATATTTATATTATGGAGACTTGCCATCCAATTAATCTATCCTAACTAATTTCTTGATAATCTTTATCTTATTTTATCTCCATCGGCTCCTTCACATCCGGTCATGTTGTAACAACATGGACAGGATTCTTTGACCACTTTTGACCGAACTCTTTGACTTTTATTGACCACGCGGCATCTTTGGTGGGTCCTACGCTTTACCAAATCTTTGCATCAACAGCTGCTCGATGAAGATCTAAATCATCGTACGATGGATGGGGTGCTACTAAAGTGCATAATATAGAAGAAGACAACGTGGTTATGTGTGAAGTCTATGACAGCATATGCGGGACACACCAATTGGCTCATAAAATGAAATGGTTGCTCTAGAGGGGAGGTTACTTTTGGCTGACCATGGTGTAAGACTACATAAAATATTATAAAGGGTGCGAAGATTGTCAAAGGTTCGGAGCCATTCAGAGAGCATCCGCATTGACAATGGACCCTATAATTAAGCCTTGGCCATTCAGAGGATGTGGCATTGATTTGATCGGCCAGATTTACCCGACATCAAGCAAATGACACAAGTTCATCAAGGACCACATAGAATACCGGTTCAGGATCCCTTAGACCATCACCACATATCAAGGGTCAATCTTCGTATTTGAGGAGTTGCAATAATTTGCAGCCGATATGGTAATGAGGACATCACTGACTAAGATATAATTTGAGCTAAGGATGCTACACCATGAAATGTCTTTGTTTTCAATTACAGAAATTCTTACGTGGATCAACCGACATGTTGAGAGCACATCAAGAGCATGAAACATCATGGAAGTTGATTAGGGACCAAGTTAAGGACATTCAAATATAATATATAAGTTTGGGATATTATTTTTGTGCCAAGAGAAATTGGAGATAAAGTTCTACACGTTTTGAACTTGGCCTTGGACTATAGGGAGAACACCAAATTCAATTGTTCATAACTTTTACATGGAAGCTCCGATTTGGATGATCTTAGACTTTTTAGAAAGCTTGCTACATCCTGTTTCCAAAGGATCTAGCTACACCTCCAGATTCCATCTAAGGATATTGAAATCACCAAAACAATCCATGTGACTCAGATTCAGACTTCAGAGAGAGCACTAGATTGAAACATTCATAAGTTTTACATGGAATCTCTAATTTAGATGATCTTGGACTTTTTGGAAAGCTGAGGATGTATACATGGAAGATAATATATTTATTACTCTGAAAAATGTAATAAATGGCATAATAATCTAAGTTTCATTTTTCTAGTCAATCTGTTTAGGAAATAATTTGTACTTTCCATATGTAATAAGTTCCCAAACTTTGGGAATGTCCCAAGGGCTATAAATAGCCCTAGAGATTTCAATTGTAATTTTGGTTTTGATTAGAGTGAAGTCAGCCAATGCTACTTTTTCCATGTAAACCCATGATCGGTTAGATCACTGGTTTCACGTTTCATAACCCTAATTATCCATTTGTACATGTTTCATATCCAGCAATACTGGTTGCTCCTTTATCTTTTTCATGCTCTTTCTTATATTAATTGCAGGAACAAGGTTGATCACCGATAATATCAACAACCCTTGGAGTTGGTGTATCAATCGCTAAGGCGTAACACAAACGTCTCATACGGCTGTAGTCGAGTTGTCAACTACATCTCTAGTAAAATTTACTTATCCTACTCTCACCAAAAGATCGGGTCAACTAAACACACCACAACCATGGTGTTCATCAAGTGGTATTAGAGAAACAATTGATCGATGAGAGATTTTGAGTTATCATTTTTTCCTATAGTCCAGAAAAATCCATACAAAAAATAGTTTGCCTAAGAACCAAGCCACTTTTAGGCTTTTACTAGTTATGCTTGGTATCAACTTTTTTAGTTTTTGGTTGCATCGTCGTGTGAAGTTGTTGGTCTTAGTGTTTAGTTTTTTTAGAGTTTTGAGTTCTTGTCACGTTTTTACCACCATGTTTTTGTAAGTTTATCAAGTGTTTAGGTTATTTTTATTCCTTAGTTTTCGAGTTCAAATCAAATTAGAGTCGGTTTGTTTTGTTGGAATTCGAGTAGAATTCGGGCACACTGTGCAGGTGTAACTAAAATTATCATATCTCATGCATGCCAACCTGGATCAGAGATTGTGTATATTTTTGGCAAAGCTTACAACAAGATCTTTAATTTTCCTTTTAGAGACATCATTTCATTCAGTCGTTTGTATCATGTTTTAGATCATACAAAGTTCAGGAGTTTTGTGGTAAGAGTTTGTGTATACTAAGACCTTGTCATTTGCTGTTCTTTAAAAAAGACGGAAAAGGGAAAGGAAATACGGTGCTCAAAAATAGCCGCAAAAAAAAGAGAAAAAGAGTGAAAAAGTGAAGAATGAAAATTCGTGAAAAAGAGGAGGAAAGATAGTTCTACGTTTGTCGGTTTGGTGGTATCGTTTGTGTATAGGCTCATGTCTGTAGTACGTTCAAGCCTACGACCAACACAATACCAACATTGAACAATTACTCAATTTTCTTATGCTAATGTGGTTCTAGTTTTCATTGCTACATATTTCAGCCTACCTAGAGTGAAGGAGTTTTGCCAAAGAAAATTCTCAAAGGATCAGAAGTTCTGATTTAGAATCGGAAGTTCCGAATATTTTCTGAATTAGAAACAGGGAGCACAAATCAGAAGTTCCGATATGGTATCAGAAGTTCCTATAATTCATGGTTCATGAAACTGAGAGCTCAAATTGGAAGTTATGATTATTTCTTATTCAAAGACAAAGAGTTCAAACTGGAAGTTCTAATTTGGAATCGGTTTATCAGAAGTTCTGATAGGGGTATCAGAAGTTTTGATGTGTTATGGTTTACACATCAAAATGCTAGATCAGAAGTTCCAATAGGGGTATAGGAAGTTCTGATGCGGGCCGAGTTACAAGTCAAAAGCCTTGATTAGAAGTTCTAATAGGGATATTGAAAGTTCAGATGAGGACATAACAAATTGGATCTGTTAGAGATTTGATTGTGGTTAAAGGCCCACACCTTGGCATTATAAATAGGGAGGATGAGGATGTCGTGGATATAGGTTTTCAAAAGACCGAAGTGCTCCACCCTAGCCACCATGCCTCTCCTCTCCCTTCCTTCTTGATTTCAAGAGTTGATATTGAGATTTCTCCTCGGTTCTCACGAGCGGTGCTAGCATGCTAGTGTAGGAGCAATCCTTCCCTATACATGTGGACTTCATGGAGGTGTTGCTCGAACAAGAGACTCTCATCGCCTTCTTCATGTGGACATTGACGTTAGAAGGTAATGATCAATGATCCCTCACATGCATGGTTCTACGGTTTGGGTGTGAAAATTTATAATTTGTCATCTAGCGTAGCTTCCCCATGACTCAACAGTGGTATCAGAGCCCACTTGCGTAGTGTTTGATCTGATTGGTCACGTATCAAGATATGTGGTGAAGAGTAGATTATATCTATTTTTAGTTCGTCGAATTTTAGAAGTTCTTATACTGATCAAAAGTTTTCGTTGGATCGAAAGTTCTGATGCCATTTATGATGGGAGAATGGAAATGGGATGGCCCGATCTTTCGGTGAGTTGATAGAGATGAGGAGATAACTTCGATTGGAAGGAGACGACGTTGACGACCCGACTACAACCGTACGAGACGTTCGTGTTGCGCCTTAGCGATCGATACACCAACTCCAAGGGTTGTTGATCTTATCGGAGATCAACCTTGTTCCTGCAAGCAATCGAAGAACAAGCAAGAACAAGATAAAGGAGCAACTAGAATTGCTGGATATGAAAGACGCACAGGGATAGTTGGGGTTCTGAAACGTGAAACCGGCGATCTAACCGATCACGGGTTTACACGGACAAGTAGCATTGGCTAAACTTTTATCTAATCAAAACCCGAATTACAACTGAAGTCTCTAGGGTTATTTATAGCCCTAGGGACGTTCCCAATGTTTGGAAAACTTATTACATATGGAAAGGACTAATTATTTCCAAAACAGATTGACTACAAAATGGAAATTCCGTGCTTAATTGGTTCGGCCTAAAAAAAGAACACGCATTGATTTGGTGATTGCGATCTCCTCCGATGGAATCTGGATATGTGGCTGGATCCGTTGGAACGAGGACGTATCAAGCTTTCCAAAAAGTCCAAGATCATCCAAATCGGAGTTTCCATTTAAACGTTATGCACATTTGAATTCGGTGCTGTCCCTGCGGTCCGAATCCGAGTCATCTTCTCAATCGTGTAGAACTTTATTTCTGTTTTCTCTTGGAACAAAAGTAATGTCCCAAACTTGTATGTTATGTTTGGATGGCCTTGCCTTGGTCCCCAATCAACTTCCACAATGTTCCATGCCCTTGATTTGCTCACAACGCGTCCCTTAATCCATGTAATAATTTCTGTAATTGAAAACAACAACTTATGGTGCAGCAACCTTTTCTCAAATATATAAAATGTAAATCGAATATAGAAAGCATGCACCTTTGTTTTTATTATATTTATATCCCAGCCGGTGATGTCCTCATCATTCTCTCCTTCTTGGTGGCAAACCGTCCTCGGTTTGTTCTTGTGTTCATCATCAATGCAACTCCTAGCAAAAGAATCATTATTGTGCAGTATCTCTTGTTCTTTAAACATGTGGTGAATTGAAGAAAACCAACTCACCAAATCCTTTGCTTGAACAAATGATATTGAATCTGTACTTTTAGATATCGGAGTAGGAATTGTGGCATTGCTAAGCAGCCCACAAAGCTCTCCTTCTTGAAAACAAACATGTGTATTTAAATCAAAACAAGAGACTCTCGAGATAATATGATTAGTTAAAACACCTTGGTTGAGACTATTATTTTCAGAATTTACATGTTGTTTCAAATCTGAACATATGTAAACTCTATGCACAAAGTATACTCCTTGATCATTGTATTTTCCAATTACATGAAAACTCATTTGAGCAGGACATGGCAAATCAGGTCTAGTGAGTAAATTCGCATTTAAAGCACTAAGTTCACAAAGATCATCAAGTTCAATATAACCCCAAGTATTTAAAGAAGATAACAATTTCTGTTCTTCCTCTTCACTAGCAATGTGAACAACATGTATCAAATCACTTAAAGGTTTGGCAACAAAGTCAACCTGTTCATTAACTAGTTGTGGCATGTATATAAGTGAAGTATTAACACACAATTCTTCTTTATTACAAGGAGTGTCAAGCAAATCATCTGGTAACAAAGCAATTTCAGCAAAAGATTCTACTAACGGTGGCTCTATAATAGCATGAATGGTGGACAATTGTGTTTTATCAGGAGTACACTCACCTTGATTAATTTCAGCACATATATTACCTTGCAAAACCTTTTCCGATGATGTAAGTGCATACTTGCTCTCTTTTTCCTGTTCAAAGTTAGTAGAACTAGAAGGCAAACTGATTGGCGACTCCTCTAAATCAATAGCAATCTGAATTTCAGCTCGACATGCAAGTTCAAACAATTGAGAGAGAGAATTATATGTTTCATGAAGAAGAATTTCCTGAATTTCCTTGTTAAGCCCACGTAAAAACCTTTGTTCAATAGCTTCTTCACATTCATCTATAGCACAATGTAATAAACAAGCATGCATATCATGATAGTATGAGGCAACGCTTTTGCTATCTTGTTTTAAACATTGTAGTTTCTTTAACAGAATATCGGCATAATATGGAGGAACAAAAGCATCTCTCAAATATTTCTTTAAGTCTTTCCAAGATTGAGGTATTTTATCATGTCTACAAAGATGTTTCCAATGATATGCAGCATCTTTAACTAACACTTTAGAGGCAGCCATAACCTTTTCTCTTTCAGACATGTTATACTTTTTAAATTCATTATCTACAGCTAGCTCCCATTGAATATATGCCTGAGGATCATAATTTCCTTCAAAATAAGGTATTGTACATTTGAACCTAGCAAGAATTTCATCACATACCTCATATTTATTGTGTTGATCTCTCATGTGTCGATGAAGATGTCGATATTGAGCTTCACTATATCCTATCTCTTTGTGTATCCCTGCCATGATTAGTAGTAGACAAGAAACATACAAATAATATGTACGCTCCTATTAACTACAAGATTGTGAAGGCACAACGTCACACTCGCTCAATCCTGTATCAAGCTCTTACAAGTTCTTACCAATGCAAGCATGAAGGTGTTGTACACCGACTTAACCACAAACACCTCAGAGATTAGATGTATCGATGCCTTGGCAAACACTAGGTTGTACAAGCTGTAGTCAAATCTGTGGAGCTCTAGGTAGGCTGAAATATGTAGCAAGGAAAACTAGAACCACATTAGCATAAGCAAATTGAGTAATTGTTCAACGTCAATATTGTGCTGATCCTAGGCTTGAACGTACTAGAGACGCGAGCCTAGACACAAACGATACCACCAAACCGCAAAAGGTAGAACTAGCTTTCCTCCTCTTTTGTCACAAGTTTTCTTTCTTCACTTTTTTTTCTCTTTTCTCTTTTTTTGGTGCAGATTTTTTTTCTTCTTTTTTTTTGAGCACCTTTCTGCCTTTTTTTTTCCTTTTCTCTCTCTTTTTTTAAAGAACAGCAAATGACAAGGTGACTCTTAGTATAGAACTCCCGAACCTTGTACGTCCCAAAATAGAACGCAAACGACCGAATATGAAGATGACTCTAAAAGGGAAAACACAGATCTGGTTGTAAGCTTTCCAAATATATCAAAACTCTCCAATCCGAGTAGGCAGGTGTGAGATATGATAGTTTTAGTAACACCTGCACAACCTGCCCGAATTCTACCCGAATTCCAGAATAACAAACCGACTAAACAGACCAAAACATGGTGGTAAAAACGTGACAAGAACTCGAAACTCTAAACGAACTAAACGCTAAGACCAGCAACTTCACACGACGATGCAACCAAAAACTCAAAATACCGATACTAAGCAGAACTAGTAATAGGCTCAAAGAGGCTTGGATCTCGGGTAATTTTTTTGTGTGGCTTTTTCTGGACTGTAGGAAAAAAAAAATGAAAAAAACTCACCGAGCAACGAAAGCTCTGATACCACTTGATGGGGAATTGGAAGGGTGGCCCGATCTTTCAGTGAGACGATAGAGATGAGATAACTTCGATTGGTGGGAGACGACGTTGACGACCCGACTACAACCGTACGAGACGTTCGTGTTGCGCCTTAGCGATCGATACACCAACTCCAAGGGTTGTTGATCTTATCGGAGATCAACCTTGTTCCTGCAAGCAATCGAAGAACAAGCAAGAACAAGATAAAGGAGCAACTAGAATTGCTGGATATGAAAGACGCACAGGGATAGTTGGGGTTCTGAAACGTGAAACCGGCGATCTAACCGATCACGGGTTTACACGGACAAGTAGCATTGGCTAAACTTTTATCTAATCAAAACCCGAATTACAACTGAAGTCTCTAGGGTTATTTATAGCCCTAGGGACGTTCCCAATGTTTGGAAAACTTATTACATATGGAAAGGACTAATTATTTCCAAAACAGATTGACTACAAAATGGAAATTCCGTGCTTAATTGGTTCGGCCTAAAAAAGGAACACGCATTGATTTGGTGATTGCGATCTCCTCCGATGGAATCTGGATATGTGGCTGGATCCGTTGGAACGAGGACGTATCAAGCTTTCCAAAAAGTCCAAGATCATCCAAATCGGAGTTTCCATTTAAACGTTATGCACATTTGAATTCGGTGCTGTCCCTGCGGTCCGAATCCGAGTCATCTTCTCAATCGTGTAGAACTTTATTTCTGTTTTCTCTTGGAACAAAAGTAATGTCCCAAACTTGTATGTTATGTTTGGATGGCCTTGCCTTGGTCCCCAATCAACTTCCACAATGTTCCATGCCCTTGATTTGCTCACAACGCGTCCCTTAATCCATGTAATAATTTCTGTAATTGAAAACAACAACTTATGGTGCAGCAACCTTTTCTCAAATATATAAAATGTAAATCGAATATAGAAAGCATGCACCTTTGTTTTTATTATATTTATATCCCAGCCGGTGATGTCCTCATCAATTTATAATTTGATATAGAGAGAAATTTCCTACCGAAAGTTCCGGTGGATCCGAAGTACCACAGCCAACTTTGGTTGGTTAATCCGATCAGTTCATCGATGGTCAGCAAGTATGATGGTTCACATGTGGGTTAAAAAATGTCGCAAATTAACTTGGGTCACATGTGTGGTTTTCGCTGTATTGACTGCCTCATTTGGTGTAACTGGTTATTCTTTTCCTTGGGTTCAAATTGGTTATTGGTAGTCAAAATTGTGACAGGTGTACCTGATGTGATTCCGGTAATAGGATCCCCTTTAGTGGAGTTATTGCGTGGAAGTGCTAGTGTGGGTCAATCCACTTTGACTCGTTTCTATAGTTTACATACCTTTGTACTTCCTCTGCTTACTGCCGTATTTATGTTAATGCACTTTCTAATGATAGCTAAGCAAGGTATTTTGGGTCCTTTATAGGGAAGGCATATCGTAGAGAATTCCAATTTTCATATATCATATCGGGTACGTTATGGTATTTATTTGCTACAAACATGGGTTATTGTAAAATAAGATATGTCATTTATATACTTCTCTTCAACTCTGAAGTATTTTGATAGTTGAAGTTAATTTTACGATAGAAAATAAGACAGATTATTGGAGTGTGTGACTTGAATTATTGATTTGGCCATGCAGAGAGAGAGAGAGAGAGAGTTGGATCTACCACATTAGAATTAACGACCAAAGGTGTCTCTGCATCCAATCAACACCTTTTTTCAACCTACTCAAGTCCAAACCATTGGGGCCCCTTATAGGTTCTAACCATGGAGCATGAAGATCCCTAAAACGCATAGATTTCACTGCAAAAAATAACCTCTCCCATTGGGGAACACATAAGATATTTACCTAAACCTGTGGGTCCTTGAGATGATCCCACATTAACTCCAAGACACTGATCTCTAACTAGAAAAGTAAATGCTTGAGCTTGAGAAGCTTCTTGCCTAGTAGGTCCATAAAACTCACTCGGATAAGCCTTATTATTGAACCAAACAATACAACAAGCGATAAAACTAAAGACGGATAAAGCGCCTAAACTATAAGACAAGTAAACTTCTCTAGACCATACAAATGCACGGCAAGCCCATGCGAAGGGTTTGGTTTAGAAATGCCAAATTCCACGAAATACACAAATGAAACCCAACCATACATGTCCCCCAATTATATCTTCTAAATCATCCACACTAACAATCCACCCTTCTCCCCCAAAAGGGGATTTTATTAAATAACCAAATATAACACTAGGGCTAAGGGTAAAATTGGTAATTTTCTTACATCTCCTCCCCCATGAGCCCAGGTATCATATATCCCATTCTATTGCTACCGCGGGTCTTATGCAATAAATCAGATCATATAGATATCCCTTCAACACAACATAGGTCATCGGAAGGATCTCAGATGACTCACCAAAGCACGAAAGCCAGTTAGAAAGTTCCGATTGTTGATGTTTTATTCGGAAAGGCAAGATCTATGTATAAAGAAAGTAATCCTATTTTTATTCTTGTGTTTGTTATAAGAAAGCAAAATGGGGAATAAGAAATCATTTTTACATTTATTGAAACATGCTCGTCCATTCCTACCCCTTAATCATAATTTTTTAACTTCCCAGAGATACCTCTTCAAGAATTCCGTTTTAATTATTCCTGCATATTACTTTTTTATTCCTTTAGTTGGTGATCTTTATTTTATTGGAAATCGTGTAAAGATTATTTGGATTTGATACAACTACTTGTGCAAGCATTTTACGATGTTGTGTATTAATTTACTATAATTATCGAATACTTTATATATCTACATTGTTGTGTTTATCCGACTAATCCACAACCGCCAAAAATCCCTCTTTTGCCTACGTCTATCTCAATGAGAGAAAACAAATGCTCATCTTACCCGTTGAGTAATCATTCGATTAAGTCTTAAATGAGCCCCTCTAAAGTTTGAGGCAAATAAACACATTTTTGTTCATCGTCTCATAGCTATATATCCTTGCGGAACTCTGGTCATTGAATCAAATTAACCTTAATGAATAACTAATGATTTCTCTTCGTTTAGCCATCCTTTTTCCCATTAATAACAAACAATATTCCCATTATATAAAATAAAAATTCCATTGGCTTTTGCTACTATAACCTTCCCAACCATGATTTTTATTCCATTTCCTTTAGCTATTTCACATAGAAATATAAATTTCCAACGATACTAAAAAAATAGTGGGTTCCATCGTTTCTATGGTTCCTGTTGGGGGAAAATATTCCATCCTCAGGGTTATTGCAGTGACAAGATAAAGACTGGAGATTAAGCTAAAGACTTCCAGCGTATACCTTCGAATATACATTGAATCAAGTTCGAAGGATGATGGCGGGCTCTAGTTCAGAGCTCACCTTCGAACTTAGACTCTTCCAGGAGCTCATTTGCCAGCTAAGATGGAAGACTTATCTTCTTTCTCATTAGATTAGTCTTTTACCATTTTAGCCCTATTAAGGGTACCGAATAGTTTCCACTATGTCGGTTGTAACAGAGGGGTAAAAAGGTCTTTTCCTTAATGTTGAGGCCTATAAATACCCCCCATTTTACCCTGTAAAGAGGACCGAATACAAGTTATTCAATACACACTTTCGAACTATTCCAAGTTATTATCCTTTCGGAGGCTTAGAACAGTTCACTTCGCAAACACTCCGTTTGTTAGTTTCTAATCTTCAGAAACCTGTTAGCGTAATCTTTTACGCCAACAGTTGGCGCCGTCCGTGGGGATTTTAGTCCAAGAAACTTCGTTCTCTACCAACTTCTTACATGATGCCTCCTAAGCGGAGCGCAACTCGTAACCTTGTTCGGAGGTCCCCTCGGACCTCCGGAGAGGCACCTCCTAACGCTGTTGAGGTCGGAGGACCTTCGACGTTTCCTCCACCTCAAACTCCGGAAGGGGTTCCCATTCCTCGAGCACATGGAGTTCCTCCGCCAACTCCATCTATACTTCGACCACCCGGAGTTCCTCTTCCACCTCAGGTTCCACTTCGAACTGATCCTCTCAGTTCTCAAGACCCGAAAGATCCTTCCGGAGGAGATGAAGACAATCTTGGTGATATGGCCGCTCAAATGGCCAGTCTCCAGGCTGAAGTAGCAAGATGGCGACAAGAAGCCGCAAATAGGCTTCGTTTTCAAGCCATCCCAGTTAGTCCAGAAGTGCCTAAAGACGACGAACCTATCTATCCTAAAGCCCAGGAGAATGCCTCCTTTGATACCGAATCTCCGTTGCATCCTGAACTGCAAAAAGTTCGCTTCGATCCGAAGTTTAAGACTTCGAAGCTTTGCAAGTATGCCGGAGATGAGGATCCTGGAGAGTTTGTCCGTTCTTATGCTCTAGCAATTGAAGCTAGTGGAGGAGTTCGGGACACCATGGCAAAATGCTTTCCTTTAGCTCTTCAAGGAGTGGCATTGAGGTGGTTTTGGTCCTTGAAGCCAGGATCAATTAATTCATGGGGGCAGCTGAAGAAGAAGTTTGTAAGCAATTTTCAAGGCACCTTCGTGCCTCCAATGTCGACGGGAAGTCTTTTCCAGGTGAAGCAACTCCCTGGAGAGACATTGAGGCAATATTTCAAGCGCTTCGCTCATACGAAGTCGCAGATCCGAGGGTTGACTACATCTTCGGTAGTTGACGTAGCTCAGGAAGGTGTCATTCATCAAGGCCTCCTTGATAAACTTCACCGGAAAAGCATATCTTCTGTTTCTCAGTTGATTTCATACTTTGAAGAATATGCGAGGTCGGACGAAGGTTGGCTTCGAAGAACTGCAGCTACTCCATCCATACTGCAGGAAGTAAAAGTGGAAGTAAAAACTTCGACACAGCCGCGGGAACCAGTCTTCGAAGTTCAGCATGATAGGAGAAGGGGCAAAAGCATCCCCGTTCTGAAGTCCTGAACATTGCACCCCCGCAAAAGTTCACCCAGAGAGCTCCACAACCTTCAGGAAACAAGGTCAGCGGCTGGAGGCCGCCAGGGAAAACGGCTGGCAAAGGCCAGACCCTTTTCTGCTGTATTCATGGTGAAAACCGAAGCCACGCAATTGATACTTGCAAGGCTATACTTACTCTGAGAGAAGAGTATCTAGAAAGAACTTTGGGTCGAGGTACTACTGATCGAGTTCCAGCTGAAGTGCGCCCAGAGCCTGTCCAGGCTGTGGCGTGGATAGAAACTTTCGAAGCTGCAAGACGCCCTCCGGTGGTCAATATTATGCCACCTCCGAAGCAAGAAGAAGGGCAAGACCGAGGAAAAAGAGTAGTTCTCCCCATCTCCGGAGGAGGTACTCTTGGAAGCATGTCAAAAAGGCAGAGAAGAGAGTATGTCAGAGAAGTGGGCCACATTGGAACTTCGTTATCTGCAGCTGCTATGCCAAAATGGTCCCATGTGCCAATATCTTTTTCGGCAGAGGATGCAGATGGCATTAAATTTCCACATACAGATCCACTTGTCATTACTGCTGACATCGCAAGAACTGAGGTTCGAAGAGTGTTAATTGACGGAGGCAGTTCGACAGACATTATTTTTGTTCAAGCCTTCTATCAATTGTGCATCTCCAGAAAGCACCTTCTTCCAGCGGCTCGTCCTTTGCAAGGCTTCGCAGGACCTCCGCTCGATGCACTTGGCCAAATTGGCCTGGAAGTTACCTTCGGAGAAGGATTGTTAGCCAGAACAGAGGAAGTAATCTTCGACGTTGTAGATGCTCCATATGCCTACAACGTCATCTTCGGAAGAGGCATGTTAAACCAGTTCGGAGCTGTGGCACATCACAATTATTTGTGTATGAAGATGCCCACGCAAGCAGGAGTTCTTACTGTCTTCGAAGATCAAGCTACCGCCCGAAGAGCGGAATATGGTCACGGCCCCCCTCTTGATCCAAGACAAGTGAATAATGTGCAAGATAATCAAGAAAATTTTTCAGCTCCTTCTGAATCTTCAAAGAAATCCTTCCCAAGACCAAGTCCTGAAGGAGAGATCGCAACGAAGATTATTGTTAAAGATGGTAAAGAATATGCATTTCAATTTGGTAAAGATTTACCTCTAGAAGTTGCAACCTCCTTGGAAAAAGTGGTGAAAGAGAATTTAGATGTCTTTGCTTGGTCTGACGAAGACATCACCGGAGTCGATCGGGATATCATTGAACATAGTTTACTTGTAAACCCGAAGGCCCGGCCTGTTCGACAAGGACTCCGAAAAATGTCTGCAGAAAGAGCTGTTCTGGCGAAAGACGAAGTTGAGAAACTGTTGAAGGCTGGGATTATCAGAGAAGTGGCTCACACAGAATGGTTAGCCAACCCAGTCTTCGTCAAGAAGAAATCCTCCGGAAAGTGGCGCATGTGCATTGATTTCACATCCTTGAATAAAGCATGCCCTCGTGACCCCTACCCCATGCCCCGAATTGATCAACTAGTCGACTCCACTGCAGGTTCGGAGTTATTAAGCTTCCTTGACGCGTATTCTGGTTATCATCAAATATGGTTGAAATGTGAAGATAAGATCAAGACAAGCTTCGTAACTCCCTCGGGAGTCTTTTGTTATGTAAGAATGCCTTTTGGCTTAAGAAATGCCGGGGCTACTTTTTCGAGGTTAGTTGCTAAGGCTCTAGGTCATCAATTAGGTCGCAATGTGGAAGCCTATATGGATGATATTGTAATAAAGAGTGCTTTAAAGCACCAACATAGCCTAGACTTAGCGGAAACATTTAATAGCCTTCGGGCATGTGGGATCCGTCTTAACCCCGAGAAATGTATCTTCAGAGCTAAGGCCGGGAAATTGTTAGGGTATTTAGTTTCAAGCAAAGGGATTGAAGCTAGCCCTACTCAAATAACGGCGCTACAAAAGATGGCTCCTCCAGAAAATTTAAAGCAAGTGCAAAAGCTGACTGGACGTCTGGCAGCACTTAGCAGGTTTTTAGCAAGGTCTGCGGAGAGAAGCTTGCCTATATTTAAAGCATTGAAAGGGTCCGAAGATTTTGCATGGACACCGGAGTGTCAGAAAAGCTTCAAAGATATTAAAGAGTATCTTAGTAATCTTGCTACACTCACGGTGCCTACTACGGACGAAACCCTACTCCTTTACCTTGCAGCTACAGGCTCTGCTGTCAGTGCAGTCCTTGTCAGAGAAATGGATTTCAATGGGAAGTTGGTGCAAAATCCTGTTTATTTTGTGTCCGAAGCATTATCAGGAGCGAAGACAAGGTATTCCGAACTCGAAAAGTTCGTTTATGCTCTGATAATGGCTTCGAGGAAGCTAAGGCATTATTTTTTAGCTCATAATGTAATTGTACCAACTTCGTATCCTTTGGGAGATATGCTCCGAAGTAAGGATTCCACTGGAAGGATTGGAAAGTGGGCAGTTGAGCTAGCACCCTTCGGCATATCCTTTCTGGCAAGGACAGCAATCAAATCGCAAGTCTTAGCAGATTTTGTAGCAGAATGGACTCCACCTGCAACTTTGGTTTCGAAGAAGTCAAGTGACGGAGTTTGGACTGTTTTTTCCGATGGTGCTTTCCAAGCATCCGGAGCAGGAGTTGGAGCAGTGTTGATTTCGCCTTCAGGGCAAAGAGCAATGTACTCCGCAAGACTCAACTTTAAGTCTACCAATAATATAGCGGAGTATGAAGGGATTTTACTGGGACTCCGAAAGGCACGTGCTCTAGGGGCTACAAGAGTTGTTATAAAGACAGATTCTCAAATAGTAGAAGGGCACGTAGATAAAAGTTTTCAAGTTCAACATCCACAGCTTGCAAAGTACTTAGAAGAAATCCGTAAGATCGAAGCACATTTCAAGGGTATTTCCATTCGGAGTATACCAAGAGCAGAAAATGTGCAAGCGGACATCTTAGCAAAAGCTGCAGCCAGAGCTGTGGATATACCAGAAGAAGCTTTCTATGAGGAGCTCAGTACACCTTCGGTGCTACAAATTCCCTCTGCAGAGATTCTTTGCATTCCAAGTGCAGATTGGAAAAATTCAATCATGGAACTTTTACAAGGAGGGACAAATTTGCCTGAAGAGCCACAACTTTCAAGATTGAAACTCAGAGCCAGAAATTATCAAATAATCAACGGTATTTTATACAAGGCCAGAGTATGTTCTCCTCTACTCCGATGTATATCTCAAGCCGAAGGTCAAGAAATTCTTCGGGAAATCCATGAAGGACTTTGCGGTAGCCATTTGGCCCCTCGAGCTTTGGCAGGAAAAACACTTCGCCAGGGGCTTTATTGGCCTACAATAACAGCTGATGCAGAGAGCTTGGTCCGCACTTGTCAAGGATGTCAGTGGATGGGTCGACGGAGTCATCGCCCACCAACAGCTCTTCAAGTTATTGCTCCGGTATGGCCTATGGCCAGATGGGGTATGGATTTAATTGGTCCCTTTCCAGCAGCTAAGGGAAATTTAAAGTTCGCAGTGGTAGCTATTGAATATTTTTCTAAGTGGGTAGAAGCAAAGCCCTTAACAGCTATCACTTCGAACAATGTACAGAAATTCTTTTGGAAAAATATCATTTGTCGGTTCGGAGTGCATAGACAACTCACAGTTGATAATGGAACACAGTTCGATGTAGAACCTTTCAGGAAGTTTTGCGAAGATCTAGGCATCCAGTTATGTTTTGCTGCAGTGAGGCATCCTCAGTCTAATGGAGCTGTAGAAAGAGCCAATGGAAATATTTTGTCAGGGCTAAATCGAAGGATAGTAGGATTAGCAAAAGGACTGTGGACCGAAGAACTTCCGAAGATTTTGTGGTCCATTCGGACTACGCAAACAAGGTCCACAGGTTTTACCCTATTCAAATTGCTATTCGGAGATGAAGCCATGACTTCAACGGAGCTCAAAGGAGGATCACATCGCAGCACCGAACCAGAGATTGAAGAAGAAAGACAAGCTTCGCTAGATTTAACGGAGGAGACAAGACTTCGAGCTGTGGCTAATTTATCAAAATATCACCAGCAGACGAAGGCTTGGTTTGACCCGAAGGTTAAGTTCAATGAGCTTAAACTGGGTCATCTCGTTTTGCAAAGCATCATAGCGCCAGGAAAATTAGGAAATAAATGGGAAGGTCCGTACCTAATTGTTCGTTCAGGACGTCCTGGCTCTTTTAAACTAGCTAATTTAGAAGGTGAAGAGTTAGCGCATACTTGGCATGCAGAGCACCTAAAGCGATACTTCGCATAAGGGCTCCTTGTAAATCACTTGTAATCATCTTCTGAATTAATAAAGCATATGGTTCAGATAGTGCCTTCCCCTCATAAACTTCCAGCTTCCGAGTGGACGCACTGGAACCGCGGGGTTGACCGAGAGGGAAGTGTCATAAAGCTGAATTATATTTTCAGACTTCGAACCATTGGTTCGAAGTTTCCGACGTGGGGGCTGACATAATCCGGAGTCCAAGCCACCGGCTTGTAGGCATCCGTAAAAGAGCCCAAAACCACATCATACGGAGTCCAAGCCATCGGCTGGTAGACATCCATAAAAAGAGTCGAAGGTGACCAAAATATGCGGAGCCCAAGCCACTGGCTTGTAGGTATCCGTAAAAAGAGTCGAAGGCGACATAAATATGCGGAGCCCAAGTCATTGGCTTGTAGGTATCCATAAAAAGAGTCCAAAGAGACCACTACGAAATGCGAACCACTGGTTTGATAGAATTCGCAAAAAAGAGCCGAAGGTGGCCAAAACAAAATAGAGTTTGAGCCATGAGCTTCGAATGTCTGTTAAGATAGTCCAAAGTGACAAATTATCTAAGACACTAAAGTGTCCGGAAAGTTATCTCAAGTGATTTCTTTCAAAAACAAAGGGTACTAAGTTGCCATTCTTCAGACTACAAATAGTCGAAGACATTTTATAAGATTTTAAAAGATCTTTAAATTACAGAGCGGCTCCGAACTCCCAAAATTGTACTTCGAAGTTTTTCTTTGTGCCTAACCATCTTTGAATACAATTCGAAGTTGCTTACGCCCAAAGAGGGGCTAATAAATAGGGAGACAATTTTAATCGATATTTATTATTCAAACGAAAATGATTACAGATTACATCATGAAAAATTGGTATCTATACCAAGAAGGAATCGAAGACCTCTTCGATCTCTAGAGCTAGGGTTGGAACGACTAGTTCCAGTGCCGGGAGTTCTAACAACTTTACGTTTAACTCTTTTGCCTCCCTTCGAAGCTCTAAAGTCTTTTTGTTCTTGTTGATGCTCGGCCCAAGTTCGAAGCCGTTCGGGGCTCCTTTCCCAGCTTCCAAGTTCTTCAGACTTTTTACTTCGAGCTTCATCTTCGTCTTCAGACCATATAACATCTTCAGAAGATGAAGTTTCCAAGTTAACCTCTTTTTCTTCCTCTTTAATATAAGATAGTATATATTTGCTTACTTCGGGCGTAATTGCACCGGAGCTATCTCGAGGAACTAAAAATCGAGGGTGCTTGTAAACTTTTAAAAGATCAAAGGTAGCCCATAATGAGCGAAGTTCATCGTTAATGTATAACACTTCGACATCTTCCATATGAGGCAAAGCCTAAAAACATGATAAACAAATTTTCATTCATAAATGTACATAAGAGTAAAGCTTTACATAGTCAAAGATCCTAAGACATATCTAAACCTGCGGGTTCGGAGGAGGCTGACTGCTTGAAGCTTGAGTCCGAGCCTGCTTCTGGCGCTGTCCTTCGTCAATCCAGGCCTTGATCGCAGAACGACCTTCGGCTCTCCATGAAGTTTGGAAGGCTTGCCAAGTAGCGGCCACACCTTCGGAAGGAGTGAGAAGCTGATCGTCGTCGAAGGTAATTGGGCCCTCTCCTGCGCTCGGAGCTATCGATCGACCTAGATCCTCGTAGTAACAAAGTAGTCCAATGGCAGCCACTTGTCCGAAGAGTTCTCCGTAACGAATGCCTGCTGTCTTCATCTGCTTCGCTACTCCTTGAATCCTTTTCAGCCGGCGCAGCAAGGAAATGTTGTCATCTGAAGGAAGCGTTCCAGTAGTACCGAAGTACTCCAAAACGCCTAGCAGTTCATCCATAACCTCCGCAGCTACCTTCTCGGACTTCAGCTTATCTTCGATTAGTGCATCCTTCGTCGAAGTTAGCTCTTCCAGAACTTCGGAGAGTCTAGCAGCCTCTGTAGTCAAGGAATTCTTTTGATTCAAAAGCTGGCTAGCTTCCTCTCGGAGCCTGACAAGCTCGGTCCCCGCATTAGCGTGCTCCGCCCGCATCTTTTCAACTTCTGCTCGAAGCACTATTCTTTCTGCTTCAAGCTCCTTGTTCGCAGCCTCCAAGCCTTGTCTGGCCCTGCGCTCCGTTGACACCATGTTATCCATATGAGTCACTCGGCCTTCGGAGATAGTGAGATTCCGTTGAAGAGTTGCATTTTCCTCTCGAAGGCGAGCAATTTATCGTTCATTTGATATATTCGTAGCTCGGGCCAAGACTGTTTGCTGCGAAAAGAAAAAACCAAGGTAAGAAATTATTTGTATGTAAATTTGATGTTATTTCATAGATGCTTCGTACCTGGTAGGCTGCACGTTCCATGGCAGCGTTAAGCTTCGAGCTCTCCGCCTCACTCAGGATGGCCACCAACTCCGTCTCCCCAACTTCGCGACTAGCTCGATCCAAAGGTTCGAGTAAAGTCCGAAGCCCAGTTCTTCGCTCTAGGAAAGGAGCTAGAAGGGGGAGCATAATTAAAGCTTGTTGGTCATCTTCGTGTGACGAAGGCCCGGAGTGTTGAGCTGTAGTCTTCGGAGCCCCCGAAGACTGGCCCCCCTCGGTAGATTGGCTCTCGCCTGTTGACTCCGACGGAGTTGATCCGGAGCTCGCAGTAGGGAGGGAGTCCATCTTTCCTTTGCCTTTTCCAGGCCCCATCTGAGTGGCTCCTGGGATTGGCTCCGAAGTTGTCGAAGGTCCAGGAATTGTATTTTCCAGATGGACCTCTTCTATGGAAGTGGACTCTGTAAAAACAAAAGTATTATACATCGTATAAATACACAAAATAAATATAAAAGAATTATTCGAAGTTTACCTTCGACATTTTGACGGCGGGTGAGCATCGGACTGCTTGGCGGATCGAAGGTGAGATCTTCGTCTGAATCAAGCGTCAAGTCTTCGACTGTCGGAGCGTTCTCCTGAATAGTCATTGTTGCTTCATCCGGAATCGAAGCTGCAGGGACTTCGATTCCACTTTCATCCGCAGGAGCTTCGTCCTGAAGTAAATCCTCTTGAGCGGCCGGAGTCCTCGTTTGCTCAAGGTTGACTTGAGACTCCGGCACGCTCGCAGCATCTTCAATATGCGTATCTGGTTGAGCTGCATCTTCATCAATCAACCTCACCAGTAACCTGCCTTCGTCCTCCTGAGAATCAGAGATTGAAGCTCTTGGACTCGAAGGTGTAGGGTTTTTTGGCTTTCGAGCCACCTTTTTGACCGGAGTCTTGGCGGAGCTCGAAGTTCCTGCTTCAGCTTTCCTCTTCTTGGGCCCTTTTTCCGAAGGCACCCAATCCACCAAAGGAGGTGGAACCACTTCAAGCAGCCCCCATACTCGGTTGGATCTCTCCCAACTACCAACCAACTTGATTCTCCATTCCTTTTCAGTCGGAGTTGGGACGCCCAAAATCTTCTCTGAAGCTCGTACGATCTGCTCCGAAGTTATAGGGGCTGAAGAGGCTGAAAAACAAGTTAAGTTAGTTGCTCGTTCGAATGAATATGCATAATATATGTTGTTTTCGAAGTTACCTGCAAGGCTCGAAGTCGAAGTAATCTTGCGAAGACCGCCTTCCGAGTCCTCTTCGAAAGTGATTGGCTAGTTGGCCATCAACGGAGGGATTTGGAGCCCAAGGAACTCTTCGGCTAAGTCTCGCATGCTTAACCTTTGACTGATCTTTTGAAGCAAGCTGAGGCGAGCTTCGAGCTGGCCCGGATCCGGGTGCACAAGGGCTTACTTTCAGAAGTTGATATCTTGAAGAGGTCCAGCTAGGCGATTGCTCGCCCCAACTTCAGCGTAAAACCACTTCAGGATCCAATCGGTGTACCATCTTGCATTGATGGCCTTAGCAGGAAACCAAAGGGCGTATTCATCCCGAAGTCTGAAATTGATACTTCCGAAGGCCACCACCAGCTTTTCACCTCCGGAGCCTACGAAGGTCTTCGGCTGGCACGAAGCTCTGTGCAGTGCTGCGAAGATCTCTGCCCTCCCTTCACAACCTTCCGCTCGCAATGCCCATTCGAAGATGGCGAGACGAGCTACTGCATTCGGAGAAAGTTGGGGGAGAGTGACGTGGAACAAATCCAATACCTCAGCCAAGAAATCCACTGCCGGAAGACCTAAGCCAGCTTCGAAGAAGGCTTCGAAGACGACCACTTCTCTGGGTCTTGGTGACAGGATAACTTCCTTTCCAGGTTTGCGGATCATAACTCCCGAACTAATTTTGCCCTCTACTGCGGCCGCCAGTGATTCTCTTTTGCAGGTTGAAGGCCCCAGTTGGATGGATTGATCCATGTATTTTGTTGATGCCGGGAAGAGGCCTTGATTGCCAACATTTTGGGGATTTCCTCCTCCCGCCGCCATGGTTGTCGCTGCGGGTGTTGGAGCTGCCGTCGCCAATGAGGCAGCCGCTGCTGCAGCAGCAGCCTGCTGTCGAGCCAGGGCTGAAGGTGCTCCAGAACCTTTGGTTTTCACCATTAAAACTAATGAGTTGCTTTGGAAGAAGAATGGAGGCTAGGGCTCAAAGAATGGCTTGTTTGCAAGAAAGCGGTGGAAAGGTACTCAACAAAGGTCTAGGCCCTCTATTTATAGCCCAAACTTTACATTTTTTACCGTTTGTCCATGCCGTTTCGCATTCTTGCCCGTTACTTTTTTTCGAAATTAACGCATTGCGTAACTTCCGTTAGAAGAAAGAAGCCAACAGCTATTTCTTCTAAGTCTAAAAAGGCTTTCGGGCTTCCTGAGTTAGTTCTAAGATGGTTCGAAAGTAATTGTCTTAAAACTGATTCGAAGTTTAATATCTCCATACATTTCGGAGATAGATTAAAATCTAATAATCCCTACGCATGGTTATTTTTCTTCCGTATATTGCTCTCCTAACATTACAAGTTTAATGGAGAAGCGTATTCGAGGGGCTACTGTTGGGGGAAAATATTCCATCCTCAGGGTTATTGCAGTGACAAGATAAAGACCGGAGATTAAGCTAAAGACTTCCAGCGTATACCTTCGAAGATACATTGAATCAAGTTCGAAGGATGATGGCGGGCTCTAGTTCGGAGCTCACCTTCGAACTTAGACTCTTCCAGGAGCTCATTTGCCAGCTAAGATGGAAGACTAATCTTCTTTCTCATTAGATTAGTCTTTTACCATTTTAGCCCTATTAAGGGTACCGAATAGTTTCCACTATGTCGGTTGTAACAGAGGGGTAAAAAGGCCTTTTCCTTAATGTTGAGGCCTATAAATACCCCCCATTTTACCCTGTAAAGAGGACCGAATACAAGTTATTCAATACACACTTTCGAACTATTCTAAGTTATTATCCTTTCGGAGGCTTAGAACAGTTCACTTCGCAAACACTTCGTTTGTTAGTTTCTAATCTTCAGAAACCTGTTAGCGTAATCTTTTACGCCAACAGTTCCCTTTTAAACGGTGAGGCTCTCTCTATACATCGTAGCCCTTTCTTTCATTTCATCAAAGGGTATTATGAACTTGTATAGTTCACATTCTTTGGCTGTACCTATCCACTATGCAGTAAATAGCTCTTTTCACAATAGTCCGTTTTTAAGATAAAGAAGCATAAGCTTTTTCTTTTTGTTACTATTTCCTCCACTTAATGAATAGCCATTTGCTACCAATGGGGGAATTGCTTCTTATTTCCAATCTTGATGATTGGATTTGGACCAAAGGAAACCATAAATTCTATATACGTAGAAATCTAGTATAGAGAAGCTTGTTGAAGAGATGAAATAGAACCAAGGTCTATCATTTTGATCAGAGGTTGAATCGATCATCAGAAGAAGAATTAGGCCAAAAATTAGGATACATTTGGGAAAATGAAACTTCCCTAGAAGAGAATCAAATGAAATGCTTTCATAAAAATTATCATAGAATCAAGAATGAAGTTTTCATTCTGTACATGCCAGATCATGAATTAGTAACTCCATCCAATCTCTGAAAAGTGATGATTGTTTCGATTTTTGAAATGTGATATTTACGGAATCCCCATGAATAGAATCAAACCTTATTCCATGCTATTTCCATAAGATTCCTCTTTCTTATTCTTAAGCAAGCCACCGAGAGGGCTTAGCAAAACATCATATTTTGAGACTGTTGAGATGATATTTTCAAATCCAGATATCGGTCACCTGTAGATTATTCACCTAACTTTGTTTTGCAGTGAATGTTGTGACTAGTATTGCCTTGTTGAATGTGATGTATGAGATGCGTGCATTGAATGTAAATTAAATATGGCCTACATGTCATGATTATTTACAGCCCAATGCTGGTGTACATTCATACGACCTACGTGTCCATTATTGATGCTTCAACTCTTGTAAATAGTATATGTGCTATTTCGATAGGCTAGTACAAGTTCATAGAGGCCAGAAGCACACACTCAATGATGGGAGCCATGAAGATGGAGATCACCTTGTGAAGGGACATACTATGTCACAATCAATGTGTTGTCTGCGGTGCTTACTTATATTTCTATCATACTATTCTTGCATGTTTTGTGCGCGCTAGGGAACATCACCTTGCTAGAATAGTTTTTCCTCAAAAAATTAAGTACTAATGATCTTTCCAATACCTGCACCCACCAAGGATCTCGATCATCGATAGTGGGTTTGCCAAAGTAGGGTGCTATATTTTATCTTGACTAGTTAGGGTGGAAGTCAGACTTCTGCATGCATAGTATTGATTTGCTTAACTAGGCTATCAAAATAGTTTGGGGCCTTGGGGCATGGAGTTGGACGTCGTGCACTGGATTCCACTCCAACCGACGAGAGTCACATATGATGTGATAAGCAAAGTCTTGCTTACTATTGACACGGAAACGTGCCCCCGCACTTGGATCAGTCTTGCTTACTTTTGACACGGATACTTAGGGACGGGCCTAAGCGTGACGTAGCACCGACGCCGCGTTCCGACTACCCTTAATAGTGATAAGGGGGGTGGAGTCACCAGGTAACCAGATTACAAGAAATAATCCAATTAGCCGAAAGAAATAGGTTAAACAGATTAAAATCAGCAAACCAGTCGGAGTCCTCCTGGTTCGAAGTCTGTAGCGAAAGGTGCGCCGAAGGGTACCTTCGGCGTCTAGCGCGAAGTGTTCCGTCGAAGGGTGCTTCGACGTTTGGACTGATCCGACCGGAGGTAAACTCCAAACGGATCTGGACACGGTGATCACCTCCGAACAGCGGGGTTCGGCGTGTGATCTCCGATGCATCGAAGTACAGAAAAAACACGCGTAGACTACGCACGGGTGCAACTTCGTCTTGGTGCGGAATGTAGTCGTGCCGAAGTCTGTCACGACGAAGTATAGTAGTAAGCCTGTTCCGAAGCCTGCGGTCCTATCGAAGGGCGTCCTGGGGACCTCCGGAACCGATCTCTTGGCTCCGAACACCTCCGGCGAAGGGGCTCCGAACGTGCGAACCTGCAACAGGGATGAAGCGAAGTACCAATTCGGCCTTAGGACCGAATTTGCGAGGTGCTGCACAGGTGGCGAAGGTAGCAATCTATTACGCAGATTAGCGGATACTTCACAGGCAAAGTAACAAGGCGATAGCAATCTATTACGTAGATTAACGGGGACTTCACGGGCGAAGTACCAAGGCTTACCACTGTTCCGTAGTGGCGGACGGAGGGCTTCCAGGCAAACCCACGAAGAGGTACAGAAAAGTAAAGGTAAAGTAAAGGTACGATCAAAGCATGGCTTTGGTTTGTTTGTGTTGGGGGGGTCTTCTACGCCGGCCAGGCCTCTATATTTATAGAGGGTTAACTCTAATCTAATCTGCTATTAATCCGGCCAGATAGGGATAAAGCTTGAGCTAGCAACGCGTCAATCTCTATCTCTACCGAGGTGGGCTTCGGTCAGGCCCACCGAGGCCTTCTCCTCGGGCCGAAGCTTCGGTAGCATGGCCCTCCGAAGGTTCCTGAAGCTTCTGCAGCGTGGGCCTTCGAAGGTTTCCGAAGCTTCGGCAGCGTGGGCCTTCGAAGGTTCCCGAAGCTTTGATAGTGTGGGCCTCCGAAGGTTCCCTAAGCTTCGGTAGCGTGGGCCTCCGAAGGTACTGAAGCTTCGGCAGCGTGGGCCTCCGAAGGCTTCCTGGTCGAAGCCCATGGGCTGGCTAGAGACCTTCGGAGCCCGTAGCTCGACGGGCTTCGGCCCCGTAGGGCTTCGGTCAGACCCTGGACATGTGTATTTTCGGCCCAAATCACCAAAAATTGATATTTTGATAATCTAGCCATTAATGCCATTTTTTGCTATCAACACATGCCCCCTTGCCTTTTAGTGAACTAGTGAACTAAAAGCACAACGAGCTTGAGACGATATTGTTCATATAGGCTTTTTGACATTTTATGACGTTTGCCACACACTCGGGAAGTATCTTTTTAAGTACCTACCATTCAAAGCCCTTTGAAATCGCTCTCCCTGCAGGGATTCCAACACATATGTGTTGCCGGGAGCGATTTCGGCTACCTTAAGAGGACCTTCCTAACTAAGCGACCATTTTCCAAATTTGGGACTTTTCGTGCCTAAAGGCAAAATCGTCTTCCATACCAAGTCTCCTATTTGAAACGATTTTGGTTGAACCTTCTTATTGTTGGCTCTAGCTACACTCTTCTTGTCTACCTCTATGGCTTCTAAAGCTCTTAGTCTCTTATCGGTCACTTCCTCCAGATTGTCCTTTAGGAGAGATTCATAATCATTGACCGATAAGCCGTCTTGCTTAAATACTTAAGGAGTCAAGATCTACCTCTACAGGCAGAATGACCTCTTGTCCATATACTAACTCATATGGACTGACCTTGGTGGCACCGTGCTTCGCAATCCTACAAGCCCATAACGCCTCGGAAAGCACCTCATGCAACCTTTTAGGAACCTCTTCAATTTTCTTCTTAATAAGCTTAATCACGGTTTTTTACTAGACTCGGCCTGACCATTGTCCTAAGTATAGTAAGGTGAAGAGTTTATTAACTTAATGCCATAGTATTCGACGAAGTCCCTTACTTCTTTTTAAACAAATGAACTACCTTGGTCCGTAGTAAGAGTTTGAGGGATGCCAAATATATGTATGATGTGTTTTAAAATAAAATCACGTACCTCGTTATGGGTCATGTTCTTGAGAGGTACAGCCTCGGTGCATTTGGTGAAGTAATCTGTTGCCATCAACACGAACTGATGCCCTTTTGAAGAAGGAGGGTATATTTGCCCGATGAAGTCTAAACCCAAACCTCGAAACGGCCATGTCTTGACAATAGGATTAAGTAATGAGGCTGGAGCTAACTGGATACTGCCAAACTTCTGACACGCCTCACACCCTCTGTAGTACTTGAAGCAATCTTCAGTCATAGTCGGCCAATAAAAACCCGCTCTTTTGAGCATCCAACTCATCTTTTGGGCCGACTGATGAGTGCCGCAAAGCCCCTCGTGGACTTCTCCTGTAGCTACCTGGGACTACTCATGGCCTAAACAGTTCAATAGCACTTCGTCAATGGTTCGGCGATACAACGTGTCGTCTACCAACACTAATTTGAACGCTTGTCACCGAACCTTCCGATCAACCCTTTGGCTAGGGTCTTTCAAATACTGGACGATTGGGATTCTCCAATCACCCTCACAGATTTCATAGGACTTCGCTGGTTCACCTTATAGAAGAACCTCTAAAATACTAACTTCGGGGTGCCCCCCGAGCCATTTCAGCTCCTGCCGAAGCCCGGCCGAAGTGGCCGCTCCGAGTGTGCTGGGCCGAAGCCCTTCGGAGGGTTCGGACTCTGGAGAGCCTTCCCCGTTCGAGAGACTTCAGTCTATAGGCTTCGTCCTGTCGGACCCTCCGGTGGGCGGAGCACTCCAATCCAGGGGCTCCAGCATGTGGTGGCCTTCGCTGACCTGAGGGCCTCGGCCTGAAGGGTACGCCTGCCCAGCGTCACTGGCTTCGGTACTGAGACCAAACATCGGCTTTTTCAACACAGAAAATTTCCCTCTCTTGACTTGGTAGCCAGATGCTTGCTGAGCCAAATCATTAGCGACTGAATTGGCTTCTCTTGATACATGAGATATTTTGAAATCATCAAAAGTAGCAACTATGTCTAGGCACTTGTCCAAGTAGCTATTCAGCAAGCCATTAAAACATTGAGCATTCCTAGCTACCTGTTGCACTACTAATAATGAATCACCGTATGCATGAACATGCTTAGCGCCTATAGATGCTAATAGTTCAAGGCCTAGCAACAAAGCTTCGTATTCGGCTTGGTTATTAGTGGAAGAGAACTCTAGTCGGGTCGAGGTCTCAAAGCACATACCATTAGGTGATATGAGAACCACTCCAATACCCTGGCCATTCTTGCAAGCCGAACCGTCAAAATAGAATTTCCATGGCACTACCTCAACTAGAGCAATAGTATCACTCCAGCTAGCATCTATGTGATGATCAACTATGAAGTTATCCATGACTTGGCCCTTCATCGCCCTTAAGGGCTCGTAGGCAAAATCGTACTCAATCAACGTGTAAGCCCACTTTCCGATTCTTCCACTTAGAATCGTCTTTTGTAACATGTGCTTTATAACATCGGTTTGGTAAACGACAACACATGTAGTGGGGAGAAGATAATGACGCAGCTTGGTGCATGCGTAATAAAGCGATAAACATAATCACTCCACGAATGTGTACCTGGTTTCGGTGTCCAGCAGGCGGCGGCTCAGAAATGTGACGATGTACTCCTTCCCCTCCATCTCTTGGGTCAGCACGACTCCAATTACGCTTTCTTCAGCGGCGGTGTATAGCTGAAACGGAATCCCGGCCTTGGGTGCTCTCACCACGGGCGGTGATGGCAAGCATTCTTTGATCTTCTCAAAAGCACTTTGCTGACTTGCCCCCCAAGTGAACTCGGCTTCATTTTTTAGCCGGAGTATGGGGACAAAGGCATCAATCTTGCCGGACAAGTTGGTTATAAAGCGACGCAAATAGTTCAACTTGCCTAACAACTTTTGCACATCTTTTTTGCATGCCGGCGCTGCAACGTTTCTAATCTTCTCAAGTCTCTTAGGATCAATCTCTATACCTCTCTCATGAATCATGAAACCTAAGAACTTACCTGCTGACACGCCAAAAGCACACTTGAGTGGGTTCATCTTCAACCCATACTGCCGCATCCTATTGAAAGCAACCTTCAAATTGGCTAAATGGTTTCCCATGGCATTCGATTTGACCACGACATCATCGATGTAAACTTCTAACATGACTCCTAACAAGTCGTGAAAGATCAAGTTCATAGCGTGCTGATACGTGGCACCGGCATTTTTCAACCCAAAAGTCATGACGACCCATTCAAATAAACCGACAAAACTGGGGCATCGAAAGGCAGTCTTATAGACGTCCTCTTCGGCCATGAAGATTTGATTGTAACCGGCATTGCCATCAAGAAAACTTAGTACCTTGTGTCCTGAAGCATCGTTTATCAACATGTCGGCTATTGGCATTAGATACTCGTCTTTTGGAGTGGCTCTGTTCAGATCCCTGAAATCAATGCATACACGTATCTTGCCGCTCCCTTTCTTCTCTATAGGCACAATGTTAGCAACCCATTCCGCGTAGCTGCATGGCCTAATAAATTCAGCCTTAAGTAGCCGCTCTACTTCCTCTTTAACTCGGTCATAGAAGGCCGAATTAAAGCGACGGGGAGGCTGTTTATAAGGCCTAAATCTGGGCTTGATGGGCAGCCGATGCTCCATGAGCTCGCGGCTTAGCCCTGGCATTTCGCCATACTCCCATGCGAAACAATCGACATACGATCGAAGTAGCTTTATTACTTCAGCCTTTACATTAGGCTGTAAGTGTTGATTTACAAAAGTCGGCCTTGGGATGATACCATCACCTATATCAACCTCCTCCAAGGGGTCGGCCGATGCAAAACCCTGCCCTAACTTTTCTACTTCGCTAAAATCCTCGATGGCCTCGGCAATACCGTCTTTACTAGACCGATACTGCTCCACGCGGGACTTTAGCCAATCTAGGTTATCCTTGCTAGACATGACTACTAATACAAAAATAGCCGTGCTACTCCAGCCGGCTTTACAGACACTAGTACAAACCATCCTCTGGATACACTAACAAAGTCGTAATCCGAAAGATCCCTACCCGATAGACACTCTACTTTGTTATGGACGGCGTCAACCGACACATCGACCAAAGCTACTTGGGCCGAAGTGTCCACGGGGATGTCCTCCACCTCATCGCCATCCCACTGTACCAAGCACTGGTGTAGGGTAGAGGGGATGCAACAGTTCGCATGGATCCAGTCGTGTCCGAGTAACACACTATAGTTACCTTGTACGTCGATGATGACGAACGCTGTTGGCAACGTCTTGTTGCCCACCGTCAACTCCATAGAGAGTACTCACTTGGCTTCGGAGCTCTCACCGTTGAAACCGTTGAGCATCCAGTTGGTCTTCTTCAGGTCGTCTTCGTCCCTGCCAAGTTTCTTCAACAATGAATATGGCATTAGATTAACCGTGGCGCCGCCGTCGACGAGCATCCGGGAAATTGGCTTCCCATCGATGTGACCCTTGACATAGAGGGGCTTCAGATGGCGTGCCGAATCCTCGGGCTTCTCGAAGATGGCATTGTGCGGACCGAGGTTCAACTGAGCGATCTCGGCCTCGTACCGTGGTGGTGCAAACTCGGCGGGTAACGTGATGATGTTGATGTCCATCGCCTGATGTGTGGGCCCCTCTGAGACGGGCGAGTAATCATCGTCAAGCATGTCATCCTCGTCATCGCTTGGACTAGGAGCCGGGTTGGCCATCTCAACCGGCTTCTCTCTCCATACCTGTTTTGTGGCTGGCCGAGGGCGGATCTCTTCGAAGATAGCGTCACGCTCGGCCTCAGCTACCTTCTCGCGCATCTCCTATGCCCGCAACCTTTGTAGGCGTCTTTTCTGTGATTTGGATATGCCCGAAGGAGCCAAAGATGGCTTCGGCTTGGTGCCTAGAGCTACTGTTTGACCCCTGTTAATTCTGACCGAAGTGTGCCCTTCGGCCTCGGGCACCCTATGTTCAAAGGGGGCTTCGCTGTAAACCCCGTCGAACGGACCGGCCTCGTTCGGCCGATCGGACCCAACTTCGGCGCAGAGCCCGGCCGAAGCATGCGACTTACCTCCATTAGCCTTCGGCGGCGAAGTCTTCGGGATTGGGACTTCTTGAGACCCAACTCTGATAGTTATTGCTTTGGTCTCCCTGACTTCGGCCTCTGTGTGCTCGCACCCTTCGGCTTCGCTCTGCAAGGCCCGATTCAGAGGTATCACAGATAGTCTGTGGACGATGCCCCCTTCCGCTGCATTTGTTTGCCCCGCCATCCATAATACTCCGAAGGAAAACAAGGCATAGGGTTAGTCTGCGGAGGGTACCCTGACCTAGATACGTGCGGAGCCCACGGGGTTCCTGCCCAGTCATACGGCGGAGGCATCGGAGGTTCTAGCAGCCTCGCCCACTGCGAGCCGAACCCGTTGCCTGGAGGGTGGTTCGGCCAAGTTGAAGGCACTTCGGACCATACTAGCGAAGGGTCCTGTCAGGTTGGAGGTATGTTCGGCCAGTACAAGCCGAAGCCTTCCATCGAAGGAGTCCACCATGGTGCGGGGTTCGGCCATCGGGGGCCGAAGCTGTCGCATGGGGGACCTGACCACTGGGGCGCGAAGTTGTCGCACGGGGGGTTCGACCATTGTGGCTCGGAACCACTGTGCGAAGCACCAGGATACCCCGGCCCGAAGCCCTCGTGCGGAGGGTTTGCAACCTTCGGTTTGAAGGTACCCTTCGAAGGTTTTGGACCCTTCACATGTTTTGGCTAAGCGCGCAGGCCTGCTTCTCTGGCCCTCTTCTGATGTTTGTTCAACAACATGTTATATGTCACCTTCGGTCTCTTGCGAGCCTTAGCCGAAGGGGTATTGACGTTCTGTTTCCACATTCCTACCTCGGGGTTCTTCGGCAGGAGTGTGCGAGTACGTGGTTCCCCAACAATCACTTCTTTTCCTTTAGCAGACTCGGCCTGTTATGGCCGAATCAACACCTTCTTCTTGCCGAGGTCGATGGCGTTGACTGGAAAAGGATCTTTATCCAGCTTCATTTTTGGATCATGGTCTATCTTCAATCGTCCTTCTTCTATGGCCGATTGTACCTGCCGTCGAAAAACATTACAATCATTAGTATTATGAGAATGCGAATCATGCCACTTACAGTATGGATGCTTTTTCAACTCGTCGGTAGGTGGGATAACCTGACCCTTAGGTAACCTGAGAAGCTGACTTTTTAAGAGGAAATCAAATATTTTATCACATTTAGTCACATCGAACGAGTATTTGATCTCATTAAGTCTATTCTTTGTGGGGGATGGTCGAAGTTCGGAGCAAGTGACAGGTTTGTTTTTAGCGTTTTAACCCATTCGGCCGCGTACATGTCGGCTGAATCCTCCTCCTCTGACACCTCATCAGTGCGCTCCATGATGTGGATCTCGGCCCTAGGTTTGCTGAACGTCTTAACAAATTTCTTATCATTGGCTCGGCCTTCTTGGACCAGAGCCTGCTGTAGGACTTGGCTAACTTCTAAAAAGTTCTTGTTATCTAATTTTTCTTTAAGTTCGGAACGCAACCCGTTAAAAGCCAATTCAGCCAAATCCCTTTGTGAAATATTAAGACTAAAACATCGGTTTCTGGTATCTCTGAAACACTTGATATACTCAGAGGCGCTCTCACTAGATTTTTGCTTAACCGATGTCAAATGTGAAAGCCTAAGTTCTGTTTCACCCGTGTAGAAATAATCATGGAATTTCCGTTCTAAATCGTCCCACGTGTGGATGGAGTTCAGCGGGAGCGCCGAAAACCAAGTGAAAGCCATGCCGGATAGCGAGAGAGAAAATAGTCTAACCTTTAGGGCGTCTATCTCGGTAACCTCTCCACACTGCGCCAAAAATTAACTAACATGCTCTAGTGTGGTCCGGTTGCCCTCGCCATTGAATTTAGTAAACTCGGGGATCCTATAGCCGTGAGGGTAGGGCACTGTATCAAGATGATCGGGGTATGGTTTGCGATAAACCCTAACCTGTCCCATGGGCACGAAGTCGGCACACTCCCTAAACAGTGCGCGGATCATCCATGTGCTTCTTACCTACGCACTATTTGTATAACGTGCTCATGTCTAGGCGCATGCGCGTGTGGTGCGGGTAGCGCGGTTATTGGCGCGGGCGTTGTGTGATATGCAGTGTTAGTTTGACCATAGGCATAATGATTGGTCTCGGTCATAAGTGGTGAAGCCAGAGACATGTTCATCGGAGGTACACTAGCTATAGGAACCGGGGTTGCGGCCTCAGTGAAGTCGAACCTTCTAAGAGTTGCCTCTACTTGGGAGCTGACTGCTGAATCTAAACGGTTGGCTAGCGAAGCGCTAACGGCCTGATCTATAGATGCGGCTATTTTTTGCTCAATTTCTAAAGAAGATAAACTAGGCGATACCGGTGTTACCTGGACCTGAACAGGATCGGGGTGACGATGTTGCGCTTAACGAAGCCTGCGCGTGTCTTGATGTAGCCTCCAAGCATCATGTCTTGGAGCGCCTTTAGCCTTGCCTCGATCCCTGCTCGGTCTTCTACGGGGATATCTTCGAGAGTAGGGGACATTATGTTGTGGCTATCGATATCCGCGCCTCCTGTTGTGTCCATCGGCGGTGTAGACGTAGTAGTCAAATTAGATGTACCGGTGGCCGATGTACACATACTCATCGTGTTGGCGTAGCTCTTCCCCAGCAGAGTCACCAAAAAGTGTGTTGACACGGAAACGTGCCCTTGCACTTGGGTCAGTCCGGCGATCCAAAAGTGCACGGATACTTAGGGATGGGCCTAAGCGTGACGTAGCAACGACGCCGCGTTCCGACTACCCTTAATAGTGATAAGGAGGGTGGAGTTGCCAGGCAACTAGATTACAAGAAATAATCCAATTAGCCGAAAGAAATAGGTTAAATAGATTAAAATCAGCAAACCAGTCGGAGTCCTACTGGTTCGAAGTCTGTAGTGAAGGGTGCACCGAAGGGTACCTTCGGCATCTGGCGCGAAGTGTTCCATCGAAGGGTGCTTCGGCGTTCGGACTGATCTGGCCAGAGGTAAACTCCGAACGGATCTGGACACGGTGATCACCTCCGAACAACGGGGTTCGGCGTGTGATCTCCGATGCAGCGAAGTACAAAAAAAAGACGCGAAGGCTACGCGTGGGTGCAACTTCGTCTTGGTGCGGAATGTAGTCGTGCCGAAGTCTGTCACGACGAAGTATGGTGCGAAGCCTGTTCCGAAGCCTGCGGTCCTGTCGAAGGGCGTCCTGGGGACCTCCGGAACCGATCTCTCGGCTCCGAACACCTCCGGCGAAGGGGCTCCGAATGTGCGAACCTGCAACAGGGATGAAGCGAAGTACCAATTTGGCCTTAGGACCGAATTTGCGAGGTGCTGCACAGGTGGCGAAGGTAGCAATCTATTACGCAAATTAGCGGATACTTCACAGGCGAAGTAGTAAGGCGATAGCAATCTGTTACGTAGATTAACGGGGACTTCATGGGTGAAGTACCAAGGCTTACCACTGTTCCGTAGTGGCGGACGGAGGGCTTCCAGGCAAACCCACGAAAAGGTACAGAAAAGTAAAGGTAAAGTAAAGGTACGATCAAAGCATGGCTTTGGTTTGTTTGTGCTCGGGGGGTTTTCTACGCCGGCCAGGCCTCTATATTTATAGAGGGTTAACTCTAATCTAATCTGCTATTAATCTGGCCGGATAGGGATAAAGCTTGAGCTGGCAACGCATCAATCTCTATCTCTACCGAGGTGGGCTTCGGTCAGGCCCGGCGAGGCCTGCTCCTCGGGCCGAAGCTTCGGTAGCGTGGGCCTCCGAAGGTTCCCGAAGCTTCGGCAGCGTGGGCCTCCGAAGGTTCCCGAAGCTTCGACAGCGTGGGTCTCCGAATGTTCCCGAAGCTTCGGCAGCGTGGGCCTCTGAAGGTACCGAAGCTTCGGCAGCGTGGGCCTCCGAAGGCTTCCTGGTCGAAGCCCATGGGCTGGCTGGAGACCTTCGGAGCCCGTAGCTCGACGGGCTTCGGCCCCTTAGGGCTTCGGTCAGACCCTGGACATGTGTATTTTCGGCCCAAATCACCTAAAATTGATATTTTGATAATCTAGCCTTTAATGCCATTTTTTTCTATCAACACTTACTTATGTTAGTTTCTAGTAGTGATGCCAAAGCTCACTATGAGTTAATTGAATATGGATCTTGTCACACTATTATTCATTAGAGAGAAAGTGTTAAACCATCTTTTATGGATAGAAGATAAACATATCATAGTGTTGAACCTTACATTTAATTTTGTAGATCATGGCACTGACTACTACTGTTAAGAGAACTTTAGTTTTTAATTTGTGATATTTTCTTGAATGAGATAAATTGTCTAGAACAAATTTTATGGATTGGCATAGAAAATTGAGAATTGTTCTCAAGCAGTAGAAAAAGGATTATGTTCTATAGGAACCCCACCATGATGAACCAGGGGAAGATGCCTTTGTAGTTGATAAGCGTGCTTATGAGATGCATACTAGTGATTAAGTGGATGTTAGTTATCTGATGCTCGCCTACACGTCCTCTGAGTTTTAGAAACAATATGAGGACAGAGATGCTTACGATATTGAGATACCAAGTGTGGTTTGCATTGTGGTTTTATCTTTGTGATGAGTGATTGACAAGTTTCCATGTTTCATGGTTTGGACGCGTGTTTGTTGTTTAGGTTCACTAATGGGATCAGTGTGCATCTTGCATGGAGATTCGTGTTTTGCTTGTCTTATGTACAGGGTTGAGATGCGAGTCAACTGTAAACGGTGGGTGAACTAGTCAAGCGGGGAGCTTGGTGCCAGACGATCAACGGTGACGGGTGAAGTTGAGGAAGATCTCAAGCATACACATGGAGATAGAGCAAGACATGGACGGATGGATGATCGGGACAGTGGGTTGACCAAGTCAGCAAAAGGGAGGTCAGTACAAGTGACAAGGCAGCTCGAGGGATCGAGAGTGGGAGAGACTTGCTGGCGGTAGAGTTCGTGGTTTGGTGACACGTGTTGTCGATCTGGAGCGCTTTGTCGGTTTCGGCTCAAAACTGTCAGATCGAAATTCGAGCCATAGTCGTGCAAAAGCTTCGAATTGGGACAAACTACCTTTAGATATGATTTTACACTTTTATCCATGTGGGCCTTTGAGCCTTTAAAAAATCTTATGGGTATTTGTGTCTTTTCCTATTTTTTTAATTTCATATAAAAGGCCCCCTTGTGCTAGGGTTTCTACCAACTCACTCAATGGAAAAACATTAGTTCACTTTATTTGGCCATCTTCTTTCCCCTGAAATTTTTCCTAAGCACTGTACAAAACTGCCACCACTATTTTCCACGAGTGAGAGCAAGTCATCGTTGATCAGGAGAATTGATTTTGGTTTTTATTTTCTTTGAAAAACCGAGATTGGTTTTCTTGAGTTACTATTTCTGGTTTTCTTGAGAACTCACTATTTCCGGTTTTTACGAGGAACATTGTGGTGCGTGTTTGTCTTTGGTATTTCCTTATGGCAGTGTTTCCTGTGGGGCTATGGGCTGGTGCTAGTGTCGGCTTCGGCTAGGGCGGAGTGGCGCTGAGCTGTGCGAGCAGAGCGGTGGGAGCTGCGTTCGGTGCGGTGTCAGGCGAAGAGCTGGGATGACGTTTGGACAACACCTAGGAGGTATTCGACACTTGGTGCATGAACAGGACTCATGACATTTGCTGCACTGGTATGTGAAGGTAAAATTTGTATACCTCTTCATTTTTCATATTTTTCACATGGTTTGGAGTTTTCCTGATAATCTACTCAGCAGATTTTAGCATCCCATGAAATTCATCTAGTGTCTTCTCCAGTCCAACCATGTTATAATTCATGATGAACGGCTCAAAGCTCAATGGGAGCGACTGGAGAATAACATCAATAGCGAGGTATAGATCTAGTGGAGTTCCCAATCTCTCTAGATTCTCTATGCAACCAATCATCTTGATCATGTGAGGGCTCACTGGGCTCCCTTCAGCCAGCCTGCTACCAAACAAGCATTTAGACACAATGTATCTTTTTGCCCTTGCTTGGTCCTGAAACATGCCCTTAGGACCTACGATCATATCGTAAGCATCATGTTCCTCATTTTTTTTTCTGAAACTAAGAGGACATGCAGGCAAGCATCAGGCAGCTGACATCCACGGAATCACTAGCATGCTTGTCATAAGCATGCTTATCTGCTACAAAAGCATCCTCTCTTGGTTCATCACGGTGAGGTTCCTCCATAACATAATCCTTTTTCTCTTGCTTGAGAACAATTCTCAAGTTTCAATACCAATCCATAAAATTTGTTCCAGACAATTTATCTCTGTGAAACCAAGGGTGGTTTTGGTCTGGATGAAGAATGATTAACAAGGATGAGCATTTGAGTGGTTGAGGTTGGTTTGAGTGCATCGAGGGGTTCGATGTGAAATGGAGGATTGGTTGCCGAAGTTTTGGTGGTGAGTCACGTTTGTGTCTTGGCTTGTCTTGTATGTGCAGGGAGGAGATGCTGACCAATTGTCAACGGTGGGTGATAGAGGGTCAAGCGGGAGCTTGATGCCAGAGGATCAGGAAGGCCAGGCGATGTTGGAGAAGATCTCAAGAGTGCACGAAAAGATCGAGCAAGAACGGATGGACGGTTTGCATGGAATTGTCTTATGTGTACCGGAGGAGATGCTTTGTCGACTGCCGATGGTGTGTGACCAAGGTGAGACAGAGAGTCAAGAGCCGGATGGTCAAGGATACCAATTGGAATCGAAAAGTGATCTTAGGCGTACGTGTTGAACACAAAAGATGAGAGGCTTTGTCGGTTTTTGCTGAAAACCGTCGCATATCTAGTTTTGTTAATTTTAATAGCTTGGAGTCTTTTTATTTTGATTCAATGTGTAATAAAAGGTCGTGAGTCTAGAGTTAGTGTACTCCATTGGTATATTTTCAGAATTTTCTAATTCTTAAAATATATTACAATGAATAGGACTTTTGTGTAATTTTCAATTCTAGAGGGTTCTTTTTAGAAAATATCCCCATGGTTGGCCTATAAATAGGGGACCATATCCATGGGCAGGTGATGATTTTTGGCTGTCCTTTTGTGCTAAACCAAATATCAATTCCATAAAACATTTGCTGCTTTTGTTGCTTTGAAGAAATTTTGTGATTCACTGTTGATCATCGGACATACACAATACAACGCTGGATCAGAATCTCGTGGGCGTAGGTGAGTTTTTCAGGCTGAGATCGATTTTGCGCAGCTTTTTCTGGTGAACCGAGTGTAGAAGTTAATATTGATGTTTATACATCTTTTGTTGTGCATGATTTGAATGATCCATTTTTGAAAGTTGCATGTGATTTCTGCAATACCTTCTTGATCTTTTTGCTGATCAAAGGAGGCACCATAGCACTGAAAAATTACTCTGGAAAATTGTTTCTGTTTAGATCTAGCCCTTTACATGTTTGATGAAATGGTTCTTCAAGTATTGATCAACATCATGGCTGATTCTTGGAGTGTTGATTGAGTAAATCATGTGTGGATGTATCTTGGTGCAAACCTTTTCAAATCTGTGATTTTTATTCCAATTATTATGGGCTGCCCCCTTTTGTGAGAAAAAATTCAGAAAATCACAACAGCTGAAATCTTTGATTATTCTGAGTTGATTCAATACATAAATTTGCTTTCCTTTGCGTCTAATCTGTGTTTTTGCTCCTTGATTGCATTTTACCCTGTTGTGATCACTATTACAGATCTGAAATCACTATTCACAATCAGGTTTCTTTTCTTTTTGGTGCTGTTTTGTTTATTTGAGAATGAAAAGGTGCACTGATCAGCTATTTCTCTACTGAGCTGAAATGCTACAAGTTTCAGTTAGCAACCTTGAGAATCTGAATTGAGTATTTCTTTTGCATACATTGCTTTTGTTTGAAACTGAAATCTGCATTGAAATATAGAGAAGATAGGAGAATCATTTTTGTCAAACATTTCAATCAGAAAATGAGAGAAACTGTTGGTTTGATGAAGTTTTGATCCGATACAGTGATATGTGGATTTTTCGGATTGACAACAGCTTTCCCGATAAGAACTGTAGCTCGTATTCTGTGGTATTTTCTTGGAGCGCTGGTTGTTCTGTGAGCTCTGCTTCTGATTTGTGAAGATCTTGAAGTTTTTATTGATCCACACATGGTGATCATCTCTTGGATGAACAAGTGCTGAAGATTGAACATCTGAAATTCAGATGATCGACTACAGTGCAGCACCTGGCTTCAGGTTTTAAAAAAACTGTGCTGCTGTGCAAATTCTGCAATTGTCAATAGAACTATTTGGGTTTCAAGGAATGTTAGATTGATTCTTTTGTTGTTTTTGTCTGTTGAACCAGGTATGAATTATGTTATATTCAAAGAATTTTTTACATGTTATGAAACATGTTGATAAACAGTTTTGCTAAAAGAAAAAATTTTATGTTGTACTGATTTATCTGAAATCAGAAATATAATTGATCTGAAACAGTTTTGTACTGAAATTAGTTTTCTGAATAGAAGCACTCAGTTCCTTGAATTTGAATTCTGTCCAAGTGCAATTTAGAGTACTGTTCAAATTTTCTGAAGTGCTACAGAAAAGTGTTTTATCTATTGAGAACTGAAATACTGGATACAGCTTTTAGAATTGAATCAATTGAGTTGTTTCTTCTGTATTGTATGGTCTGATTTAGTTGTGTCTGAAAACACTGCATTGAGTCAAGTTTTGAGTATAATATTTTAGATTCCTGTTTGAGAAGTGATTTGATTTCAGTAGTGCTCTGATTTGAATCATCTTCTGTTTATGAAAGTCATGACATTCCTGAATATAGGTTGAATAGTACAATACTTCATTTCTGTTGTTTCAGGAAAGTAGGTTTATAGCTGTTTCAGCAGATCACTTTGTTGAAAACTCATTCATCAGTTTGGTTGTTTGTAGTGCTGAAGCTGAATCAAGTAAGAATTGCAATAGTGCTTGTCATGCTATATTGAAATGATTATTTAATTGAGAGTTGATCTGATTCTTGATTCTTGGAGTGAGGTTACGAGTGGCAAGTCAAAGGGTAATTCAAAGTGTGTGATTTGAGATGTTAGTTCTACTCTGTTTTTGATTTGTTTGATATGAATTTGAAATCTAAATTTTTGGAGGTGCATTGGGTGATCTGAGTAAGCCATCACATTCACGAGGAAGTGTCGAGGCGCCTATTTACCCCCATCTAGTCGCCATTCCGATCCCACAATCTCGTTCAAGAATAGATCACAAATTAAAAACTAGAGTGCTCTTAACAGTAAACGTAGTAGGTGCCATGATCTTCAAAATATTAAATGCGAGGTTTAACACTATGCAATGTTTATCTTCTATCCAATAAAAGATGTTCCATTATCTAGACCAGTCACTTTCCCTCTCATGACTAATAGTGGTGCAAGATCAATGGACACACTATCTCCTCGTGAGCTTTGGCATCACTGCTAGAAGCTAGTTGACATAGGTAAGCAACTCCTTGCAAATAACATCGTACGTGACTCTTGTCGTTGGAGAAGCATCCAATGCTCGACTCCAACTCTTATGCTGCAAGGCCCAAAACTGTTTTGATAGCCTCATCAACTGAATCAATACTATGCATGCAGAAGTCCGTAGTAGCGCCCCAACTGGTCGAGATAAAAGATAGCACCCTGCTTTAGCAGAGCCACTATCTGTTGGCATAAAAGATTACGCTAACAGGTTTAGGAAACTAAGTGTTTGACAAACGAAGTGTTTGTTTATGTAAACTATTCCAATCCTCCGAGATGGATAATAGCTTGAGATAGTTCGAAGTGTGTATTGAATATCTGAGTATTCGATGCCTATTTCAGAGCAAGAAGGGTGGTATTTATAGGTAAAATTTCTAGAGAAAAGACCTTTTTACCCCTCAATTACAATCGACATAGTGGAAACTATTTCGGTATCCCTTATAGGGTTAATACAGGAAAACATGCTCGAAGGATGTTGATAAGGTAGACGTCCCATCCATCTTGTTGTTTTCCACTTCGGAGGGAAAGCCTTTCGAAGGTTTTCTTCGGACCAGAGACTTTCAAGCCCTTCTATCCGGAGGCAAGTCTTTGGCTCCAAGATTAAGACTTGCATTTATCTTCAGTTTCAGATATGTATTAGATCCGGACTTCGAACTCAAACCTCTATATGAATGCTCCGAAGGAAAATGAACCGTTATGATGGCAGCACATTGCAAAGAGCCGTTACTTTTGTACCGTTACCCCTCAAATAGTCGTTAGATCTTTCGATAAAGAAACAACTACAAAAGTTTTACCGTGGGTTCACATTCTTCTATCCTTTTAATGGGGGATTGGTACCGATCTTCCGCTAGGTAAGGATAACTTGGATTGGTGGAGAATCTCGACGTTGACGATCCAAGGCTCCGGTCCGGTGGATCAAAACCTTGCAATCGCTACACCACTGTCTCCGTCGGTTATCAACCATGCAGGGCACGATTGACCTCGCCACGAAGGCTAGTTCCTGCAAGCGAACCCAAGAACACAAGCAAGAACAGGAAGAACGCAAGTCGAATGCCAAATCACAGATGAACTATGATGAGGAGAGGTTTCACAAACGCTGATGCAGCAGCCAATCGGTCCGGTGCAGGAGCGGGATCTAAACACACAAGTGTAGATACAAACAAAGCAAAACCTAACTCTAAAGGTGGCTGGCGTGAGTATATAAGGCGTGGGCAGCCTGTAGGAGGCGCACACGACTCGGACTATGGGCCAACACGGCCCCCAACTCAGTACAAGGTCCAACTCGGCCCAACTCTGTCACACAGGACTGTTTCAGTCACACAGGACGACTCGAGACTCCAAATGCGGCGAAACCAACGCCAAAAGATCCGTCTTGTCCTTAGCTTTCCAAAAAGTCCAAGAACGCGCCAATCGGACTTTGTATGAGGAAGTTATACCCATTTTGGTGCATGGTGGTTGATGTAGTCCGAACCAGCGAATTCTTGACTTCAAATCATCCGTGCGACTCCGTCTTCAACCCCAACTCTCCTATTCCATCTCCCATGTTCCTAAGCACAAAATATCACTAGTATTCAGTAGCATCCCATCCAAACAAATATTAACATAATTGCTAAGGAAAGAATTATCCTCATGGTTCAAGCGACGGGCACAGGCGCGTGTGATTGGTCCCTGTAATTGAATTGTAGGTTGATGGTGCATGTGTGTATCATGGCGGTGCATGTGTGTATCATGTTGGTGCATGTGTGTATCATGGTGGTGCAGGTGTGTATCATGTTGGTGCATGTGTGTATCATGTGAAGTGATGTCCTCATCATCCTCCCCTTCTTGAATTGGAGTCGTCCTCGACTCAAGCTCATCGTCATCTCCCAAATAGGGCTTTAAATCTGAAATGTTAAATGTGGGACTAACCCCAAAAGCTGCAGGCAACTCAAGTTTATATGCATTATCATTGATCTTATCAAGCACACGGAAAGGACCATCAGCACAGGGCATCAATTTAGACTTTCTCAAATCAGGAAAACGATCCTTGCGCAAGTGCAACCAAACAAGATCACCTGGTGCAAATGTTATCTCTTTTCTACCCTTACTACCATAAGCACGATATTTCTCATTCATTTTCTCTATGTTTGCTTTAGTAGTTTCATGCATCTTAAGCAATAATTCAGCACGTGTAGTAGCATCAAAATTCAATTTTTCAGATGGTGGCAATGGTAGAAAATAAATAGGAGCACGCGGATTAAAGCCATAGACCACTTGAAATGTACTTACCTTAGTAGTGGAGTGTACTGACCTATTAGATGCAAAATCAATATGAGGTAGACACTCTTCCCAGAGCTTCAAGTTGGTCTTCAAAACAGCCCTCAACATGGTGGACAACGTACAGTTGACGACCTCCGTTTGCCCATCCATTTGGGGGTGACAAGTAGTAGAAAATAGCAGCTTCGTCCCCAATTTATGCCACAACGTCCGCCAAAAATGACTTAAGAATTTAGCATCACGATCTGAAACGATGGTATTGGGAACTCCATGCAAGCGTACGACATCTCTGAAAAACAAATCAGCAACATTGGCAGCGTCGTCGCTCTTGTGACAAGGTATAAAATGCGCCATTTTAGAGAACCGATCTACCACCATAAAAATACTATCCCTCCCCTCTTAGTTCTAGGTAATCCGAACACAAAATCCATAGAAATATCCTCCCAAGGTACACTAGGAACGGGCAGAGGCATATAAAGTCCATGTGGGTTTAGACGGGACTTAGCTTTATTGCAAGTAGTGCATCGTGCCACATAGCGCTCAACATCTCGTCTCATCCTAGGCCAATAGAAGTGTGTAGACAACACATTTTCAGTTTTCTTTGATCCAAAATGACCCATCAAACCACCGCCATGTGCTTCCTGCAATAACAACAAGCGAAGAGAGCTAGCCGGCACACATAACTTGTTAGCACGAAAAAGATATCCATTATTCAGCACATATTTGTTCCAAACACGGTCATCTGTACAGTTTGCAAAAGCATCTTTGAAGTCCAAATCAGTAGCATACATGTCCTTCAATGTTTCTAAACCAATGATCTTATAATCAGGTTGAGAAAGCAATGTATAACGTCTAGATAAAGCATCGGCAATCACATTATCTTTACCTCTCTTATGCTTAATGATATATGGAAAAGTCTCAATGAATTCTACCCATTTAGCATGTCGTTTATTTAGATTTGCTTGACTACGTATATGCTTCAATGCTTCATGATCCGAATGAATAATAAACTCCTTAGGCAAAAGGTAATGTTGCCAAGTTTCAAACACACGCACTAAGGCATATAATTCCTTATCATAAGTAGAATAATTCAACTATGGACCATGT
The DNA here is from genome assembly GCA_019279435.1 of Zizania palustris. Classification (NCBI taxonomy): domain Eukaryota; kingdom Viridiplantae; phylum Streptophyta; class Magnoliopsida; order Poales; family Poaceae; genus Zizania; species Zizania palustris. The sequence continues at coordinate 61,032,526 of JAAALK010000081.1, forward strand.
AATTTCTCACTAAAATAGGCCACAGGTCTACCTCCCTGTAGCAACACACCTCCTATTCCAAAACCACTAGCATCACATTCTAACTCAAAAGTCTTACTGAAGTCGGGTAGCTGAAGTAGAGGTGCATGTGTAATTAAGGCGATCCTTGAGTGTGGGAAAAGCTTGTTCTTGTGCTGGTTCCCAAGTAAAAGTAACTCCCTTCTTGGTCAACTCGTGCAAAGGACCGGCTATGGTGCTGAAATCTTTCACAAAATGCCGGTAGAAACCTGCAAGACCAAGAAAACTACGTACCTGTGTGATAGTTTGGGGTTGCGGCCAGCTGTTGATTGCTTCTACCTTTGCCACGTCAACCTCAATGCCCTATGAAGTGACAACATATCTAAGAAACACAACTCGATCCGTGCAAAATGTACACTTCTCAAGGTTACCAAACAATCTAGCCTCACGTAGGACAGAAAAACAACACGTAGGTGTTCAACATGTTCAGTGAGAGACTTGCTGTAAATCAAGATATCATCAAAGTATACTACCACAAAGCATCCTATAAAGTGTCGTAGGACTTCATTCATCAAGCGCATGAAGGTACTAGGTGCATTAGTAAGTCCAAAAGGCATGACAAGCCACTCATATAATCCAAACTTTGTTTTAAAAGTAGTTTTCCATTCATCACCTAGTTTCATGTGAATTTGGTGGTAGCCACTACGGAGATCGATCTTAGTAAAGATAATGGCACCACTAAGCTCATCAAGCATGTCATCCAGTCTAGGAATAGGGTGTCGATATCGAATGGTGATATTATTAATAGCACGACAATCAACACACATGCGCCAACTACCATCTTTCTTAGGCGCCAAAAGAACGGGTACTGCACAAGGACTAAGTCTTTCACGGACGTACCCATGATCAAGAAGGTCTTGTACTTGGCACTGAATTTCTTTTGTCTCCTCTGGATTGGTACGGTACGCTGCACGATTAGGAATAGACGCTCCCGGGATCAAATCAATTTGGTGCTCGATGCCGCGTATCGGTGGCAGCCCGGGTGGTATCTTAGCAGGGAAAACATCGTTAAATTCCTGCAAAAGGTCAGTGACTGCAACAAGAACAGAGCTAGGAATGTCCGCAAGTGAAAACAGCACGTTCGTGCAAATCAAGCCATATATCATGGGAGTATCATCACAAATTTCAGCAAGATCAGTTTTAGTTGCAAGCATGACACGTCCTTTCAGATTAATAATTTGTGATGAAGAAGGAGAAGCAACTTTATCTTTCTGTTGCCTCGAAAGCGTTTTAGCTACTTGCTGATTTTCAGAAGGTTGTTTGCTCGTTTGTGCGTCCTTAGCATGTTTTTCTCGTTCAAATTTCACAATTTCAGCAGGAGTCATAGGAAGCAAAGTAACTTTCTTTCCTTTATACATAAATGTGTACTTATTGCTCCTACCATGGTGTGTAGCATCAGTATCATACTCCCAAGGTCTACCAAGTAATAGAGAACATGCTTGCATTGGTACTACATCAAAATCAGCAACTCCGAAGTATGTGCCAATGAAAAATTTGATGTGAGCAGTTTGTGTTACCTTGACCTTACCGCTATTGTTGAACCATTGCACATGATAAGGGTGTGGATGCGCACGTGTGGGAAGTTGAAGCTTTGTTACCATGTCGAGGCTCACCAAATTGTTGCAACTACCGCTGTCGATGATGACACGTACACGACGGTCATTGACGACGAACAAGGTCTGAAACAAATTATTCCGTTGTGCCCGATCGTCCTGCTCCATGTGAGTGCTCAAAACACGTTGTACAATAAGTGCTTCATGGTCGGCAGAGGCACAGTCATTAAAATCGGATGGAGGGGTACCGTTGTTATCTGCCATGTTAGTGAAAAGACAAACAACAAAGAATAATCCTTATGGAACGCAACTAGGTGGAGTGGTGGGTGTGTGGTGGAAGCAATCCGTCAAGCGCCTTACCCACGCTTGCAAGTGTTCTTACCATGCCGCAGTGAGGACACCGGCCTACAGGTGACGAACCAAATGGAGGGTGGTGGGCGATTGCAAGAAATGAACATGTCCTGACCAAGAGAAGGTGTAGCTGGGAAGGCAACGTAAGTAGCAAGGAATAGCGATAGTAATAACAGTTAAACCAAGTTCAATAAGTGTTCCCTCTTCTTCATCAAAGTTGCTGGCCTTAGTGCTCCCAAGGTGAAAATTCAAGCAATAGAGGGAAACTATGTGCCCAAAACTCAAGTGGAGGCAGAACAAGGTAGCAAACGACAGGGACGGTTCTCTTTTGCTTCTCACAATCTCGTTTCTTTTCTTTTCTTTTTTTTTCTCTTTTTTTTTTCGCTATATTTTTTTGAACAAGGATGACAAGAGATGCAACCACAAAAATTGGCACCTGCAACTGAGGTGGGATGCGGTTCACAGCAATTCAACAAGTTCTCTGAACAGCGAGCAAAAACTTTGACCAAACATTCATCTTCAACCTTTTTCTTCAAAACTCTCGAGCTCTCTATCAATGGTGAGAACTAGTGCAAAAGTGCCCGTGGCGATGATGACCATGGTGCAACGGCAAGCTTGGGCTGCATCGGCAGCAGCTGCAATGGCGGGAGCTTCGGGGGGCTCTTGGCCCAAGGATCCACGAGAATTTCGCCCGCCATAGAAGAAGCCATTGAAGCATACATTCTTTCTTGGGCGATTTAAAAGCACGACGAAGTCCATCGACAAAGCGGTGAGCGGCAAGCGGGGACCAGGGATGAGGACTCGGATCCCTAGAGAAGAAGAAGTGACACTAGCTCCGAGGGGCGGAGAAGTTGTTGTCTTCGAAGCCTTTTTTGAAGCGGGTCTCTGACTTCCTTTGATAGAGTTCTTGACAGAGGTATTGGAAATGTTCCATGTCACCTTGCTGCAGTTATCCCCAAATGCCATAGCTAGGTTGGCGATCTTTGAGTGGGCCCTCTGAGCCGAACGGTGCGAAGGAAGATCCAAAGTGGTCGCGGTGACCCACGAAGCTTCATGTAAACCTAAGCCGCATGATGGGCCAGGAGACTCCAAGTTACTAGTGGCCTTTGGGAGCATCAACTTCCAGCTCTGGTAGACTTCCGTAAAAAGAGTCCAAAGAGACCATTGCAAACTCCAAACCATTGGTTCGACAGAGCTCGCAAAAAAGAGCCGAAGGTGGCCAAAGCAAAACAAAGTTTGAGCCATGAGCTTTGAATGTCTGTTAGCATAGTCCCAAGTGACAAATTATCTAAGACACTAAAGGTGTCCTGAAAGTTATCTCAAGTGATTTCTTTCAAAAAACAAGGATACTAAGTTGCCATTCTTCAGACTACAAATAGTCGAAGATATTTTATAAGATTTTAAAAGATCTTTAAATCTCAGAGGGATTCCGAACCCCAACAAATTGTACTCCGAAGTTTTTCTTTGCGCATAACCATCTTTGAATATAGTTCTAAGTTGCTTATACCCAAAGAGGGGCTAGTAAATATGGAGACAATTTTAAATCGGTATTCATTATTCGAACGAATATGTTTACATGTTACATCATGAAAAATCGGTATCTATACCAAGAAGGAATCGAAGACCTCTTCGATCTCTAGAGCTAGGGTTGGAACGACTAGTTCCAGTGCCGGGAGTTCTAACAACTTTACGTTTAACTCTTTTGCCTCCCTTCGAACCTCTAAAGTCCTTCTGTTCTTGTTGAAGCTCGGCCCAAGTTCGAAGTCGTTCGGGGCTCCTTTCCCAGCTTCCAAGTTCTTCAGGTTTTTTACTTCGAACTTCATCTTCGTCTTCAGACCATATAACGTCTTCAGAAGACGAAGTGTTCAAGTTAACCTCTTTTTCTTCCTATTTAATATAAGATAGTATATCTTTGATTACTTCGGGCACAATTACACCGAAGTTATCTCGAGGAACTAACAATCGAGGACGTTTATAAGCCTTTAGAAGATCGAAGGTGGTCCATAATGAGCGAAGTTCGTCGTTAATGTCTAACACTTCGATATCTTCCGTATGAGGCTTAGCCTAAAAATATGATAAACAAATTTTCATTGATAAATGTTCATAAGCATAAAGCTTTACATAGCCAAAAATCCTAAGGTATTCCTAAACCTGCGGGTTCGGAGGAGGCTGACTGCTTGAAGCTTGGGTCCGAACTTGCTTCTGGCGTTGACCTTCGTCGATCCAAGCCTTGATCGCAGAGTGACCTTCGGCTCTCCATGAAGTTTGGAAGGCTCACCAGGCAGCAGCCACACCTTCGGAAGGAGTCAAAAGCCGCTCGTCGTCGAAGGTAATTGGGCCCTCTCCAGCGCCCGGAGTTATCGATCGACCCAGATCCTCGTAGTAACAAAGTAGGCCAACAGAAGCCACTTGTCCGGAGAGTTCTCCATATCGAATGCCTGATGTCTTCATCTGCTTCGCCACTCCTTGAATCCTTTTCAACCGGCGTAGAAGAGAAACATTATCATCAGAAGGAAGTGTCCCAGTAGTACCGAAGTACTCTAGGACACCTAGCAGCTGATTCATAACTTCCCCAGCTACCTTCTCGCACTTCAGCTTATCTTCGATCAGTGCGTCCTTCGTCGAAGTTACTTCTCCCAGAACTCCGAAAAGTCTCGCAGTTTCGGTAGTCAAGATATTCTTTTGGTTCAAAAGCTAGCTAGCTTCCTCTTGGAGTCTGACAAGTTTGGTCCCCGCAGTAGCGTGCTCCGCCTGCATCCTTTCAATTTCTGCTCGAAGCACAATTCTTTCTGCTTCGAGCTCTTTATTCGCAGCCTCCAAACCTTGTCTGGCCCTGCGCTCTGTTGACACTATATTGTCCATCTGAACCACTCGGCTTTCGGAGATGGTAAGATTCCGTTGAAGGATATTATTTTCCTCCTGAAGACGAGCGATTTCTTGATCTTCCGATATATTCGCAGCTCGGGCCAAGACTGTTTGCTGCAAAAAGAAAAAACCAAGGTAAACATTTATTTGTAGGTAAATTCTATGTTATTTCACAGATACTTCATACCTGGTAAGCTGCGTGTTCTATAGCAGCATTGAGCTCCGACCTGTCCGCTTTACTTAGAATGGCCACTAAGTTGGTCTCCCCTATGTCGCGGTTGTTTGCCCTAAGAAAGGAGCTAGAAGGGGGAGCATGCTTATCGCTTGTTGGTCATCCTCGTTCAGCGAAGGGCCGGAGTGTTGGCTTGTGGTCTTCGGAGCCCCTGGAGACTGGCCCCCCTCGGTAGAGTGACTCTCGTCTGTTGAATCAAACGGAGTTGATCCGGAACTCGCAGCAGGGAGGGGTTCTATATTCCTTTTGCCTCTTCCAGGTCCCATTTGAGTAGCTCTCTGGGTTGGCTCCGAAGTCGTCGAAGGTCCAGGGATTATTTCTTCCTGGCGGACCTCTTCCACAGGAGTGGACTCTGTAAAAACAAAGGTGTTATACATTGTATAAATACACAATATAAACATGAAAGATTTATTCGAAGTCTACCTTCGACATTTTGGCGAGGGGTAATCATTGGACTGTTCGGTGGATCGAAGGCGAGATCTTCGTCCGAATCAGCCGTTAAATTTTCGACTGCAGGAGCATTTTCCTGAGCCGTCCTTGTTGCCTCTTCAGGAATCGAAGCCATAGTAACTTCAACTCCGCCTTCATCCACAGAAACTTCGCCCTGAGGTAAATCCTCTTGAACTGCCGAAGTCCTTGATTGCTCAAGGTTATCTCGAGACTTCAGCATGTTCGTAGATACTTTGGCTTGTGCCGTCCTTTGAGATGCATCTTCGTCTATCAGACGCACAAGCAACCTCCGTTCGTCTTCTTGGGAGTCAGAGACTGAAGCCCTTGTGCTCGAAGGTGCGGGATTCTTTAGTTTCCGAGCCACCTTCTTGACCGGACTCTTGGCGGAGCTCGAAGTCCCACCTTTGGCTTTCCTCTTTTTGGGCCCTTTCTCCGAAGGTACCCAATCCATCAAAGGGGGCTGAACGATTTCCAGCATTCCCCACACCCTGTTAAATCTCTCCCAACTCCCGACCAACTTGATTCTCCATTCCTTTTTGGTCGGAGTTGGAGCGCCCAAAATCTTCTCCGAAGCCCTTACGATTTGCTCCGAAGTAATAGGGGTTGAAGAAGCTAAAAAATGAATTAAGTTAGTTACTTCTTCGAATGAATATGCATAATACATGTTGTCTTCGAAGTTACCTGCAGGACTCAAAGTCGAAGTGATTTTTCGGAGATCACCTTTCGAATCCTCTTCGAAGATGATAGGCCAGTTGGCCATCAGCGGAGAGATTTGTAACCCAAGGAACTCTTCGGCTAAGTCTCGCATGCTCAACCTTCGACTGATCTTCTGAAGTAGGCTGAGGCGAGCTTCGAGCTAACATTAGTCTGGATGCACTAGGGCTTCCTTCCGGAATTGGATGTCTTTCAGAGGTCCGGCCAGAGGATTGCTCGCCCCAACTTCGGCATAAAACCATCTCATGACCCAGTCGGTATACCATCTTGCATTGATGGCCTTAGCAAGAAAGTGAAGGGCGTATTCATCCCGAAGCCTGAAGTTAATACTTCCGAAGGCTACTACCACTTTTTCACCTCCGGGGCCTACGAAGGTTTTTGGTTGGCATGAAGCTCTGTGTAGCGCAGCGAAGATCTCTGCCCTCCCTTCACAGCCTTCGGCTCTCAACGCCCATTCAAAGATAGCTAAGTGAGCTACTACGTTCGGAGAAAGTTGAGGAAGGGTGACGTGAAACAGATCCAGTACCTCGGCCAAGAAGTCCACTGCTTGAAGGCCTAAGCCGGCTTCGAAGAAGGCTTCGAAGACGACCACTTCTCCGGGCCTTGGCGACGGGATGAGTTCCTTTCCAGGTTTGCGGATCATGACTCCGGTACTAATCTTCCCTTCTACTGCGACCGCCAGTGTTTCTCTCTTGCAGGTAGAAGGTCCCAGTTGGAAGGATTGATCCAAATACTTCGTTGATGGCGGGCAGAGACCTTGATCACCAACATTTTGGGGATTTCCTCCTCCTGCCGCCATGGATGTCGTTGCGGGTGTTGGAGGCACCGTCGCCAACGTCGCAGCCGCTGCTGCTGCGGCCGCCTGCTGTCGAGCCAAGGCCGAAGGGGCTCCAGAACTCTTGGTTTTCGCCATTGAAGTTACTGGGTTGCTTTGGAGGAAAAATGGAGGCTAGGGCTCAAAGGGCTCAAAGGGCTCAAAGGGTGTTTGTTTGCAAGAGAGAAGCGGAAAGGTAATCAGGAAAGTTCTTGGCCCTCTATTTATAGCCTAGACTTTACATTTTTACCGTTAGTCCATGCCGTTTCGCATTCCTGCCCGTTACTTTTCTTCGAAATTAACGCATTCTGCAGTTTCCGTTAGAAGAAGGAAGCTAACGGCTATTTTTTCTAAGTCTAAAAGGCTTTCGAACTTCCTGAGTCAGTTCTAAGATAGTTCGAAAGTAATTGTCTTAAGACTGACTCGGAGTTTTATATCTTCGTACATTTCGGGGATGAATTAAAATCTGATAACCCCTACGCTTGGTTATTTTTTTTTTCTTCCGTATACTGCTCTCCTAACATTACAGGTTTAACGGAGAAGCGTATTCGAGGGGCTACTGTTGGGGGAAAATATCCCATCCTCAGGGTTATTGCCGTAACAGCACAAAGGCAGATAATGGATTCGAAGATTCCCAGACGTCCATCTTCGAAGATGTCCTAAGTCAAACTCGAAGTACGAAGATAGGCATTGATTCGGAGTATATCTTCGAACTAAGGCACTTTGAGATCTTTTTTGCCAGCTAAGATGGAAGACTTATCTTTTTTCTTATTAGATTAGTCTTTTACCATTTTAGCCCTATCAAGGGTACCGAATAGTTTCCACTATGTCGGTTGTAATAGAGGGGTAAATAGGTCTTTCCTTAATATTTGGGCCTATAAATACCCCCCATTTCACCCTGTAATAGAGACTGAATACAAGCTATTCAATACACACATTCGAACTACTCTAAGTTGTTATCCTTTCGGAGGCTTAGAACAGTTCACTTCGCAAACACTTCGTTTGTTAGTTTCTAATCTACAGAAACCTGTTAGCGTAATCTTTTATGCCAACAGTTGGCGCCGTCCGTGGGGAACTTAGTCCGAGAAACTTCGTTCTCTACCAATTTCTTTCATCATGCCTCCTAAGCGGAGCGCACCTCGTAACCCTGTTCGGAGGTCCTCTCGGATCTCCGGAGAGGCACCATCCGGCACGGTTGAGGTCGAAGGGCCTTCAACATTCCCTCCACCTCAAACTCCGGAAGGAGTTTCCATCCCTTGAATATACGGAGTTCCTCCGCCAACTCCTTCTATACTTCGACCACCCGGAGTCCCTCTTCCACCTTCAATCCCACTTCAAACTGATCCCCTTGGTTCTCGAGACCCGGAAGACCCTTCCAGAGGAGATGAAGACAATCTTGGAGATATGGCCACTCAAATGGCCAGCCTCCAAGCTGAAGTAGCAAGATGGCGGCAAGAAGCCGCGAACAGGCTTCGCTCTCAAGCCGTCCCAATTTTTCCAGAAGTGCCTGAAGATGACGAACCCGTTTATCCCGAAGCCCCGGAGAACGCCTCCTTCGATAATGAATCTCCGCTGCATCCTGAGCTGCAGAAAGTTCGCTTTGATCCGAAGTTTAAGACTTCGAAGCTCTGTAAGTATGCTGGAGATGAAGATCCCGGAGAGTTTGTCCGTTCTTATGCCCTAGCAATTGAAGCTAGCGGAGGAGTTCGAGACACCATGGCAAAGTGCTTCCCCTTAGCTCTTCAAGGAGTGGCATTAAGGTGGTTCTGGTCTTTGAAGCCAGGATCAATTAATTCATGGGGGCAGCTGAAGAAGAAGTTTGTAAGCAATTTTCAAGGCACCTTCGCGCCTCCAATGTCAACGGGAAGCCTTTTGCAGGTGAAGCAGCTCCCTAGAGAGACATTGAGGCAATATTTCAAGCGCTTCGCTCATACGAAGTCGCAGATCCGAGGGTTGTCTACATCTTCGGTAGTTGATGCAGCTCGGGAAGGTGTCACTCATCAAGGCCTCCTGGATAAACTTCATCGGAAAAGCATATCCTCGGTTTCTCAGCTGATGTCATACTTCGAGGAGTATGCGAGGTTGGAAGAAGGTTGGCTTCGAAGAACTGCAGCTACTCCATCCATATTGCAAGAAGTAAAAGTAGAAGTAAAAACTTCGGCGCAGCCGCCAGAACCAGTCTTCGAAGTTCAACATGATCGGAGAAGGGGGCAAAAGCACCCTCGTTCTGAAGTCTTGAACATTGCACCCCCGCAAAAGTTCACACAGAGAGCTCCACAGCCTTCGGGGAACAAGGTCAGCGGCTGGAGGCCACCAGGGAAAACGGCTGGCAAAGGCCAGACCCTTTTCTGCTGCATTCATGGTGAAAATCGAAGTCATGCAACTGATACTTGCAAGGCTATACTCACTCTAAGAGGAGAATATCTAGAAAGAACTTCGGGTCGAGGTGCTACCGACCGAGTTCCAGCTGCAGCGCGCCCGGAGCTGGTCCAGGCTGTGGCGCGGATAGAAAACTTCGAAGCCGCAAGACACCCTCTAGTGGCCAATGTTATGCCACCTCCGAAGCAAGAGGAAGGGCAAGACCGAGGGAAAAGAGTAGTCCTCCCCATCTCTGGAGGAGGTACCCTCGGAAGCATGTCAAAAAGACAGCGAAGAGACTACGTCAGAGAAGTGGGCCATATTGGGACTTCGTCATCTGCAGCTGCTATGCCGGAGTGGTCTCATGTACCAATATCCTTTTCCGTGGAGGATGCAGCTAGCATTAAATTCCCGCATGCAGACCCACTTGTTATTACTGCTGATATTGCGGGCACTGAAGTTCGAAGAGTATTGATTGACGGAGGCAGTTCGGCAGACATCATTTTTGTTCAAGCCTTCGATCAATTGTGCATCTCTAGAAAGCATCTCCTTCCAGCGGCTCGTCCTTTGCAAGGCTTCGCAGGACCTCCGCTTGATGCACTCGGCCAAATAGGCCTGGAAGTTACCTTCGGAGAAGGTTTGTTGGCCCGAACTGAGGAAGTAGTCTTTGATGTTGTAGATGCCCCGTATGCTTACAACGTCATCTTCGGAAGATGCATGCTAAACCAGTTTCGGAGCTGTGGCGCATCACAATTATTTATGCATGAAGATGCCCACACAAGCAGGAGTCCTTACCGTCTTCGGAGATCAAGCTATCGCCCGGAGAGCGGAATATGGTCATGGCCCCCTCTTGATCCAAGACAAGTAAACAATGTGCAAGATAATCAAGAAAATTTTTCAGCCCCTTCTGAAGCTTCAAAGAAATCCTTCCCGAGACCAAGTCCTGAAGGAGAGATTGCAGTGAAGGTTATTGTTAAATATGGTAAAGAATATACGTTTCAATTTGGTAAAGATTTACCTCTAGAAGTTGCAATCTCTTTGGAAAAGGTGGTGGAAGAGAATTTAGATGTCTTCGCTTGGTCTGACAAAGACATCACCGGAGTCGATCGGGATATCATTGAACATAGTTTGCTTGTAAACCCGAAGGCCCGGCCTGGTCGGCAAGGACTCCGAAAAATGTCTGCAGAAAGAGCTGTTCTGGCAAAAGACGAAGTTGAAAAATTGTTGAAGGCTGGGATTATTAGAGAAGTGGCTCACACAGAATGGTTAGCCAACCCAGTATTCGTCAAAAAGAAATCTTCCGGAAAGTGGCGCATGTGCATTGATTTCACATACTTGAATAAAGCATGCCCTCGTGACCCCTACCCCATGCCCCGAATTGATCAATTGGTCGACTCCAATGCAGGTTCGGAGTTATTAAGCTTCCTTGACGCATATTCTGGTTATCATCAAATATGGTTGAAGCGCGAAGATGAGATCAAGACAAGCTTCGTAACTCCTTCGAGAGTCTTTTGTTATGTAAGAATGCCTTTTGGCTTAAAAAATGCCGGGGCTACTTTTTCGAGGTTAGTTGCTAAGGCTCTAGGTCATCAATTAGGTCGCAATGTGGAGGCCTATATGGATGATATTGTAATAAAGAGTGCTTTAAAGCACCAACATAGCCTAGACTTAGCAGAAACATTCAATAGCCTTCGGGCATGTGGGATCCGTCTTAACCCCGAAAAATGTATCTTCGGAGCTAAGGCTGGAAAGTTGTTAGGGTATTTAGTTTCAAGCAGGGGGATTGAAGCTAGCCCTACTCAAATAACTGCGCTACAAAAGATGGCTCCTCCGGAAAATTTAAAGCAAGTGCAAAAGCTGACTGGGCGTCTGGCAGCACTTAGCAGGTTTTTATCAAGGTCTGCGGAGAGAAGCTTGCCTATATTTAAAGCATTGAAAGGGTCCGAAGATTTTTCATGGACACTAGAGTGTCAAAAAAGCTTCGAAGATATTAAAGAGTATCTCAGTAATCTCGCTACACTCACGGTGCCTACTGCGGACGAAACCCTACTCCTTTACCTTGCAGCTACAGGTTTTGCTGTCAGTGCAGTCCTTGTCAGAGAAATGGATTTCAATGGGAAGTTGGTCCAAAATCCTATTTATTTTGTATTCAAAGCATTATCGGGAGCGAAGACAAGATACTCCGAACTCGAGAAGTTCGTTTATGCTCGGATAATGGCTTCGAGGAAATTAAGACATTATTTTTTGGCTCACAATGTAATTGTACCAACTTCGTATTCTTTGGGAGATATGCTTCGAAGTAAGGATTCCACTGGAAGAATTGGGAAGTGGGCAGTTGAGCTAGCACCCTTCAGCATATCTTTTCTGGCAAGGACAGCAATCAAATCGCAAGTCTTAGCAGATTTTGTAGCAGAATGGACTCCACCTGCAACTTTGCTTTCGGAGAAGTCAAGTGACGGAGTTTGGACTGTTTATTCCGATGGGGCTTTCCAAGCATCCGGAGCAGGCATTGGAGCGGTATTAATTTCGCCTTCAGGGCAAAGAGCAATGTACTCCGCAAGACTCAACTTTAAGTCCACCAATAATATAGCGGAGTATGAAGGGATTTTACTGGGACTCCGAAAAGCACGTGCTCTAGGGGCTACAAGAGTTGTTATAAAGACAGATTCTCAGATGGTAGGAGGGCACGTAGATAAAAGTTTTCAGGTTCGGCATCCACAGCTTCCAAAGTACTTAGAAGAAATCCGTAAGATCGAAGCACACTTTAAGGGTATTTCCATTCGGAGTATACCAAGAGCAGAAAATGTGCAAACGGACATCTTAGCAAAAGCTGCAGCCGGAGCTGTGGATGTACCAGAAGAAGCTTTCTATGAGGAGCTCAGTACACCTTCGGTGCCAAAATTCCCTCTGCAGAGATTCTTTGCATTTCTAGTGCAGATTGGAAAAATTCAATCATGGAACTTTTACAGGGAGGAACAAATTTGCCTGAAGAGCCACATCATTCAAGATTGAAGCTTAGGGCCAGAAATTATCAAATAATCAACGGTATTTTATATAAGGCCGGAGTATGTTCCCCTTTACTCCGATGTATATCTCAAGCCGAAGGTCAAGAAATTCTTCGAGATATTCATGAAGGCCTTTGCGGTAGTCATTTAGCCCCTCGAGCTTTGGCAGGAAAAACACTTCGCCAGGGGCTTTATTGGCCTACAATAACAGCTGATGCGGAGAGCTTAGTCCGCACCAGTCAAGGATGTCAGTGGATGGGTCGACGAAGTCATCGCCCACCAACAGCTCTTCAAGTCATTGCTCCGGTATGGCCTATGGCCAGATGGGGTATGGATTTAATTGGTCCCTTTCCAGTAGCCAAGGGAAATCTGAAGTTCGCAGTGGTAGCTATTGAATATTTTTCTAAGTGGGTAGAAGCAGAGCCCTTAATAGCTATCACTTCGAACAATGTACATAAATTCTTTTGGAAGAATATCATTTGCCGGTTCGGAGTGCCTAGACAACTCACAGTTGATAATGGAACACAGTTTGATGCAGAACCTTTCAGGATGTTTTGCGAAGATCTAGGCATTCAGTTATGTTTTGCTGCAGTGAGGCATCCTCAGTCTAATGGAGCCGTAGAAAGAGCCAATGGAAATATTTTGTCAGGGCTAAATCGAAGGATAGTAGGATTAGCAAAAGGACTGTGGACCGAAGAGCTTCCGAAGATTTTGTGGTCCATTCAGACTACGCAAACAAGGTCCACATGTTTTACTCCATTCAGACTACTATTCAGAGATGAAGCTATGACTCCAACGGAGCACAAAGGAGGATCGCTTCGCAGCACCGAACCGGAGATTGAAGAAGAAAGACAAGCTTCGCTAGATTTATCAGAAGAAACAAGACTTCGAGCTGTGGCAAATTTATCAAAGTATCATCAACAGACGAAGGCTTGGTTTGACCCAAAGGTTAAGCTCAATGAACTAAGACCGGGTCATCTTGTTCTACGAAGCATTATAGCGCCAGGGAAGTTAGGAAATAAATGGGAAGGTCCGTACCTAATTGTTCATTCAGGATGCCCTGGCTCTTTTAAATTAGCTAATTTAGAAGGTGAAGAGTTAGCACATACTTGGCATGCGGAGCACCTAAAGCTATACTTCGCATAAGGGCTCCTTGTAAATCACTTGTAATCATCTTCTGAATTAATAAAGCATATGGTCCAGATAGTGCTTTCCCCTCATAAACCTCCAGCTTCCGAGTGGACGCACTGGAGCCGCGGGGTTGACCGAGAGGGAAGTGTCATGAAGCTGAATCATATTTTTGGACTTCGAATCATTAGTTCGAAGCTTCCGACGTGGGGGCTGACATAATCCGGAGTCCAAGCCACTGGCTTGTAGGCATCCATAAAAGAGCCCAGAACCACATCATGCGGAGTCCAAGCCATTGGCTGGTAGACTTCCGCAAAAAGAGCCGAAGGTGGCCAAAATATACGGAGTCCAAGCCATTGGCTGGTAGACTTCCGTAAAAAGAGTCCAAAGAGACCATTGCAAACTCCGAACCATTGGTTCAACAGAGCTCGCAAAAAAGAGCCGAAGGTGGCCAAAGCAAAACAGAGTTTGAGCCATGAGCTTCGAATGTCTGTTAGCATAGTCCCAAGTGACAAATTATCTAAGACACTAAAGGTGTCCTAAAAGTTATCTCAAGTGATTTCTTTCAAAAAACAAAGGTACTAAATTGCCATTCTTCAGACTACAAATAGTCGAAGACATTTTATAAGATTTTAAAAGATCTTTAAATCTCAGAGGGATTCCGAACCCCAAAAAATTGTACTCCGAAGTTTTTCTTTGCGCATAACCATCTTCGAATATAGTTCGAAGTTGCTTATACCCAAAGAGGGGCTAGTAAATATGGAGACAATTTTAAATCGGTATTCATTATTCGAACGAATATGTTTACACGTTACATCATGAAAAATCGGTATCTATACCAAGAAGGAATCGAAGACCTCTTCGATCTCTAGAGCTAGGGTTGGAACGACTAGTTCCAGTGCCAGGAGTTCTAACAAATTTACGTTTAACTCTTTTGCCTCCCTTCGAAGCTCTAAAGTCCTTCTGTTCTTGTTGAAGCTCGGCCCAAGTTCGAAGTCGTTCGGGGCTCCTTTCCCAGCTTCCAAGTTCTTTAGGTTTTTTACTTCGAACTTCATCTTCGTCTTCAGACCATATAACGTCTTCAGAAGACGAAGTGTTCAAGTTAACCTCTTTTTCTTCCTCTTTAATATAAGATAGTATATCTTTGATTACTTCGGGCACAATTACACCGAAGTTATCTCGAGGAACTAAAAATCGAGGACGTTTATAAGCCTTTAGAAGATCGAAGGTGGTCCATAATGAGCGAAGTTCGTCGTTAATGTCTAACACTACGATATCTTCCATATGAGGCAAAGCCTAAAAATATGATAAAAAAATTTTCATTGATAAATGTTCATAAGCATAAAGCTTTACATAGCCAAAAATCCTAAGGTATTCCTAAACCTGCGGGTTCGGACGAGGCTAACTGCTTGAAGCTTGGGTCCGAACTTGCTTCTGGCGTTGACCTTCGTCGATCCAAGCCTTGATCGCAGAGCGACCTTCGGCTCTCCATGAAGTTTGGAAGGCTCGCCAGGCAGCAGCCACACCTTCGGAAGGAGTCAAAAGCCGCTCGTCGTCGAATGTAATTGGGCCCTCTCCTGCGCCCGGAGTTATCGATCGGCCCAGATCCTCGTAGTAACGAAGTAGGCCAACAGTAGCCACTTGTCCGGAGAGTTCTCCGTATCGAATGCCTGCTGTCTTCATCTGCTTCGCCACTCCTTGAATCCTTTTCAACCGGCGCAGAAGAGAAACGTTATCATCAGAAGGAAGTGTCCCAGTAGTACCGAAGTACTCCAGGACACCTAGCAGCTAATTCATAACTTCCACAGCTACCTTCTCGAACTTCAGCTTATCTTCGATCAGTGCGTCCTTCGTCAAAGTTACTTCTCCCAGAACTCCGGAAAGTCTCGCAGTTTCGGTAGTCAAGATATTCTTTTGGTTCAAAAGCTGGCTAGCTTCCTCTTGGAGTCTGACAAGTTCGGTCCCCGTAGTAGCGTGCTCCGCCCGCATCCTTTCAATTTCTGCTCGAAGCACAATTCTTTCTGCTTCGAGCTCTTTATTCGCAGCCTCCAAACCTTGTCTGGCCCTACGCTCTGTTGACACTATATTGTCCATCTGAACCACTCGGCTTTCGGAGATGGTAAGATTCCGTTGAAGGATATTATTTTCCTCCTGAAGACGAGCGATTTCTTGATCATTCAATATATTCGCAGCTCAGGCCAAGACTGTTTGCTGCAAAAAGAAAAAACCAAGGTAAACATTTATTTGTAGGTAAATTCTATGTTATTTCACAGATACTTCGTACCTGGTAAGTTGCGCGTTCTATAGCAGCATTGAGCTCCGACCTGTCCACTTTACTTAGAATGGCCACTAAGTTGGTCTCCCCTATGTCGCGGCTAGCTCGATCCAAAGGTTCGAGCAAAGTCCGAAGACTAGTTGTATGCCCTAAGAAAGGAGCTAGAAGGGGGAGCATGCTTATCGCTTGTTGGTCATCCTCGTTCAGCGAAGGGCCGGAGTGTTGGCTTGTGGTCTTCGAAGCCCCTGGAGACTGGCCCCCCTCGGTAGAGTGACTCTCGTCTGTTGAATCAGACGGAGTTGATCCGGAACTCGCAGCAGGGAGGGGTTCTATATTCCTTTTGCCTCTTCCAGGTCCCATTTGAGTAGCTCTCTGGGTTGGCTCCGAAGTCGTCGAAGATCTAGGGATTATTTCTTCCTGGCGGACCTCTTCCACAGGAGTGGACTCTGTAAAAACAAAGGTGTTATACATTGTATAAATACACAAAATAAACATGAAAGATTTATTCGAAGTCTACCTTCGACAATTTGGCGAGGGGTAATCATTTGACTGTTCGGTGGATCGAAGGTGAGATCTTCGTCCGAATCAGCCGTTAAATTTTCGACTGCAGGAGCATTTTCCTGAGCTGTCCTTGTTGCCTCTTCAGGAATCGAAGCCATAGTAACTTCGACTCCACTTTCATCCACAGAAACTTCGCCCTGAGGTAAATCCTCTTGAACTGCCGAAGTCCTTGATTGCTCAAGGTTATCTCGAGACTTCGGCACGTTCGCAGGTACTTCGGCTTGTGCCTTCCTTTGAGATGCATCTTCGTCTATAAGACGCACAAGCAATCTCCCTTCGTCTTCTTGGGAGCAGAGACTGAAGCCCTTGGGCTCGAAGGTGCGGGATTCTTTGGTTTCTGAGCCACCTTCTTGACCGGAGTCTTGGCGGAGCTCGAAGTCCCAGCTTCGGCTTTCCTCTTTTTGGGCCCTTTCTCCGAAGGTACCCAATCCATCAAAGGGGGCAAAACGATTTCCAGCATTCCCCACACCCTGTTAAATCTCTCCCGACTCCCGACCAACTTGATTCTCCATTCCTTTTCGGTCGGAGTTGGAGCGCCCAAAATCTTCTCCAAAGCCCTTACGATTTGCTCCGAAGTAATAGGGGCTGAAGAAGCTAAAAAATGAATTAAGTTAGTTACTTCTTCGAATGAATATGCATAATACATGTTGTCTTCGAAGTTACCTGTAGGACTCGAAGTCGAAGTGATTTTTCGGAGACCGCCTTCCGAATCCTCTTCGAAGATGATAGGCCAGTTGGCCATCAGTGGAGAGATTTGTAACCCGAGGAACTCTTCGGCTAAGTCTCGCATGCTCAACCTTCGACTGATCTTCTGAAGTAGGCTAAGGCGAGCTTCGAGCTGACCTTGGTCTGGATGCACTAGGGCTTCCTTCCGGAATTGGATGTCTTTCAGAGGTCCGGCCAGAGGATTGCTCGCCCCAACTTCAGCATAAAACCATCTCATGACCCAGTCGGTATACCATCTTGCATTGATGGCCTTAGTAGGAAAGTGAAGGGCGTATTCATCCCAAAGCCTGAAGTTAATACTTCCGAAGGCTACTACCACTTTTTCACCTCCGGGGCCTACGAATGTTTTTGGTTGGCATGAAGCTCTGTGTAGCGCAGTGAAGATCTCTGCCCTCCCTTCACAGCCTTCGGCTCTCAACGCCCATTCAAAGATAGCTAAGCGAGCTACTGCGTTCGGAGAAAGTTGAGGAAGGGTGACGTGAAACAGATCCAGTACCCCGGCCAAGAAGTCCACTGCTGGAAGGCCTAAGCCGGCTTCGAAGAAGGCTTCGAAGATGACCACTTCTCCGGGCCTTGGCGACGGGATGAGTTCCTTTCCAGGTTTACGGATCATGACTCCGGTACTAATCTTCCCTTCTACTACGACCGCCAGTGTTTCTCTCTTGCAGGTAGAAGGTCCCAGTGGGAAGGATTGATCCAAATACTTCGTTGATGGTGGGCAGAGACCTTGATCACCAACATTTTGGGGATTTCCTCCTCCTGCCGCCATGGATGTCGTTGTGGGTGTTGGAGGAACCGTCGCCAACGTCGCAGCCGCTGCTGCTGCGACCGCCTGCTGTCGAGCCAAGGCCGAAGGGGCTCCAGAACTGTTGGTTTTCGCCACTGAAGTTACTGGGTTGCTTTGGAGGAAAAATGGAGGCTAGGGCTCAAAGGGCTCAAAGGGCTCAAACGGTGTTTGTTTGCAAGAGAGCAGCGGAAAGGTAATCATGAAAGTTCTAGGCCCTCTATTTATGGCCTAGACTGTACATTTTTACCGTTAGTCCATGTCGTTTCACATTCCTGCCCGTTACTTTTCTCCGAAATTAACGCATTCTGCAGTTTCCGTTAGAAGAAGGAAGCTAACGGCTATTTCTTCTAAGTCTAAAAGGCTTTCGAACTTCCTGAGTTAGTTCTAAGATAGTTTGAAAGTAATTGTCTTAAGACTGACTCGGAGTTTTATATCTTCGTACATTTCGGGGATGGATTAAAATCTGATAACCCCTACGCTTGGTTATTTTTTTCTTCCGTATACTGCTCTCCTAACATTACAAGTTTAACGGAGAAGCGTATTCGAGGGGCTACTGTTGGGGGAAAATATCCCATCATCAGGGTTATTGCCGTAACAGCACAAAGGCAGATAATAGATTCGAAGATTCCCAGACGTCCATCTTCGAAGATGTCCTAAGTCAAGCTTGAAGTACGAAGATAGGCATTGGTTCGGAGTATATCTTTGAACTAAGGCACTTTGAGATCTTTTTTGCCAGCTAAGATGGAAGACTTATCTTTTTTCTTATTAGATTAGTCTTTTACCATTTTAGCCCTATCAAGGGTACCGAATAGTTTCCACTATGTCGGTTGTAATAGAGGGGTAAATATGTCTTTTCCTTAATATTTGGGCCTATAAATACCCCCCATTTCACCCTGTAATAGAGACCGAATACAAGCTATTCAATACACACATTCGAACTATTCTAAGTTGTTATCCTTTCGGAGGCTTAGAACAGTTCACTTCTCAAACACTTCGTTTGTTAGTTTCTAATCTACAGAAACCTGTTAGCGTAATCTTTTACGCCAACAGAAGTTAATATTGATGTTTATACATCTTTTGTTGTGCATGATTTGAATGATCCATTTTTGAAAGTTGCATGTGATTTCTGCAATACCTTCTTGATCTTTTTGCTGATCAAAGGAGGCACCATAGCACTGAAAAATTACTCTGGAAAATTGTTTCTGTTTAGATCTAGCCCTTTACATGTTTGATGAAATGGTTCTTCAAGTATTGATCAACATCATGGCTGATTCTTGGAGTGTTGATTGAGTAAATCATGTGTGGATGTATCTTGGTGCAAACCTTTTCAAATCTGTGATTTTTATTCCAATTATTATGGGCTGCCCCCTTTTGTGAGAAAAAATTCAGAAAATCACAACAGCTGAAATCTTTGATTATTCTGAGTTGATTCAATACATAAATTTGATTTCCTTTGCGTCTAATCTGTGTTTTTGCTCCTTGATTGCATTTTACCCTGTTGTGATCACTATTACAGATCTGAAATCACTATTCACAATCAGGTTTCTTTTCTTTTTGGTGTTGTTTTGTTTATTTGAGAATGAAAAGGTGCACTGATCAGCTATTTCTCTACTGAGCTGAAATGCTACAAGTTTCAGTTAGCAACCTTGAGAATCTGAATTGAGTATTTCTTTTGCATACATTGCTTTTGATTGAAACTGAAATCTGCATTGAAATATAGAGAAGATAGGAGAATCATTTTTGTCCAACATTTCAATCAGAAAATGAGAGAAACTGTTGGTTTGATGAAGTTTTGATCCGATACAGTGATATGTGGATTTTTCGGATTGACAACAGCTTTCCCGATAAGAACTGTAGCTCGTATTCTGTGGTATTTTCTTGGAGCGCTGGTTGTTCTGTGAGCTCTGCTTCTGATTTGTGAAGATCTTGAAGTTTTTATTGATCCACACATGGTGATCATCTCTTGGATGAACAAGTGCTGAAGATTGAACATCTGAAATTCAGATGATCGACTACAGTGCAGCACCTGGCTTCAGGTTTTAAAAAAACTGTGCTGCTGTGCAAATTCTGCAATTGTCAATAGAACTATTTGGGTTTCAAGGAATGTTAGATTGATTCTTTTGTTGTTTTTGTCTGTTGAACCAGGTATGAATTCTGTTGTATTCAAAGAATTTTTTACATGTTATGAAACATGTTGATAAACAGTTTTGCTAAAAGAAAAAATTGGATGTTGTACTGATTTATCTGAAATCAGAAATATAATTGATCTGAAACAGTTTTGTACTGAAATTAGTTTTCTGAATAGAAGCACTCAGTTCCTTGAATTTGAATTCTGTCCAAGTGCAATTTAGAGTACTGTTCAAATTTTCTGAAGTGCTACAGAAAAGTGTTTTATCTATTGAGAACTGAAATACTGGATACAGCTTTTAGAATTGAATCAATTGAGTTGTTTCTTCTGTATTGTATGGTCTGATTTAGTTGTGTCTGAAAACACTGCATTGAGTCAAGTTTTGAGTATAATATTTTAGATTCCTGTTTGAGAAGTGATTTGATTTCAGTAGTGCTCTGATTTGAATCATCTTCTGTTTATGAAAGTCATGACATTCCTGATTATAGGTTGAATAGTACAATACTTCATTTCTGCTGTTTCAGGAAAGTAGGTTTATAGCTGTTTCAGCAGATCACTTTGTTGAAAACTCATTCATCAGTTTGGTTGTTTGTAGTGCTGAAGCTGAATCAAGTAAGAATTGCAATAGTGCTTGTCATGCTATATTGAAATGATTATTTAATTGAGAGTTGATCTGATTCTTTATTCTTGGAGTGAGGTTAAGAGTGGCAAGTCAAAGGGTAATTCAAAGTGTGTGATTTGAGATGTTAGTTCTACTCTGTTTTTGATTTGTTTGATATGAATTTGAAATCTAAATTTTTGGAGGTGCATTGGGTGATCTGAGTAAGCCATCACATTCACGAGGAAGTGTCGAGGCGCCTATTCACCCCCATCTAGTCGCCATTCCGATCCCACAATCTCGTTCAAGAATAGATCGCAAATTAAAAACTAGAGTGCTCTTAACAGTAAACGTAGTAGGTGCCATGATCTTCAAAATATTAAATGCGAGGTTTAACACTATGCAATGTTTATCTTCTATCCAATAAAAGATGTTCCATTATCTAGACCAGTCACTTTCCCTCTCATGACTAATAGTGGCGCAAGATCAATGGACACACTATCTCCTCGTGAGCTTTGGCATCACTGCTAGAAGCTAGTTGACATAGGTAAGCAACTCCTTGCAAATAACATCGTACGTGACTCTTGTCGTTGGAGAAGCATCCAATGCTCGACTCCAACTTTTATGCCGCAAGGCCCAAAACTGTTTTGATAGCCTCGTCAACTGAACCAATACTATGCATGCAGAAGTCCGTAGTAGCGCCCCAACTGGTCGAGATAAAAGATAGCACCCCGCTTTAGCAGAGCCACTATCTGTTGGCATAAAAGATTACGCTAACAGGTTTAGGAAACTAAGTGTTTGACAAACGAAGTGTTTGTTTATGTAAACTATTCCAAGCCTCCGAGATGGATAATAGCTTGAGATAGTTCGAAGTGTGTATTGAATATCTGAGTATTCGATGCCTATTTCAGAGCAAGAAGGGTGGTATTTATAGGTAAAATCTCTAGAGAAAAGACCTTTTTACCCCTCAATTACAATCGACATAGTGGAAACTATTTCGGTATCCCTTATAGGCTTAATACAGGAAAACATGCTCGAAGGATGTTGATAAGGTAGACGTCCCATCCATCTGGTTGTTTTCCACTTCGGAAGTGAAGCCTTTCGAAGGTTTTCTTTGGACCGGAGACTTTCAAGCCCTTCTATCCGGAGGCAAGTCTTTGGCTCCAAGATTAAGACTTGCATTTATCTTCAGTTTCAGATATGTATTAGATCCGGACTTCGAACTCAAACCTCTATATGAATGCTCCGAAGGAAAATGAACCGTTATGATGGTAGCACATTGCAAAGAGCCGTTACTTTTGTACCGTTACCCCTCAAATAGCCGTTAGATCTTTCGATAAAGAAACAACTACAAAAGTTTTACCGTGGGTTCACATTCTTCCATCCTTTTAATGGGGGATTGGTCCCGATCTTCCGCTAGGTAAGGATAACTTGGATTGGTGGAGAATCTCGACGTTGACGATCCAAGGCTCCGGTCCGGCGGATCAAAACCTTGCAATCGCTACACCACTGTCTCCGTCGGTTATCAACCACGCAGGGCGCGATTGACCTCGCCACGAAGGCTAGTTCCTGCAAACGAACCCAATAACACAAGCAAGAACAGGAAGAACGCAAGTCGAATGCCAAATCACAGATGAACTATGATGAGGAGAGGTTTCACAAACGCTGATGCAGCAGCCAATCGGTCCGGTGCAGGAGCGGGATCTAAACACACAAGTGTAGGTGCAAACAAAGTAAAACCTAACCCTAAAGGCGGCTGGCGTGAGTATATAAGGCGTGGGCAGCCTGTAGGAGGTGCACACGACTCGGACTATGGGCCAACACGGCCCCCAACTCAGTACAAGGTCCAACTCGGCCCAACTCTGTCACACAGCTTTCCAACGCCAAAAGATCCTTCTTGTCCTCAGCTTTCCAAAAAGTCCAAGAACGCGCCAATCGGACTTCGTATGAGGAAGTTATACCCATTTTGGTGCATGGTGGTTGATGTAGTCCGAACCAGAGAATTCTTGACTTCAAATCATCCGTGCGACTCCGTCTTCAACCCCAACTCTCCTATTCCATCTCCCATGTTCATAAGCAAAAAAAAATCACTAGTATTCAGTAGCATCCCAACCAAACAAATATTAACATAGTTGCTAAGGAAAGAATTAACCTCATGGTTCAAGCGACGGGCACATGCGCGTGTGATTGGTCCCTGTAATTGAATTGTAGGTTGATGGTGCATGTGTGTATCATGGCGGTGCATGTGTGTATCATGTTGGTGCATGTGTGTATCATGGTGGTGCAGGTGTATATCATGTTGGTGCATGTGTGTATCATGTGAAGTGATGTCCTCATCATCCTCCCCTTCTTGAATTGGAGTCGTCCTCGACTCAAGCTCATCGTCATCTCCCAAATAGGGCTTTAAATCTGAAATGTTAAATGTGGGACTAACCCCAAAAGCTACAGGCAACTCAAGTTTATATGCATTATCATTGATCTTCTCAAGCACACGGAAAGGACCATCAGTACGGGGCATCAATTTAGACTTTCTCAAATCAGGAAAACGATCCTTGCGCAAGTGCAACCAAACAAGATCACCCGGTGCAAATGTTATCTCTTTTCTACCCTTACTACCATAAGCACGATATTTCTCATTCATTTTCTCTATGTTTGCTTTAGTAGTTTCATGCATCTTAAGCAATAATTCAGCACATGTAGTAGCATCAAAATTCAATTTTTCAGATGGTGGCAATGGTAGAAAATAAATAGGAGCACGCGGATTAAAGCCATAGACCACTTGAAATGTACTTACCTTAGTAGTGGAGTGTACTGACCTATTATATGCAAAATCAATATGAGGTAGACACTTTTCCCAGAGCTTCAAGTTGGTCTTCAAAACAGCCCTCAACATGGTGGACAACGTACGGTTGACGACCTCCGTTTGCCCATCCATTTGGGGGTGACAAGTAGTAGAAAACAGGAGCTTCGTCCCCAACTTATGCCACAACGTCCGCCAAAAATGACTTAAGAATTTAGCATCACGATCTGAAACGATGGTATTGGGAACTCCATGCAAGCGTACGACCTCTCTGAAAAACAAATCAGCAACATTGGTAGCGTCGTCGCTCTTGTGACAAGGTATAAAATGCGCCATTTTAGAGAACCGATCTACCACCATAAAAATACTATCCCTCCCCCTCTTAGTTCTAGGTAATCCGAACACAAAATCCATAGAAATATCCTCCCAAGGTACACTAGGAACGGGCAGAGGCATATAAAGTCCATGTGGGTTTAGACGAGACTTAGCTTTATTGCAAGTAGTGCATCGTGCCACATAGCGCTCAACATCTCGTCTCATCCTAGGCCAATAGAAGTGTGTAGACAACACATTTTCAGTTTTCTTTGATCCAAAATGACCCATCAAACCACCGCCATGTGCTTCCTGCAATAACAACAAGCGAAGAGAGCTAGCCGGCACACATAACTTGTTAGCACGAAAAAGATATCCATTATTCATTTGAAGTGATAATTTTTCAAATGGATGTAAAAAGTGCTTTCCTTAATGATTTCATAGGATAAAATGTGTATGTCAAACAACCCCCAGGCTTTGAACATCCCAAGTACCCCCATAAAGTCTTTAAACTTCACAAAGCTTTATATGGGCTCAAGCAAGCTCCTAGGGCTTGGTACGACCGTCTTAGAAACTTCTTGATTGAGCACGAGTAAAAAATGGGCTCTGTTGATAAGACCTTTTTCACTCTTATGCATGGCAAAGATTTCTTTCTTGTTCAGATATATGTTGATGACATAATTTTTGGTGGTTCATCTCATACTCTTGTGGCTGAGTTTGCTGATTCTATGAGAAGGGAATTTGATATGTCAATGATGGGCGAGCTGACCTTCTTCCTTGGTTTGCAAATTAAGCAAAGCAAACAAGGAACCTTTGTACATCAGACAAAATACACTAAAGACGTGCTAAAACACTTTGACATGGCTGATGCAAAACTACTTGCTACCCCAATGGGTACTTCAGTTGCGCTAGACCCGGATGAAGATGGAGAAGAAGTGGATCAGAAGGAGTTTCGGAGCATGATCGACTTTGTTGGGGGAAAATATTTCATCTTCGGGGTTATTGCCGAAGCAGCATAAAGACAGTCAACCAGTTCGAAGATTGTCCGAAGACCATCTTCGAAGATGCCCAGAACCTCGTTCGAAGCCCGAAGAAAGGCACTAGTTCGAAGTATGTCTTCGAACCAAGCCCTTCAGGATCTTTTCCGCCAGCTAAGATGGAAGACTTATCTTCTATCCTATTAGATTAGTCTTTTACCATTTTAGCCCTATTAAGGAAACCGAATAGTTTCCTTAATGTCGGTTGTAATAGAGGGGTAAATAGGTCTTTTCCTTAATGTTTAGGCCTATAAATACCCCCCATTTCACCCTGTAATAGGGACCGATTAGAAGTGATTCAATACACACTTTCGAACTATTCTAAGCTATTATCCTTTCGGAGGCTTAGAACAGTTTGCTTCGCAAACATTTCGTTTGTTAGTTTCTTTTCTACAGAAACCTGTTAGCGTAATCTTTTACGCCAACAGTTGGCGCCGTCCGTGGGGAACCTAGTCCAAAAAACTTCGTTCTCTACCAACTACTTACATTATGCCTCCTAAGCGGAGCGCACCTCGCAATCCCACTCGGAGGTCCTCTCGGATCTCCGGAGAGATACCCTTCGACACAGTCGAAGTCGGAGGGTCTTCGACTATCCCTCCACCTCAAACTCCGCAAGGGGCTTCTATCCCTCGAGGATACGAAACCTCTCTGCCAACCCCTTCCATACTTCGATCGCCCGGAGCCACTCTGCCACCCTCCATTCCGATTCAAACTGATCATACCAGCTCTCAAGACCCAGAAGGTCCTTCCGGAGGAGATGAAGATAGCCTTGGAGATATGGCCACTCAAATGGCCAATCTTCAAGCCGAGGTAGCGAGGTGGCGACAAGAGGCTGCGAACAGGCTTCGCCCTCAAGCCACCCCAGCTATCCCCGAAGTGCATGAAGACGACGATCTTGATTATCCCGAAGCCCCAGAGAACGCTTCTTACGACAATGAATCTCCGTTGCATCCCGAGCTTCAGAAGGTTCGCTTTGATCCGAAGTTCAAAGCTTCGAAGCTTTGCAAATATGCCGGAGACGAAGATCCCAGTGAGTTTGCACGTTCTTATGCCCTAGCAATTGAGGCTAGTGGCGGAGACAGAGAAACTATGGCGAAGTGCTTCCCGTTAGCCCTTCAAGGAGTGGCGTTGAGATGGTTCTGGTCTTTAAAGCCAGGATCAATCGCTTCATGGTCACAATTGAAGAAGAAGTTTATAAGTAACTTTCAGGGCACCTTCGTGCCCCCCATGTCGACAGGAAGCCTTTTCCAAGTGAAACAGCTCCCCGGAGAAACATTGAGGCAGTACTTCAAGCGCTTCGCTCACATGAAGTCGCAAATTCGGGGGCTGTCCACATCCTCGGTGGTTGATGCGGCTCGAGAAGGCGTCAGTCATAAAGGTCTTCTAGATAAACTGCATCGGAAGAGCATCACCACAGTATCACAGCTGATGTCGTACTTTGAAGAGTACTCGAAGTCGGAAGAAGGTTGGCTTCGGAGAACTACTGCTACTTCGACAGTGTTGACAGAAGTTAAAGCAGAGGTGAAGACTTCGGCTCAGCCGCAAGAACCAGTCTCCGAAGTGCAACATGATAGAAGAAGAGGGCAAAAGCACCCTCGCTCTGAAGTCTTAAACATTGCATCCCCGCAGAAGTTTGCACCAAGAGCTCCACAGTCTGCGGGGAACAAGTGCAGCGGTTGGAGGCCACCAGGGAAAACGGCCGGCAAGGGCCAGACCCTTTTTTGCTGTATTCATGGAGAGAATCGAAGCCATGCAACTGACACCTGCAAGGCTATTCTTACCCTTCGGGGAGAATACTTGGAGAGAACTTCGGGTCGAGGTAGTACCGACCGAAGTCCAGCGGCAGCAGTGCGCTCGGAGCCAGTCCAGGCTGTGGCACGGATAGAAAATTTTGATGCTGCAAGGCATCCTCCGGTGGCCAATGTTATGCCACCTCCGAAGCAAGAAGAAGGGCAAGATAGAGGGAAGAGAGTAGTTCTCCCTATCTCCGGAGGAGGTACCCTCGGAAGCATGTCCAAGAGACAGCGAAGAGAGTACGTTCGAGAAGTAGGCCACATTGGGACTTCGTCATCTGCAGCTGCAATGCCGGAGTGGTCTCATGTTCCAATATCTTTCTCTGCGGAGGATGCAGCTGGTATCAAGTTCCCGCATGCAGATCCATTGGTTATTACTGCTGATATTGCAGGAACAGAAGTCCGAAGGGTGCTAATTGACGGAGGCAGCTCGGCAGATATCATATTTGTGCAAGCCTTCGATCAGTTATGCATTTCCCGGAAGCATCTCCTCCCAGCGGCTCGTCCTCTGCAAGGCTTCGTAGGACCTCCGCTAGATGCACTTGGCCAGATAGGCCTGGAAGTAACCTTCGGAGAAGGTTTACTAGCCCGAACTGAAGAAGTTATCTTTGATGTAGTAGATGCCCCGTATGCTTATAATGTCATCTTCGGACGAGGCATGTTGAATCAGTTCGGAGCAGTGGCGCATCACAACTACTTGTGCATCAAGATGCCCACACAGTCAGGAGTTCTGACAATCTTCGGAGATCAAGCCACGGCTCGGAGGGCAGAATATGGTCATGGTCCTCCTCTTGATCCGAGGCAAGTAAACAGTGTTCAAAATGATGAAGAAATTTTTTCAGCCTCTTCTGAAGCTTCGAAGAAGTCATTTCCAAGACCAAGTCCCGAAGGAGAGATTGCAACGAAGATCATTGTCAAAGATGGTAAAGAATACACTTTTCAATTTGGTAAAGATTTACCTCCCGAAGTTGCAATTTCCTTGGAAAAGGTCGTAGAAGAAAATTTGGATGTCTTCGCCTGGTCTGACGAAGATATCACCGGAGTCGATCGGGATATTATTGAGCACAGTTTGCTTGTAAACCCGAAGGCCCGGCCTGTTCGACAAGGGCTCCGAAAGATGTCCGCAGAGAGAGCTGCTCTAGCTAAGGACGAAGTTGAAAAACTGTTGAAGGCTGGGATTATCAGAGAAGTGGCCCATACAGAATGGTTAGCCAACCCAGTCTTCGTCAGGAAGAAGTCCTCCGGAAAGTGGCGCATGTGCATTGATTTCACATCTTTGAATAAAGCGTGCCCACGTGACCCCTACCCCATGCCCCGAATTGATCAACTAGTTGACTCCACGGCAGGTTCGGAGTTACTAAGCTTCCTCGACGCGTATTCCGGTTATCATCAAATATGGTTGAAGCGCGAAGATGAAATCAAGACGAGCTTTGTAACTCCTTCGGGAGTCTTCTGCTATGTAAGAATGCCCTTCGGCCTAAGAAATGCCGGGGCTACTTTTTCAAGATTAGTTGCTAAGGCTCTAGGTCATCAACTAGGTCGCAATGTGGAGGCCTATATGGATGATATTGTAATAAAGAGTGCTTTAAAGCACCAACATAGCCTAGACTTAGCAGAAACATTCAATAGCCTTCGGGCATGTGGGATCCGTCTTAATCCCGAAAAATGTATATTCGGAGCTAAGGCTGGAAAGTTGTTAGGGTACTTAGTTTCAAGCAGGGGAATTGAAGCTAGCCCTACTCAAATAATTGCGCTGCAGAAGATGGCTCCTCCGGAGAATGTAAAGCAAGTGCAAAAGCTGACCGGACGTCTGGCCGCACTTAGCAGGTTTTTATCAAGGTCTGCGGAGAGGAGCTTGCCAATCTTTAAAGCTTTGAAAGGGTCCGAAGATTTTGCATGGACACCAGAGTGTCAGAAAAGCTTCGAAGATATTAAAGATTATCTCAGCAATCTTGCTACACTTACGGTGCCTATTGCGGACGAAACCCTACTTTTGTATCTTGCAGCCACAGGCTCAGCTGTCAGCGCAGTCCTTGTCAGAGAAGCTGATATCAATGGGAAGTTGGTTCAAAATCCTGTCTATTTTGTATCCGAAGCATTGTCAGGAGCGAAGACAAGATACTCCGAACTTGAGAAGTTCGTTTATGCTCTGATAATGGCTTCGAGGAAGCTAAGACATTATTTTTTGGCTCACAATGTAATTGTACCAACTTCGTATCCTTTAGGAGATATACTCCGAAGCAAAGATTCCACTGGAAGAATTGGAAAGTGGGCAGTAGAACTAGCACCCTTCGGCATATCTTTCCTGGCAAGGACAGCTATCAAATCTCAAGTCCTAGCAGACTTCGTAGCAGAGTGGACTCCACCTGCGAAGTTGACTCCGGAGAAATCAGATGACGGAGTTTGGACTATTTACTCCGATGGCGCTTTCCAAGCATCCGGAGCAGGCATTGGGGCAGTATTAATTTCACCATCAAGACAAAGAGCAATGTACTCCGCAAGACTCAACTTTAAGTCTACCAATAATATAGCGGAGTACGAAGGAATTTTATTGGGACTCCGGAAAGCACGTGCTCTAGGGGCTACAAGGATAATTATAAAAACAGATTCTCAGATAGTAGCAGGGCACGTAGACAAAAGTTTTCAAGTCCGACATCCACAGCTTGCAAAGTACTTGGAAGAAATTCGCAAGATCGAAGCACATTTCAAGGGTATTTCCATTCGGAGTATACCAAGAGCTGAAAACGTGCAAGCGGACATTTTAGCGAAGGCTGCTACCGGAGCTGTGGATGTGCCTGACGAAGCTTTCTATGAGGAGCTCAATATACCTTCGGTGCCACAAGTTGCTTCTGCAGAGATTCTCTGCATTCCTAGTGCAGATTGGAAAGATTCAATCATAGAACTCTTGCAAGGAGGAACAAATTTGCCCGAAGAGCCCCAATTGTCAAGATTAAAGATCAGAGCAAGAAACTATCAGTTAATCAACGGTATATTATACAAGGCCGGAGTATGTTCCCCTCTACTCCGATGTATATCTCAAGCCGAAGGCCAAGAAATTCTTCGAGAAGTTCACGAAGGCCTTTGTGGAAGTCATTTAGCCCCTAGAGCTCTGGCAGGAAAAACACTCCGCCAGGGGCTTTATTGGCCCACAATAACAGCTGATGCGGAGAGCTTGGTCCGCACTTGTCAAGGATGCCAGTGGATGGGTCGACGGAGTCATCGCCCACCAACAGCCCTTCAAGTCATTGCTCCGGTATGGCCTATGGCCAGATGGGGTATGGATCTAATTGGTAACCTTCCGTTAGCAAAGGGAAATCTAAAGTTCGCAGTGGTAGCCATTGAATATTTTTCTAAGTGGGTAGAAGCAGAGCCTTTAACAGCTATCACTTCGAATAATGTACAGAAATTCTTCTGAAAAAACATTATTTGCCGGTTCGGAGTGCCTAGATATCTCACAGTTGATAATGGAACACAGTTCGACGCAGAACCCTTCAGGAAGTTTTGCGAAGACCTAGGCATTCAACTATGTTTTGCCGCAGTGAGACATCCTCAGTCAAATGGAGCAGTTGAGCGAGCCAATGGAAATATCTTATCAGGGCTAAATCGAAGAATAGTAGGACTATCAAAGGGACTGTGGACCGAAGAGCTTCCGAAGATTCTGTGGTCCATCCGGACTACGCAAACAAGGTCCACAGGTTTTACTCCGTTCAGACTGCTATTCGGAGATGAAGCTATGACTCCAACGGAGCTCAAAGGGGGATCATTTCGCAGCACCGAACCAGACATCGAAGAAGAAAGACAAGCTTCGTTAGATTTGTCAGAAGAGACAAGGCTTCGAGCTGTAGCCAATTTATCAAAGTATCATCAGCAGACGAAGACTTGGTATGACCCGAAGGTTAAGCTCAGCGAGTTAAGGCCGGGTCATCTTGTTCTACGAAGCATTATAGCACCAGGGAAGTTAGGCAATAAATGGGAAGGTCCATATCTAATCGTCCGCTCGGGGCGCCCTGGTTCATTCAAATTAGCTAATTTAGAAGGTGAAGAGTTAGCACATACTTGGCATGCGGAGCACCTAAAGCGATACTTCGCATAAGGGCTCCTTGTAATTCGCTTGTAATCACCTCTAAATTAATAAAGCATACACCCTGATGGTTGCCTTCCCCTTGACACTCCTAGTTTCCTGAGCGGACGCGCTGGGACAGAAGTCGATCGAGAGGGAAGTGTCATTAAGCTGGGTTGTATTTCCGGACTTCGTACCCATAAAGTCGAAGCCTCCGGTGTGGTGGCTGAAATCCATCCGGAGCCCAAGCTGATACCTTGTAGGCATCCGTAAAAGAGCCAATACCACATTCTACGGAGTCCAAGCTTCGGCTGGTAGACTTCCGTAAAAAGAGCCGAAGGTGGCCAAAATCTGCGGAGTCCAAGCTGCAGCTTGTCAGACTTCCGTAAAAAGAGCCGAAGGTGGCCAAATTCTGCGAAGTCCAAGCTCCGGCTGGTAGACTTCTGCAAAAAAGAGCCCAAAGTGGCCAAATTCTGCGAAGTCCAAGCTCCGGCTGGTAGACTTCTGCAAAAAAGAGCCCAAAGTGGCCAAATTCTGCGAAGTCCAAGCTCCGGCTGGTAGACTTCTGCAAAAATAGCCGAAGGTGGCTACAATTTCTACGAAGTCCAAGCTCCGGCTGGTAGACTTCTGCAAAAATAGCCGAATGTGGCTACAATTTCTACGAAGTCCAAGCTCCGGCTGATAGACTTCTGCAAAAATAGCCGAAGGTGGCTACAATTTCTACGAAGACCAAGCTCCGGCTGGTAGACTTCTTCAAAAATAGCCGAAGGTGGCTACAATTTCTACGAAGTCCAAGCTCCGGCTGGTAGACTTCTGCAAAAATAGCCGAAGGTGGCTAAAGCAAAACAGCATTTAAGCCATGAGCTCCGAATGTCTGTTCATATAAGTCCAAAGTGACAAATTTCTTAAGACACTAAAGTGTCCTCGAAGTTATCTTAATTGATTTCTTTCGTAAAAGCAAACAAAGGTACCAAGTTACCATTCTTCTAACTACAAATAGTCGAAGATATTTCATAAGATTTCAAAAGATCTTTAAAATGACAGAGGGGCTCCGAACCCCCAAAAAATTGTACTCCGAAGTTTATTCTTTGCGCATAACCATCTTTGAATACAGTTCGAAGTTGCTTATACCCAAAGAGGGGCTAGTAAGTATGGAGACAATTTTAAATCGGCATTCATTATTGAAGCAAATATGTTTACAGATTACATTATGAAAAATTGGTATCTATACCAAGAAGGAATCGGAGACCTCTTCGGTCCCGAGAGCTAGGGGTGGAACGACTAGTTCCAACATCGGAAGTTCTAAGAACTTTACGTTTAACTCTCTTCCTCCCCTTCGAAGCTCTAAAATCCTTTTGCTCTTGTTGAAGCTCTGCCCAAGTTCGAAGCCGCTCGGGACTTCTTTCCCAGCTTCTAAGATCTCCAGATCTTTTATTTTGGGCTTCACCTTCGTCTTCGGACCAATTAGTGTCTTCAGAAGACGAGGTGTTTGCGTCAATCTCTTTATCTTCCTCTTTGATATAAGACAATATGTCTTTGATTACTTCAGGCGCAATAACGCCAGAGTCATCTCGAGGAATAAGAAATCGAGGATGCTTATAACTCTTTAGAAGTTCGAAGGTGTTCCACAGTGAGCGAAGTTCGCTGTTAAGCTCTAACACTTCGATATTTCCATAAGAGGCAAAGCCTAAAAATATGACAAACAAGACTTTCATTGATAAATATTTACAAGCATCAGCTTTACATAATCAAAAAAAAATCCTAAATAATCCTAAACCTGCGGAGTCGGAGGAGGCTGACTGCTCGAAGCTTGACTCCGAACTTGCTTTTGATGTTGGCCTTCATCAATCCAAGCCTTGATCGCAGATCGACCTTCGGCTCTCCACGAAGTTTGGAAGGCTCGCCAAGCAGTAGCTACGCCTTCGGAAGGAGTCAAAAGCCTCGCGTCATCGAAGATGATGGAGCCCTCTGCGCTCGGAGTGATTGTTCGGCCCAAATCTTCGTAGTAGCGAAGTATTCCAAGGGCAGACACTTGTCCGGAGAGTTCTCCATAACGCATGCCTTCCGTCTTCATTTGCTTCGCTGCTCCTTGGATCCTCTTTAGCCGGCGCAGCAGAGTTACATTGTCATCCGAAGGTAGTGATCCAGTAGTACCGAAGTACTCCAAGACACCTAGCATCTGTTCGATGACCTCCGAAGCCACCTTCTCAGACTTGAGCTTTTCCGCATTAAGCGCATCCTTGACCGAAGTCGTTTCTGCTAAAACTCCGGAGATTCTAGCATTCTCTGTAGTCAAAGCATTCTTCTGAGTCCGGAGTTGGCCAGCTTCTTCTTGTAGCCTTACAAGTTCAGCCCCTTTGGCAGCATCCTCCGTCTGCAGTCTTTCAATCTCCGCTCGAAGCACAATTCTTTCTGCTTCGAGCTCTTTCTTCGCAGCCTCCAAGCTTTGCCTAGCCCTTCGCTCCGCTAGTATTACATTGTCCATTTGAGCTACTCGACCTTCGGAGAAGTTAAAATTTCTTTGAAGAGCCTCGTTCTCTTCCCGAAGTTGAGCAATTTCATTTTCGCTCGATAAAGCCGCAGCGCGGGCTAAGACTGCTTGCTAAGGAAAAAGAAAAATTGAAATAAGAAATTATTCATATGAAATTTGCTATTTGGTTCGAAGATGCTTTATACCTGATAAGCTGCTCTTTCCACAGCAAGGTTAAGCTCCGAACCCTTCACTCTACTTAAACGGGCTACCAGTTCTGTTTCCCCGACTTGGCGACTGGCTTCACCCAAAGGTTTAACCAAAGTCCCAAGTCCGGTTTTCTCCTCCAAAAAAGGAGTTATGAGAGGAAGCATTTTTAAAGCTTTCTGGTCAGCTCTGTTTAGCGAAGGTCCGGAGAGCTCTTCCGAGGCCCTTGGAACTTCTGAAGATGGCCCCCCTTCAGTTGATTCACTTTCATCCGTTGAGTCAGATGAAGTCGATCCTTGAGTTGGAGGCTCTATGTGTCTTTTTCCTCTTCCAGGCCCCGGTAGAGTGACCTCTGGTCGTGGCTCCGAAGTTGTCGAAGGTCTTTGAATTGTATCCCCGTGAAATGCTTCGACAACAGGAGGCTCTGCAAAAACAGAAATATTATACATTGTATAATTTTGCAAAAAATTGATTAAAATTATGCAAAATTTACCTTCGACATTCTCTGGAATATCGAGTACCGGACTGATCGGAGGATCAAAAGTGTAGTCCTCATCCGAATCAGCCGTTAAATCGTGGACTGCAGGAGCATCGTCCTGGGGAGTCCTCGTTACTTCTTCAGGAATCGAAGCCATAGTGACTTCAACCCCACTTTCGTTCGCAGGAACTCCGTCCTGAGTTATATCTTCTTGAACTACCGAAGTCATTGGTTGATCAGCATTGCCTCCAAACTCCGGTACGTTCGCAGCTTCTTCGGCCTCGTCTACACCCATAGGGACTTCATTTTGTTCTTCATGGGTATCCGGAGCTCTTACTTCTTCGATGTTGGCTTGGGGCTCCGGTATACCTGCAGTATCTTCAATGTGAATACTTCGTTGAGCTGCATCTTCCTCAATCAATTTCATTAAAAATATACCTTCGTCTTCTTTAGAGCTAGAAACCGAAGCTCTTGAGTTCGAAGGTGCGAGGTTCTTCGGTTTCCGAGCCACCTTCTTCGTCGGAGTTTTTGCGGAGCTGGAGGCTCCAGCTTCGGCTACTCTTTTCTTGGGTCCTTTCTCTTGAGGCACCCAGTCCATCAGAGGGGGCGGAGTTAACTCCAACATTCCCCATACTCTGTTAAATCTCTCCCAACTCCCGACTAATTTAATTCGCCATTCTTTCTCGGACGGAGTTGGGGCACCCAAAATCTTCTCCGAAGCCCTTATAATTTGCTCTGAAGTAATAGGGGCTGAAGAAGCTAAAAAATAACTCAAGTTAGTTTTTCTTCGAAGTAAATATGTACAATACATGTTGGATTCGAAGTTACCTGCAGGACTCGAAGTATAATTGATCTTGCGAAGACCACCTTTTGAGTCATCCTCGAAGACGATAGGCCAGTTGGCCATCAGCGGAGGAATTTGAAGTCCAATGAATTCTTCGGCCAGGTCCCGCATACTTAACCTTCGGCTGATTTTCTGAAGTAAGTTGAGGCGAGCTTCGAGCTGGCCTTCGTCAGGTTGCACTAAGGCCTCCTTCCGGAATTGGATTTCTTTGAGGGGCCCAGCCAGAGGACTGCTTGCTCCAACTTCGGCATAAAACCACCTCAGGACCCAGTCGGTGTACCATCTAGCATTGATGGCCTTAGCAGGGAATTGCAGGGCATATTCGTCTCGAAGCCTAAAATTAATGCTTCCGAAGGCAACCACCACTTTTTCACCTCCGGAGCCTGTGAACGTCTTCGGCTGACAAGTCGCTCTATGAAGTGCAGCGAAGATTTCAGCCCTCCCCTCACATCCTTCGGCTCTCAGCGCCCATTCGAAGATAGCTAATCTAGCTACAGCATTCGGAGATAGCTGGGGGAGGGTTACATGAAACAGGTCAAGTACTTCGGCCAAGAAATCCACAGCAGGGAGGCCCAAGCCTGCTTCGAAAAAAGCTTCGAATACCACAACCTCTCCGGGTCTCGGTAGATGGCCCTAATTCAAAAGATTGATTCAAGTACTTAGTCGATGGAGGACACAGACCTTGGTCATCGGGGATTTGGGAATTTCTCCCCCCTGCCGCCATGGGCATTGCCGCCTGCATCGAGGGTGCCGTCACCAATGTCGCCGCCGCTGCTGCTGCGGCTACTTGCTGCCGAGCCAAGGCCGAAGGAGGCGCAGATCCCTTGGTCTTCACCATCGCGATTGCCGGATTGATCTGAGGGAATGGAGACTAGGGCTCAAGAACTCGAAGGCTAGGGTTCAAGAACTCAAAGGGCTCAAAAAGCTTTGACTGAGAGGAAGCGGTGAAAAGGTAATTGGGTAAGTTTTGAGGCTCTTTATTTAT
This sequence comes from Zizania palustris, assembly GCA_019279435.1. Classification (NCBI taxonomy): domain Eukaryota; kingdom Viridiplantae; phylum Streptophyta; class Magnoliopsida; order Poales; family Poaceae; genus Zizania; species Zizania palustris. The sequence continues at coordinate 61,068,114 of JAAALK010000081.1, forward strand.
AGCCTAATCTTTCCGTTTGTTACCGTTTGGGCTCTGCTCTTTCGCATTCCCGCCTGTTATTCTTCTCCGAAAATAACGCCTCATATAACTTCCGTTAGAAACAGAAACTAACGGCTATTTTTTCTAAGTCTAAAAAGACTTTCGAACTTCCTGAGTCAGTTCTAAGATAGTTCGAAAAGTAATTACCTTACGACTAATTCGAAGTTCATATCTTCATGCATTTCGGAGATAAAATAAAAACCAATAACCCCTATGATTGGTTATCTTTTCTTTCCGTATACTGCTCTCCTAACGTTACAGGTCGAACGGAGAAACGTATTCGAGGGGCTACTGTTGGGGGAAAATATTTCATCTTCGGGGTTATTGCCGAAGCAGCATAAAGACAGTCAACCAGTTCGAAGATTGTCCGAAGACCATCTTCGAAGATGCCCAGAACCTCGTTCGAAGCCCGAAGACAGGCACTAGTTCGAAGTATGTCTTCGAACCAAGCCCTTCAAGATCTTTTCCGCCAGCTAAGATGGAAGACTTATCTTCTATCCTATTAGATTAGTCTTTTACCATTTTAGCCCTATTAAGGAAACCGAATAGTTTCCTTAATGTCGGTTGTAATAGAGGGGTAAATAGGTCTTTTCCTTAATGTTTAGGCCTATAAATACCCCCCATTTCACCCTGTAATAGGGACCGATTAGAAGTGATTCAATACACACTTTCGAACTATTCTAAGCTATTATCCTTTCGGAGGCTTAGAACAGTTTGCTTCGCAAACATTTCGTTTGTTAGTTTCTTTTCTACAGAAACCTGTTAGCGTAATCTTTTACGCCAACAGACTCCCTCCTCTACTTTATGGCTACGAGGCCGGACATGCACTTTGCAGTATGTCTGTGTGCTCATTTTCAGGCTTCTCCAAGGGATTCACATCGTCAAGCTGTTTAGTGCATACAAAGGTACCTCAAGCATACTCTTGAATTTGACATTTGGTATTCTACATCATCTTCATTATGCTTGAGAGGTTTTTCAGATGCTAATTTTGCTGTTTGTCAAATTGATCGAGAAAGTACATCTGGTACTTGCCATTTTTTGGGTTCTTCTCTTGTGTGTTGGTCTTCTCGCAAACAGTCTAGCGTTGCATAGTCTACAGCTGAGGCTGAATATGTAGCTACCGCTAGTTGTTGCGTATAGATTTTGTTGATGGTTTCTACTTTGCGGGATTTTGGGTTGGATTTTAAGGATGTTCCACTGTTTTATGATAACACTAGCACGATTAGTGTTGGTGTAAAAGATTACACTAACATGTTCTCTAAGATTAAGAACTCACAAACTGTGGATTTGTGTTGAGAACTATCTCAAGCCTCCGAATTGGATAATAGCTTAAGTAGTCCGAAATTGTATATTGAATAGCTGAGTATTCGATGCCTATTACAGGGTAAGAAGAAGGGTATTTTTAGGCAAAAAGTCTAAGGAAAAGACCTATTTACCCCTCAATTACAATCGACATAGTGAAAACTATTCGGTACCCTGAAGAGGGTTAAAATGGTAAAATCTACCCGGAGTAGGAAGATAAGGCAAACATCTTATTAGACTTGTTGTTTTCCACCGGAGCTTCATAGCCTGCTGAGGGTACCTTCGAATTGTAAACCGAAGCACCTTTTGGCTTAGAAACTTCACCACCTTCGAGCATAAGCATGGAACTTCGAAACTGATAAGTTATCTTCGACTGTCCATCTCTAAAGTCCTGAAGGTGAAGTATTTCCCCCCAACAGTAGCCCCTCGAATACGCTTCTCCGATTTTAACATGTATAGTAGGAAAGCAGTATACGCAAGGAATATTTTCATATTCAGAGACTTAGAGAAACTTGAAGGTGTTACAGCTATTCGAAGGGTATTTGACCCCGAAGTATCCCCAATGACAGCCTCGAACCAGGGCTGCTGTGTGAACACTTCGCGAGAAAAAGAACTGTTGCAGGGTTTAAACATCGTGAAGAGCCGCTAATTTGGAGCCGTTACTCTTCAAGTAGCCGTTATGCTCTCGAAAAGGTAACAGTCGAAATTTACCGTGGACTCACGCCATTTCGCTTCCTGGGCCCACTCGCCAGTGACTGAAGTCGAACCTGCAATGTGAATGCAATCGAAGCGCAACAGCTAACGGGAGGCTATAAAGGGGGATCAGAATCCTCTATAAACTTTTACCGTGCCTGACATCCGAAACTTACTCTCTTCAACCTCCAGATATCCCAACTTCCCGAGTGATTGAGCCATGGCGAGGACCATCCACACCGTGCCGACATTGGCAAGTACTTTGGCGCAGAGGCAAGCTTGGGCGGCTTCGGCGGCAGCGGCAATGGTGGGGGCTCCGAGAGACGTTTGGCCCAAGAATCCTTGAGAGCTCCGCCCTCCATCCAAGAAAAAGATCCCCCAAAGCTTCCTCATCGGCCAATCTACAAGCACCACGGAGTCCATCGAAGAGGCAGTGGATGGGAAGCTATGACTCGGAATGAGGACTCGGGTCCCCGGAACAGAGTCGACCCCGAGGCCATGAAGCGGAGAGGTTGTAGTCTTCGAAGCATTCTTCGAAGCGGGTCTAGGGCTTCCTACCATCAACTTTTTGTCAGAGGTATTAGAAATGTTTCATATTACCTTGCCTCAACTGTCCCCCAATGCCATCGCACGGCTGGCCATCTTCGAATGGGCGCTTTGAGCTGAAGGATGCGAAAGGCGATCAGAGGTCTTCGTCGCCACACACGAAGCTATCTGCCAGCCAAAGCCACAAGATGGCCCCGGAGACACCAAGGTGATAACAGCCTTTGGAAGTGTTAACTTCCAGCTGTGGAGGGAGCACGCTCAACACTTTCTAGTGAAGGCCATCAACGACCGATGGTACACCAACTGGATCCTCCGGTGGTTCTACGCCGAGGTCGGAGAAGATTCCCCCTTCGCAGGACCTCTTCAAGAAATCTGGTTTTGGAAGGAGGCAGAAGTCACCCCAAACCCAAGCCTGCTCTCAACGCGGCTAGGGTTACTAACTTCAATAGCTAGCTGCATGAGCTGCGAGACCTGGCCGAAGAGTTTATTGCACTCTGAATTCCACCTCATGGAGCCGACTGGCCGATAGCGTTCCAACACGCTTTGGAGGGTGAGCTTCAAAGCCTAGGTAAGCCTTCAATTTTCCGGCAATAATATGTTAGAAGAAAAATAACATACTTACAATATGCTACCTTTTTTCAGCGTCTCCACTAGCGTTAGCTCCGGATCTGATAAAGAGAGTCACCGAATGGGTGCTCATAGCCCCTACAGTGGCTAAAAGACAGAAAAGAATAGAGCTAGTGGGAAGCTAGGAATGCTCCAACAGAGTGTGGAGTGCCCTTGGAATGGTGCCTCCACCTCTGCCAGAATTCAACCCGACCGGAGAAGCCCCTCGGAAAAGAAAAGCCGTTGCCGAGCCCTCGAAGAAAGCAAGCAAGACCCCCATCAAGAAGGGGAAAAAAGTATCCAAACCTCCTCCTGAGCTGGCTCTGGAATCCCCTGCTTCATCCCTGGGCATTCAGAGCTCATCCTTGGAGGACTCTAGGAACAAAGGCTCCGAAAGCAAAGGCTCCGAGGTCCGAATGGCAAAAGCCTTCGAAAACTATCTTCTTGATGACAACAAAGATGAAGCGGTGGACACAACCAGAGCTCCTACTCGAGAAACTGCGGAGGTGGAAACGGCGCGCACTCCTGCGCCCGTCACTGCGAGTTCAGAGTTGGAAGCAGTTGTCCCAAACTCACCCGTGGCTGGGGTGATAACAACGGAGGTCGAGCCACCTGAGGAAACTACACCGGAGAGGACTTCGGGGGACGACCTCGACGAATACCTCTGGTTGTACGAAGTCCTAGAGGACCCTACAATTTTACCTCAAGGCACCACCGAAGGTAGACTTCGAAACTTTTGCCTTTATCATTTCCTGAAACAGTTATTACCCGCAAATATTCATCAAGTACCTTAATGTTGTAGGTGCGTCGAAGGGTAGCGCAGCTCCGGCTACAGATGAAGCTCCCGCTCCTCCCGGGGTTGTGGCTCCGAAGGACACCACGGCTCCGATGGACACAGAGGTTCTGGCCGAGGGGACACCGGTCGAGGGAGGATCTACCTCCGCCGAAGTCGCTCCTCCAGCCTTCGTACCACGAAGGGGAAAAAGCACGACGAGTCTTGGACTCCCTCCTGCCCTGATGATGACGCCTTCTTCCAATGACCCCTCGGTGAGTAACTCAGAAGAGGAGGTGACCGCAGATGACCGCCAGGCTTTGTCCTGGCTCCCTTTGTTGTCTCCCTTCTTGGAGCAATGAACGGGCCTCCGGGCGCTTCTGGAGCCCTTGGCGGAGAAAGGCCAAGAAGTCGTAAATTCTGACTTGGTCTCCATCTTGAGCGAGGCCAGAGCCCCAGAGTTTAATCTAGCCCTCGAAAGGGCTGCCCTTCAGGTATACAAAGTACCACAAGTACCTTTAATTAACAAATGGAACTACTCAGTACTTACTTGCTCTTTTTGTAGCAATTTGTCCTTGCTAGAGCGGTAGCGACTTCCAACGAAGTCGAAACCAACTGACTCAAGAGGAAGGTTACTACCCTCCAGTCCACACTCAAAAGCTCTGAAGACAAAATACTTTGGCTAGAGGAAGAGCTCCTAAAAGAACGGAGGGCTAGGGCCGCCACCGATGAAGCCCTCCGGCTTGAATGGCAGAGCAGCAATACACTCCAGACTTCGGCCCAAGAAGCCGAAGCCGAATGTGTGGTGCTCCGAGCAGAGGTGGAGAAACTCCGGCAAGCGGCAACTACTTCGAGCACTCAACTTGTAGAACTCTAAGGCTCGCTCAAACAGGTGATGGCTCAGAAGAGCCCCTTGCTATCCAAATTGGCTGAAGTATCTGCTGCTGCTGCGGGGCTGGAAGCGACAGAGACGAAGAATACTGAAATAGTGGAGCGTACCTTGGATGCCCTTCAGGGTACCTTGGAATACTTCGGCACCATGTGCCCTTTGTCTTCTACTACGGCGAGCGAGCCCCTCGAACGGAAGCTAAAGATGATTCATGTGGCGACGAAGCTGATGATGGGCTCCGGCGTCCGGTACAGAGAGATCGATCTCCGAACAAGTTGCTGGAATCGGAGTCCTCCGTCACCTCGAAGCTCTTGGGATTTCAGTTGCTCTGGTTGGGGGTTCGACACCCACAGGCTTTGCTGACGAGGGCCTGTTGCATCCTTCGTAGGATGTAGCCTCGGCTTGGGAAGCTTTCCGATTAGTCTGGAAAACAGACCACAAGGCTGCAGCCAAAACTTGGATTGACGAGGCCCGTCGGCAAAAGCAAGCGCAAACAAGGCATCCGCTTCCAGCTTCGCCAGCTCCGACACCTCCTGCTCCGCCGACCGACCCGCAGGTCTAGTCCTATAGGGCGCTTAAATATGTATAAGAAATCTTGTAAAGCCCCTTGCATTAATTAATGAAAAGTTTATAAACGAGGAACTTGTTTGGATGTTTATTCTTTTAGGTTTTGCCATGTCCTTCGGAGCCAGACTTTGAAGTATTGGAAATTAACGAAGGGATCCATCGGCAGTGGACAGTCCTTGAAAGCTTAAGGCCTTACCATCGTTCATGCTTATCTGTTCCTCACGGAGATCAAGGGGAGATAGCACCCGAAGTTCGCCACGAAGTCTTAACTTATATCAAAGAAGAGGAAAAGGAAAAAACATCTTCATCTTCTGAGTACGTAGATTGGTCTGACTCGGAGTACCATGACGAAGACCCTGCAGAGGCTAGCTCCGAAAGGCTTATGACTTGGGCTGAACTTCAAGAGGAGCAGAAAAAACTGCGAGCTTCGAATAAGAAAAGAAGCACTCGAACTAATAAGACAGTCTCGATGACTTCGAGCATCGGAGGCCGAAGTAGCCTTAGAAGTAGTTCTAGAGGCCGGATGGGTCTCTGATTTTATCTAGGCTTAGACCAAAATTTCTCTTGATGTAAAAGTATGATTATTCAATTAATATGAATTGCTTCGAAAGAATCTTGTTGTTCCTTACTCCCCTACCCCTCCTTGTGGGTGGGGGACCATACGCGTTGCGATAGGGTCCATCGGACACAATGATTTGCACAACAATCTGATGCTTCACACAACACTTAGTAATCATACTTTACTTTTTTGTAGAGTTCTTCCAACTATACGTTCGTATTATGATGTTTGTACGTTTCAGAGCTAAATTTATACTTGTAAGCTCCCATATTAGTCGCTTAGGACTTTAAAAGTGTTTCGTCGGCCGGAGCCTTGAAACCTTATTGCTTGGTCACCTTCGACTCTTTTACAGATGCTTCGAACCCCGAGGCCGGAAATCTATTCTTTTAAAACCCTTAGACTGTTCTACGGATCCTAACAAGCCGGAGCCTGGAATCCGTAGGCTGGCCACCTTCGGCTCTTTTACAGATGCTTCGAACCCGGAGGCTGGAAATCTGTTCTTTTAGAGTCCTTAGACTCTTCTACGGATCCTAACAAGCCAGAGCCTAGAATCCGCAGGCTGGCCACCTTTGGCTCTTTTATAGATGCTTCGATCCCGCAGGCCGGAAATCTGTTCTTTTAAAGTCCTTAGACTCTTCTACGGATCCTAACAAGCCGGAGCCTGGAATCCGCAGGCTGGCCACCTTTGGCTCTTTTACAGATGCTTCGAACCCGGAGGCCAGAAATATGTTATTTTAAAGTCATTAGACTCTTCTACGAATCCTAACAAGCCGGAGCCTGGAATCCGCAGGCTAGCCACCTTCGGCTCTTTTACAGATGCTTCGAACCCGGAGGCCGGAAATCTGTTCTTTTAAAGTTCTTAGACTCTTCTACGGATCATAACAAGCCGGAGCCTGGAATCCGCAGGCTGGCCACCTTCGGCTCTTTTATAGATGCTTCGAACCCGGAGGCTGGAAATCTGTTCTTTTAAAGTCCTTAGACTCTTCTACGGATCCTAACAAGCCGGAGCCTGGAATCCGCAGGCTGGCCACCTTCAGCTCTTTTACAGATGCTTCAAACCCGGAGGCCGGAAATCTGTTCTTTTAAAGTCCTTAGACTCTTCTACGGATCCTAACAAGCCGAAGCCTAGAATCCGCAGGTTGGCAACGAAGTCCTTGAACCAATGGTTCGAAGGCCGTTGTCCGGGTTCTTGGAAAGATGCTTGACTTCGCAAGCATCTCCGTTCTCCTAATGCGTCCACCAGGAGTAAGGGATATTCAAAGAGCAAACAAGATTCGAACCTCCACTTTTATTTAGAAAGGAACTTTTACAATTGATTAAAAGGAGCCCCTAAGCATAATAACGCTTAAGGTGCTCCGCATGTCATGCATGCTTCAACTCTTCCCCTTCTAAATTAGCTAATTTAAACGAGCCGGGGCGCCCTGAGCGTAGGATAATATATGGTCCTTCCCATTTATTTCCTAGCTTCCCCGGGGCTATTACACTTCGCAAAACTAAATGACCTAGCTTAAGCTCGCTTAGCTTTATCTTCGAGTCATACCATGTTTTTGTTTGGTCTTGGTACTTCACCAGATTGGCGACAACTTGAATCCTTGTTTCTTCTAACAAGTCCAGCAAAGTGTTTCTCTCATCTTCATCTCCATGTTCTACTACGCGAAGGGATCCACCCTTGAGCTCCGTAGTAGTCATGGCCGATCTTCGAATAGCAGCCTGAATGGGGTGAAGCCTGTGGACCTGGCTTGAGTGGTCCGAATGGACCATAAAATCTTAGGGAGTTCTTCGGTCCATAGCCCCTTGGCCAACCCGACAATCCTTCGATTCAGACCGGAGAGAATATTCCCATTGGCTCGCTCGACGGCTCCGTTGGATTGTGGGTGGCGAACTGCTGCGAGAAACATAACTTGATGCCCAGTTCTTCACAAAATTCTTTAAATGTTTCAGCTTCGAACTGGGTTCCATTATCCACAGTTAGCTCTTTTGGCAATCCGAACCTGCATATGATATTTTGCCAGAAGAATTTTTGCACATTTCTTGAAGTGATAGCAGTTAGGGGTTCTGCTTCGACCCACTTAGAAAAATATTCAATTGCTACCACCGCAAACTTCAAGCTGCGTTTTGCCATTGGAAAAGGGCCGATGAGATCCATTCCCCATTATGCCATTGGCCACACCGGGGCAATAACTTGAAGTGGTACTGGTGGACGGTGGCTCCGTCTTCCCATCCACTGGCATCCTTGACAGGTTCGAACCAATTCCTCCGCATCTCTTACAATTGTCGTCCAGTAGAGCACCTGCCGAAGTGTCTTTCCTGCTAGGGCACGGGGGGCTAGGTGGCTTCCACATAAACCTTCGTGAATGTCCCGAAGTATATCTTGGCCTTCGGGTTGTGAGATGCACCGGAGTAGGGGAGAACAAACTCTGGCTTTGTATAACATTCCATTGACAATCTTATCATTTAGAGCCCTTGCTTGCAACCTTCGGAAATTCAGACCTTCTAACGAAACTGCGCTGTTTTGCAAGACATCTGATGAGGACATCACTTCACATGATACACACATGCACCACCATGATACACACATGCACCACCATGATACACGCATGCACCACCATGATACACACATGCACCACCATGATATACACATGCGCCACCATGATACACGAATGCACCATCAACCTACAACTCAATTACAAGGACCAATCACACGTGCCCGTGCCCGTCGCTTGAACCATGAGGTTAATTCTTTCCTTAGCAACTATGTTAATACTTGTTTGGATGGGATGATACTGAATACTAGTGATATTTTGTTGCTTAGGAACATGGGAGATGGAATAGGAGAGTTTGAGTTGAAGACGGAGTCGCACGGATGATTTGAAGTCAAGAATTCGCTGGTTCGGACTACATCAACCACCATGCACCAAAATGGGCGTAACTTCCTCATATGAAGTGTGATTGGCGCGTTCTTGGACTTTTTTGGAAAGCTAAGGAGAAGATGGATCTTTTGGCGTTGGTTTAGCCTCTTTTGGAGTCTCGAGTCATCCTGTGTGACTAAAACAGTCCCGCGTGACAGAACTGGGCCGAGTTGGACCTTGTACTGAGTTGGAGGCCGTGTTGGCCCATAGTCCGAGTCGTGTGCGCCTCCTACAGGATGCCCACGCCTTATATACTTACGCCAGCCGCCATTAGGGTTAGGTTTTTCTTTGTTTGCATCTACACTTGTGTGTTTAGATCCCGCTCCTGCACCGGACCAATTGGCTGCGACATCAGCGTTTGTGAAACCTCTCCTTATAATAGTTCATCTGTGATTTGGCATTCAACTTGTGTTCTTCCTGTTCTTTCTTGTGTTCTTCGGTTCGCTTGCAGGAACTAGCCTTCGTGGTGAGGTCAATCGTGCCCTGCGTTGTTGATAACCGACGGAGACAGTGGTGTAGCGATTGCAAGGTTTTGGATCCGCCGGACCGGAGACTTGGATCGTCAACGTCGAGATTCTCCACCAATCCAAGTTGTCCTTACCTAGCAGAAGATCGGGACCAATCCCCCATTAGTTGGTATCAGAGCTCAAGGTTTCCCATTAGGTAATCTCGATCTTCTTATATTTTTACCTAGAGTCCAGAAAACCCTCACAAAAAATCCCCACCGAAAACCCCTTTGTGCCTTGCGATTTTAATTTCAGTTTTTAACTTTGTTGAGTTTGTGTTCTTGGTCGAGTCTTGTTGCTGGTTTAATCCCCCCTTTGTGTCGTTTGAGTAGTAGGTGATCTTGTGTCTCAAAAAATTCCCCACCCAAAAACTTCCCTCCACAACCCTAGTCGGTTTCCACATCGAGTCTTTATGACTCCCCTTCGGTAAAACAGGCATAACTTTTCGCTGGTTTGGCAGAAAAATCTGAAATTTTTTGAGCATCTTCTTGACCCAATTTGGATTTCTGTGAACTTGTTGAATTTCTGTGAACCACATCCCACCTCAGTCGCAGGTGCCAATTTTTGTGGTTGCATCTCTTGTCATCCTTGTTCAAAAAAAATATAGTGAAAAAAAGGAGAAAAGAAAAGAAACAAGATTGTGAGAAGCAAAAGAGAACCGGTCCTGTCGTTTGCTACCTTGTTCTGCCTCCACTTGAGTTTTGGGCACATAGTTTCCCTCTATTGCTTGAATTTTCACCTTGGGAGCACTTAGACCAGCAACTTTGACGAGTACTAGGGAACACTTATTAACTTGGTTTAACTATTATTACTATCGCTATTCCTTGCTACTTACTTTGCCTTCCAAGCTACACCTTCTCTTGTTCAGGATAGGTTCACATCTTGCAATCGCCCACCACCCTCCACTTGGTTCTTCACCTGTAGGCCGGTGACCTCACTGCGGCGTGGTAAGAACACTTGCATGCGTGGGTAAGGCGTTTGACGGATTGCTTCTACCACACACCCACCACTCCACCTAGTTGCGTTCCATAAGGATTATTCTTTGTTGTTTGTCTTTTCACTAACATGGCAGATAACAACGGTACCCCTACATCTGACCATGAAGCACTTATTGTACAACGTGTTTTGAGCACTCACATGGAGCAGGACGATCGGGCACAACGGAATAATCTGTTTCAGACCTTCTTTGTCGTCAATGACCGTCGTGTACGTGACATCATCGACAGTGGTAGTTGCAACAATTTGGTGAGCCTCGACATGGTAACGAAGCTTCAACTTCCCACACGTGCGCATCCACACCCTTACCATGTGCAATGGTTCAATAATAGCGGTAAGGTCAAGGTAACACAAACTGCTCACATCAAATTTTCCATTGGTACATACTTCGGAGTTGCTGATTTTGATGTAGTACCAATGCAAGCATGTTCTCTATTACTTGGTAGACCTTGAGAGTATGATACTGATGCTACACACCATGGTAGGAGCAATAAGTACACATTTATGTATAAAGGAAAGAAAGTTACTTTGCTTCCTATGACTCCTGCTGAAATTGTGAAATTTGAACAAGAAAAACATGCTAAGGACGCACAAACGAGCACACAACCTTCTGAAAATCAGCAAGTAGCTAAGACGCTTTTGAGGCAATAGAAAGATAAAGTTGCTTCTCCTTCTTCATCACAAGTTATTAATTTGAAAGGACGTGTCATGCTTGCAACTAAAACTGACCTTGCTGAAATTTGTGATGATACTCCCTTGATATATGGCTTGATTTGCACGAACGTGCTTTTTTCACTTGCGAACATTCCTAGCTCTGTTCTTGTTGCAGTCACTGACCTTTTGCAGGAGTTTAACGATGTTTATCCTTCTGAGATACCACCCGGGCTGCCACCGATACGCGGCATCGAGCACCAAATTGATTTGATCCCGGGAGCGTCTCTTCCTAATCGTGCAGCGTACCATACCAATCCAGAGGAGACAAAAGAAATTCAGCGCCAAGTATAGAACCTTCTTGATCGTCGGTACGTCCGTGAAAGCCTTAGTCCTTGTGCAGTACCCGTTCTTTTGGTGCCTAAGAAAAATGGTAGTTGGCGCAAGTGTGTTGATTGTCGTGCTATTAATAATACCACCATTCGATATCGACACCCTATTCCTAGATTGGATGACATGCTTGATGAGCTTAGTGGTGCCATTATCTTTACTAAGATCGATCTCCGTAGTGGCTACCACCAAATTCACATGAAACTAGGCGATGAATGGAAAACTACTTTTAAAACAAAGTTTGGATTATATGAGTGGCTTGTCATGCCTTTTGGACTTACTAATGCACCTAGTACCTTCATGAGCTTGATGAATGAAGTCCTACGGCACTTTATAGGACGCTTTGTGATAGTATACTTTGATGATATCTTGATTTACAACAAGTCTCTCACTGAACATGTTGAACACCTACATGGTGTGTTTTCTGTCCTACGAGAGGCTAGATTGTTTGGTAACCTTGAGAAGTGCACGTTTTGCACGGATCGAGTTGTGTTTCTTGGATATATTGTCACTTCACAGGGTATTGAGGTTGACGCGGCAAAGGTAGAAGCAATCAACAGCTGGCCGCAACCCCAAACTATCACACAGGTATGTAGTTTTCTTGGTCTTGTAGGCTTCTACCAGCGTTTTGTGAAAGATTTCAGCACCATAGCCGGTCCTTTGCATGAGTTGACCAAGAAGGGAGTTACTTTTACTTGGGAACCAGCACAAGAACAAGCTTTTGCCAAACTCAAAGATCGCCTTACACATGCACCTCTACTTCAGCTACTCGACTTCCGTAAGACTTTTGAGTTAGAATGTGATGCTAGTGGTTTTGGAATAGGAGGTGTGTTGCTACAGGGAGGTAGACCTGTGGCCTATTTTAGTGAGAAATTACATGGTCCACAGTTGAATTATTCTACCTATGATAAGGAATTATATGCCTTAGTGCGTGTGCTTGAAACTTGGCAACATTACCTTTTGCCTAAGGAGTTTATTATTCACTCGGATCATGAAGCATTGAAGCATATATGTAGTCAAGCAAATCTAAATAAACGACATGCTAAATGGGTAGAATTCATTGAGACTTTTCCATATATCATTAAGCATAAGAGAGGTAAAGATAATGTGATTGCCGATGCTTTATCTAGACGTTATACATTGCTTTCTCAACTTGATTATAAGATCTTTGGTTTAGAAACATTGAAGGACATGTATGCTACTGATTTGGACTTCAAAGATGCTTTTGCAAACTGTACAGATGACCGTGCTTGGAACAAATATGTGCTGAATAATGGATATCTTTTTCGTGCTAACAAGTTATGTGTGCCGGCTAGCTCTCTTCGCTTGTTGTTATTACAGGAAGCACATGGCGGTGGTTTGATGGGTCATTTTGGATCAAAGAAAACTAAAGATGTGCTGTCTACACACTTCTATTGGCCTAGGATGAGACGAGATGTTGAGCGCTATGTGGCACGATGCACTACTTGCAATAAAGCTAAGTCCCATCTATACCCACATGGTCTTTATGTGCCTCTGCCCATTCCTAGTGTACCTTGGGAGGATATTTCTATGGATTTTGTGTTAGGATTACCTAGAACTAAGAGGGGGAGGGATAGTATTTTTGTGGTGGTAGATCGGTTCTCTAAAATGGCGCATTTTATACCCTGTCACAAGAGCGACGACGCTACCAATGTTGCTGATTTGTTTTTCAGAGAGGTCGTACACTTGCATGGAGTCCCCAATACCATCGTTTCAGATCGTGATGCTAGATTGTAACACCCCAAGAAATAAAAACAAATAAAATAAAAGGAAAATATTATTTAAATCATTTCTGGATTTATTTATTAAAGAAAAATCCTAAAAGAACCCAAATAAAGCAAAACAGGGAGAAATACTCAAAATATGGACTTGAGAATTTTATGAGATAAACTAGAAGCCAAAATATAATTTTTGAAATTTTTACAAATTTTTATCAACAGTGATTCAACCCTTAAACAAATATATGAATTACTGGATTTATTTCAAATCAGAAAAGAATTAAAAATGCTTAATGGGCCTCATCCCTGAATTCGCCCGAGCCCAGCCCAGTCCAAGCCATGGGTCACTGACCTGTGGGTCCCTCCTATCGGCGCCGCCTCCCTCCTATATCTCCCGCCCGCGCTCGCTTCGGTCCCACCGGTCAACCTCTGCCGCGCCGCTTTTGCCCACTGACCGCCCGGACCCGCCTGTCAGCCCTTCCTTTCCTGTTTCGCCCGCTGACAGGTGGGGGCCACCTGTCAGCTTCGTCTTCCTCGTTGGAAGGGGATCCCCCTTCCTTATCCAGCGAGATCCCCTCCCAAATCCGCTGCCGGCCGCCCGATTTCGCCCAACCGAGCA